>OZ020522.1:24964892-25361095 GCA_963971425.1 Bryoerythrophyllum caledonicum | reverse complement strand
TGTCTTCTCTCTTTTTACCTACTCTCGGTGGAGGTTGTGCGTGAAGAAATGAGTTGCGAGTAGCTCCGCAAAACCTGGTGAGGAGGGGTTCAGGTGTTAGGCGCATACACGAAGCATAAGGCAATGAGGATTGCTGGGTCTCATTGCAAATCCCATTATGCATCTCGTTTTGTTGCTAACACGGTGTTTCTAGGTTGTATAGCGTTGGAAGGGTTTGCAAGTTCTGGATCTATTGTCATGAGTTGACTTGGGATGCAAAGATTTAGCTTCGATGTGGGAGAGTAGATCTGAAGTGGGGACTCTGTGTTGGCCTAGATCTGGGCTAGATCTTGCACTCTCCATGTAAAACATGCACATATAGATCTAGATCTAGATACAGTACTACAACTAGAATCACCACACCTAACCCCTCCTCAACTAGGACACAAGCACATGTATATGAAGATCGACCCATTCCCACAATGTGCACAAGACAAGCGATGGATTGCAAGACCAAGTTACAAAGATCAACACCCTCCGACTTCAGCTAAGTTATACATACGATATATGTACTTTGCATTGTTTCAATGTTGCTTGCACAAACACAGTAGAAGCACCCTAGTGACTGCTATGCTCTTGACATTCCTATCTAACCCCCACTCCAAGAGACCACAAGATAGCCACAGTCTAGCTCGTGCAACACAAGACTACAGGAAATCCAAGGCGGTGCCTCAGCTTGCAAGGACGCGCGCACCGACCTGGCCTCACCAACCGAAGACGCCTGCACAAAAGACAACACACCTTCATCAGCACGAGTGGACCAAAACAAGTATCTCACAGACGACCGATGATGTCTTACACTGCACCAACAGCTTGTATCGTCGGCACCTTCGAAGGCTGAACCTGCTCGCCTCCGGTATCACCCACCGCCCCAACTGCCAACATGATACAAACCGAGAGCAAGACGGGACACACGCGAACGAACACATGCACACATGCCTGAGCAGAGACAAGCAAGAATGTAAGCAGCTCGCCATAGAGAGACAGCCTCTATACCCACCTCCACATGGGCAGACCACACCACCAACCAGAAGCACTGCAGTACACAGAGAAGAAAGGGATACATCAACGGACAGAAGAAATATTTGCGACTCCTCCAGCCGCACCAACCGCCCACACCAACAATGTCCCTGCCGAAAACTCCAACAAGAAATCACCCTGCGCCACACCAGCTGCTCACAGGAGTCCAGGACCAAGCCGCAACGCCACCACGAAATATCGCACCTACGACACACAGCATTCCCGGAAGTGCACAGAAGTCAGCCTCCACAAACGAAACGTCAACAACAAATAACAACGGACAACGCCAACATCAACGAGGTAAGTCCACTTACCCCCTTTTTCTTTCACCTACCTAACAAAATATCATATTGGAACCTCTGTGCAGTAAATCTGAAGCATACGCAGAAGAATAGGTGTTGCAGCGTCAGCACAATCAAAATTAGACAAGGAGTAACAGCAAACAGCCGTTCGAAACGTACCATTGCCAGCCAAGTCTCCATGATATCCAGCCTCAAGCCATATTTGGCAAATGGCAAGGAACCACATGTCACCACCCATGTGACACCCCAAACTCGGTGTACAGAAATCCGGCTGTCACAAACTCGGCGAGAGACAGTCTGGCAACCCCAAACTCGACAACCAAGATTCCGGCTGCCACACATTCGGAGCGAGAAAGATTGGCAACCCCAAAATCGGCGTTATCAAGCCTGGCAACGCCAAAATCGGCGCTATCAAGCCTGGCAACCCCAAATTCGGAGCAACCAAGCCTGGCAACCCCAAATTCAGGCATCTAAAAACCCTAGAACGAAGCAAGAGAAGGAGCGGCGCCTTGCCTCCCCTCGCGACCTATCCAGCAAAACCACACAACTCACAAGTAAGTATAAACTCTTCTCACTCAAACCCTACCGCTCATCCTTACACTCAGCCTCTCATTTCCTAGTCCTCCTACAACTTCACAGTAGTGACCGAGCGAAGATTATAGAGAGAAGTAGATTTCTTGTGAGGAGGATAAGAGCATCGCACCTTAGCAAACCATACGTCGCACCACTCTGAATTAGCACACAGCCTAGCGCACTTTCTCCAGGTAGCACACAACCTGCCGCATTCAGTCACGCCGCAAAACTTAGTCAGGCCTTAAGTTGCCACCAAGCTGCTCCCCAAGGCGCTCACCGCAGAGACTCACACGACGGCGCCCGGAAAGATCTCCACAGCGTTGGTCGAAGAAACCCCCGCGACGTCCACAGGAAGGCTTCCTACGGCGGTGATCGAAGTCTCCCTCCTCGAAGCGTTCGTCGACAACATGCTGTAACCCACGTTGCTGCTCTCCAAGGCTGCGACTCCACGACTCGAATACGCTGCCGCCGACTCACACAACTCGCAGGCGCTCCAACATACAACAATCCGTGGACCCTGCTCCCTCGACGACCGCAGAAGACTTGCAGGAGGCCCACCAGCCGTCCACCTTCCCCAAGCTCACGATCAACACCAAGGAGTTCAAGACTGCCCGCCAGTGGAGTAAGCCAGAACCCTAGCGCGGCGGAAAAGAGGCGGGGCAGAGAACATCGGCCGGAGGAACTGCGGTGCTGCAGGGGTCATCAAACCCTACAGAGAAGTCGTGCAAGGCATATAGACGACAACAAGTTGTCGCGCGTTGGTGTCAGGTGCGAGCGACAACCCACACTGCGAGGTAGGCTGCGGGCACCATATCCTTGTAGGGGATGGTCCCAAGCTACGTCTCCTTTGGAGAAGCGGCTACGGGCATCACCACCTCAAGCGGAGCGGCTATCAACGACAAGCAGGCGGCAGGTGCATTCGCGAGAGAAGGCCGTTTCAAGACGTAGAAGGTACTGCCACAACAACATCAGAAGCTGCCATACGCTGCAGTCTTTGACAGGCTTCAGAGAGTATCCCCGCAGCAGTCCCAGCACCCACCCTGCGAAAAAATCAGCCGAGAATGGTAACTGCTCCTTCTCCCCATACCTTCCTGTGACAGGGGCACGGACGAAAGGTTTGTGTAAGGCGGGCGACAATGCCCTCGACAGCAGCTACCACACATCCAACAGTGTAGCCACACACTCCAGTGGTCAACATCGTACGAGCCCCTCTCTCCTACATCAAACAATCCTCAAGCAATCAGGTGAGCATTCCCTCTTTTCCAAATCTCTTTCAAATGATGTATTAATCTTTATCTTCGTATGCCTAGACTTGTCATCACAACCTCCAAGCCCACAAAGTAAGTTGTGGGATGGTTGTGATTACATAGCACGCCATAGTAACTCTGTACTTAAAACCGTAATTAACACCAATAACAAACTCTTATGCTTGACATGCAGAATGGCAGAAACTACCACCGCCTCCTCTTCCAAAGGACCCGATCGTATGATAGTTGATCCTACTGTTCCCTCTCACAATGGTCTAGTATTAATGGAAATTGTTGAAGAAAACACATGTGAGATTGTTGCAATGCACAAGAGGACCATTGATGAGATGGAAAACACCTCCAATCCTAAGAAGGTTAGAGCATCAAAATCTCTTCGTCCACCTTATTGGTTAGGTTTTAAAACACTAAATACTATAGCTATGCATTGTGGTAACTCCAAAGAACCTGTCCTAACCGTTTCTGAATTGATTGAGATGGGAATGACGGATACAAAAGCACAAGAAAGGGCTGTTGCTTTACCTTCCTTCCCCTTTGTCATCCAAGAAGAATGGCCTTCGCGAAGGGCAGATGGGAAAGAAGGTAATCATTTTAACCTAACCCAATTACCTAGTGAGGTTGAGATTGACGAACATGGATATGCACTAGACTACCAAATTGCTATTTTCTTTGAAATTGGTGAACAAATGTTTTCAAGAGATGAAATCTATGCCATGGTTAAAACACGACTCATCCACATGGACATTGGCTTAGGAGATGTATTAGGGGAACCAATTGCAATTCTATGCCACCACAAGACGGACAGATGGAGTGGCATCATCAAACTTCATCTCAAAAACCCTGGGGTGGATGGTAAAGGGCTCCTAAAAGGTATGAGACCATTCATCTTAAACCTCAATGGGGGCATTCCGTGTAGGGGGAAAGTATGCAAGAGCTATGACTCTCTAGCTCTTGCAAACCTCCTATCCGTAAAAATCTCAGGGTCAAACTTGGCCCAGAAGTCATGGTATGTTTTGCATGAAGAAATTGTAAAGGAAGGCTTTGCTAGAGGGTTTGAGTACAAAATAACGGATGTCCAAAAAAAGCTAGAACTAGAGTTTGCTTGGTTGAAAACCCCTTCCCCTGAACAAGCCCAAAAGGTTAAGGACCAAAAAATTGCCTTCTCAAATGAGATTTTTAACCCCTATTTCGCTAGCAAAGGGAAGTTGAGCGAAAATGACAAAGCAAAAAAGAATGCCCTTATCTTGATTGCTAAAAACCTAAACAAAACAAAGTCAGTCTGTGCGTTAGAACAGGGTATTAATGCATTTATGGGCAAGGAAAATGTTGTGGACACCTATTTCAAGCTTGAACATGGTCGTCATGTGGGGATATGTAACATCCAATGTTTGAATGCAGCAGTATACAAGAAGCTAGTAAATACCAATGGTAAAATCCTAGGTAAATATGTGGAATTTATCCCTCGCCCTAAAAGCCTTGATGGCAGTAGTGCCCCTTCGGATGAATGTGTTGCAAAATGGGGTTTTAACGAAGTAAACACTACAGTTGCTAATGCTGTCATTGCCCTAGAAAATGCTCCAAAGACCGGGTATAGCAAAGAGGACCTACACAAGATAGTCCAAGAGGAGGTAAAGAAAGGGACCAACAGTACCATTATAGAGGTGCAAAAGGAGATGGCATCACTAAAGACAGAGATCGTACAAGAAGCAAAAACATATGCGGACAATGTGTTAGCCAAGACAGCAAAGACACTTCGTGGAGAAATGTCTTCACTTCGCATGCACCTCGTCCAAATTATTCAAGCACATGAAGAGGAAGCCTCAAAAGAATCATCCATGGTTGTCAAACGACCAGACTCGTTAAACTAGCTTTGACTCACAACAAGATAAAATACCTAAAAGTATATCTATATACTCATTTGCCATCAAACATAGCAATACGAAAAAACAATAATAGCAATACCTCAATAATATACCCAATAGTATACTTATATACTACCCTAAAGACAAACAGAAAAAATATATTATTATTATTACTAGCCATACACTTAAAAACACACTTAAAATTTTTGCCAATAACCCGCCACCATAGTACAAGTACAAATAAAAAACCATATCCTTATCTCAACCATATGTCTAGTTGCAACAAAGACAAGTCAAACCCATTACTTCACCTATACACCCTACACAACAAAAACAACATCAAAGAAAACAAAAATCAAAAAGACACAACCAAAACATCAAAAGCCAAAAATAATGAAACCATATCAAAACCCGAATATTACATTAATATATCAAAACAAAAACCAATCTTTCAACAAAACATTTTCAACCTTAAACTAAGAAATAAGCATCATAAACACCATCATCACCCCACAATTTACTCATATCTTCCTACCCCTAAAAAACACTATAAATTAAATACACCCTCAACTAGCCATTTTAGCACCCAAACACACCACAAAACAGTCAAAAAACACACATTAGTATTGCCCCACCTCCCACCCCACATTACCACTTCCACTCTACTAAAAAATTCTGTCAACCATAGACACATCCAAAAAAATATTGGCACCAAAAGTATGTACTACAACATAATCACACCTATTGCAAAACACACCTCCTCCTATAGGACATCAACACTAAACCACACACCTCCTAATTTTAACCCCCACATACACACCCACAAACCAATAAACCAATTGATCTCTATAATCATTATAGACAATACCACAACAAAACAAACACACTTACACATTAAATATCAACCAAGGCTTAATCTAACACATAATCACCCCTTAACACACAAAAAAAGAGAAAAAAAGTTTTTTACTCCAAGCAACATAAAACTCCATCCAGAATATCAACTAAAACAACAACAACAACAACAACAACAACAACAACAACAACAACAACAACAACAACAACAACAACAACAACAACAACAACAACAACAACAACAACAACAACAACAACAACAACAACAACAACAACAACAACAACAACAACAACAACAACAACAACAACAACAACAACAACAACAACAACAACAACAACAACAACAACAACAACAACAACAACAACAACAACAACAACAACAACAACAACAACAACAACAACAACAACAACAACAACAACAACAACAACAACAACAACAACAACAACAACAACAACAACAACAACAACAACAACCCACACCCCTTCTACTAGCAACCATAAACAATACTCTTTGCAAATTATTAATTATACTCTGTGGAGATATAGAAACTAATCCCGGCCCAATGCCAAACATCTTTCACAACCACCCGAAATCACACAAAAGATCATCTAAAATATATTTCATTCCGAATACTATAAAATTCCACCCTGAATACCAACACCTAGCATCATCCTTTGCGCCACTCCTAAAAAGTAATCACACACTCCACCAAACTTACTCCACCCTCTACCCCAACATTTCCCGATACATACTTCAAAAAAACAACCATCCACCCGCTTGTATCCTATTCGCCATAATTACCACCCTCCATCCATCAATAGACGAATGCAATAATATCACCAACCAACATCCCACCAACACAAACCCAACACATTGGACAAACATACTACTAAACACCTTATCCTCACTACATAACCCCCCCGAAAGACACATAGATACTCTTCACCCATACACCAAATTCCTAGAGGAGAACCAACACCTCTTTGTACATAAAACATCCCTACACAATGACCTATACAAATTTATTCATAACCAAACCTTACCCCCTTCCCCCGGCGAACTACAACAAAAATTTCCCTACTTTCCACACAATCTTATCATCGAAGCTCTTAGATGCTTTGAACCAATTCTTGCTTACACGCACCCCACCCCAACACCCGCACACATCTCCCTTCCACCTGTTAACCATGAAAACATAAACAATAGAAACACATATATAACTACATGGAACGCATCATCGTTACACACTGCTCTACCATGCATCCATAACCTAACCACATACACCAACACTCCACCCGCCATAATTGCCATACAAGAAACCAAACTAACCGCTACTAAATCCACAAAATACATCCAAAAAATATTTCCCGACTACAAACTTATATTAAATAACACCCATTCTCTCACACGATGCATCCAACAACGAAGGCCATATACACCGGCAAGAGGAGGCCTACTCATGCTAATACACCAATCACATGCCTTTCCAGGAAATATTACCAAAATCCCCACCCCGGCTAATATATCACCATATCTTCAAATTATTGAAATTACTAACCGACCCCTTCAACCATGGCTCATTCTCCATCTATACATGCCCTCACATACAGAAGACCTGAGACTCATTCCGGAAATCCAAAATTCCATCACGACAGTAATAAATACACACAATAACCATACAATAATACTTTGCAGGGACTTCAACCGAGATATCGCCCTCATTGGACGGCAAAACGGAGGAATTCGTACCCCCCCAATGGACATAGACTATCAATGGCGTAACTATATGGATGAATTAGAATTATATTTAATCCCTACCGATACACAATACTCTCGCCAAGGTGGACTTAATTACACACACACTAGCTTAATTGATGGATTCTACATTAAAACACCTAACCATACCCAATACACATCTAGCACCAACACCACAATCAACTTAAACTCAGACCACTTCCCAATCCAACTCAATATACCTCACAACACCCTTATAAGTAGACCTCCTACAAACATCAACTCAAAAGATATCAGAATACTAAATCCCATTCCAAAAGAAAAACTTGATAACTTTAACACAATATTTTTTGAAAATAATTCACTACAAATAGACTCCCTTACAAACATTCTTTCTAATCACCAACACCTCACACACATACAATGGCAAGAAGCCTGTAAGACTCTTGACAAACTTATTAATGAAATTTCTACTACATTAGAAAAGACTTGTAAAGCGCCTCCGATTCCACAACTCACACCTAGAACCTCGAAACAAGGGGGGTATCTCCCGAGAAAACTAGCAAAAAAATGGAAACAACATCTTGCGACATACCATACCATTCGTAAAACAATTTATATTGCTAAAACTAACCAAAATTGGCATACCCACCCCATACTCTCCGAACTACAAAACCTCCATCACCTCCAAATCTCACAAATACCCCTTCCCAACACCCCTCACGAAGACTGGCTAAAAGACATTGCAACCATTGCTAAAACTGCCAATAAAGAAGCTCGAAAAATTACTACAAAATATGCAAGAGAATGTGTCAAAAAAGCCATTTCTAAATATCGTCAATTATATGAAACTAGCCCAAAAAAGATTAACAGAAAAATCTTTAAAAATAACATAAATATGCCACTTGACTGCATCTTAGATCAAAACAACATTTTAACTAGTCCAGAGGACATCGCAAAAGAAATACATCTCCAACAATCCATAAACAATAGACCAACCACCCCCCCATGCCACTTCCAACCACAACATACACCAACATGCACGTGTGGAGTTAGACAATACCCGTGGCATGATTTGGACGGATTCACTATTGACAAAAGAGGCGAACCAACAACACCTCTCCATACATACTACAACAAAGAGACATACAATATGTGCCTAAAAAATTTGGGTACCAATAAAGCCCCCGGCCCGGACCATATACCTAACTCAATCCTGAGAAACATGCCCCCAAGATTCCACGACCTTCTATCATTATTCTTCTCTCACTGTTACAAACAAAAATCTATTCCCGCATCCTGGAAAACAAGCTTAACAATCCTATTATACAAAAAAGGCAACCCAGCCGTGCTACCTAACCACCGACCCATTGCCCTAGCCAATACCATTTACAAACTATACACTAGTACATTGACATCACTATTATCGGCCTACGGAGAAATACACCAAATACTACACGAAAGCCAAGAAGGATTTAGAGCCGAGAGAAGGACCACACGACAACTCCAAACCCTCATTGCCGCGCTTGAGGATGCAAAATTCACTAGTAAAGACATTTACATACTCTACATTGATTTCAAAAACGCATTTGGTTCCATTGACCACCCTCGACTACTCGCCATCATGAGTGATCTTGGATACCCGGAAGATGCAACCACTTTAGTTGGCAATATATACTCCCAATCCACCACTATATACACTGGGGAATTCTTTGGTAACACACGTCCTATCCCTATCCAACGGGGCACCATCCAAGGTGACACACTGAGCCCATACCTCTTTATTATCTTTCTAGAACCTTTACTGAGATGGCTTCAAAGAGGTAATAATGGTTACACATTTGGCACTTCAAAAGTCACCATAAATTCTGCCGCATATGCTGACGATTTAGCGGCCATCTCCGGACGTCTCAAATCACTCCAAACTCAAATAGACAAAATAGACAAATTTTGTCTATGGTCCGGGATGGAACTTGGGGTCCAAAAATGTGCAGTAACTGGATGCCCAAACAAATCCAAAATAAACCCGACTGCCTTCAAAGCCCTTATCCAAGCTACCAATATCCACTATCGTAACCAACCAATTCCAGTACTAAACCAAAACCAACCATACATATACCTCGGAATAAACCTAGTCCCATCGTTAAAATGGAAAATTCAAACACACACTACCACCACAAAACTTATTAAACAATGTAATGAACTCGCACTATGTCCGGCAACACTGCAACAAAAAATAAAAATGATTGATACTGTCATACGACCGGGTATCTCATATAGTTTCTATGCGGTCCCCTACTCCATGCCCGCCATAAAAAGACTTGATAAAAAAATCATAGCTATACAAAAGAAAGTATGTGGACTCCCTAAATGTACGCCTAATGTCATAACACAACTCCCCCACGAACTATTTGGATTAGAAGCCTTCTCTCTCAAGAACGCATATCTACGATGTATTGGTGAACAACTCCAAAATGCACTTAACGACAAGGGAAGACTTGGGCTAATTTACAGTGGACTCCTTCGGCACATCCTTGCCATATATGGAGGAGCACAACACCTCCAAAGACTTAAAAAAACTGATTGCCTAAGGTCCCCTATTACCCGCACACTTTTTCTACTTAAAACAGTAGGACAAACATTCCTAAAAAGCACACTAGAAGATTTCCTACTAGAACCCGCACCACTTGAACAAAATTGGGCAAATGAAATACACAATCTCCCTAGACTCAACCGACAATTATCCGCCAAACTCCTACAAAAACTTTTTTCCGCAAACATTACCAACCTAAAACAAATCATACTACCAAATGGAACACAACTTATGAACGACAAGAGCTACAAAAAATTCTACGGCACCCCTCACAAATTAATAAAAAGTGCATTAAAAATTGCCCAACAATTATTTTGTAAACCATTATGCCACCCTACATGCCCGACCCCTTGCACCACTCACGCCCCACCTTATACACTCAAAGACCAATACATCACTGACCATAATGACATCCACCCCAACATCAACCTCCCATTTATCCCTCCTAACCCGCCACACTCACGACCACCCACCCCCCCACCCCATATATTAAAAAATCCCTCTATGCACCCAATAAACAACATAACCGCGCACAAACACAGAAAGTACATTGACTCCAACAACATTAGCAAACAATACACGTCATACCTATGCCATTGGTCTCACAATAACACCACCTACACCAAATGGCTCCCGCAAAGGAACCTTTTCCCCTGGCACAACCCAAACGCCTCTTCACACAACACCAAAATCCTTACACAATACTACCTCTGTACCCAAAACAATTATTACCAGAATATCATACAAATACACCACCCCCAAGCACAACCTCGAGACAGAAGATTTGTCACGCCACCTCTTATCATCCCCCTCCTTAACATCTTTACAACCGAATGTAACCCCGAAACTGACATCATTGCACAGACAAACACAATCAGAATACAACAAGATAATGTCAACATATACGAAGACACTGGTAGATACCTAATAACCATACCACTCACTAGATTACACTGGTTGTGGAACCAATATCACAACGCAATACAAACCCCCATTAATATTGAACCTATACCCCAAACATTTGAAACCGAAGTTGTCTGGCTATACCAAAGATATAAATACCAAATCCCCAAAAATGACCCTCTTAAAAATGCACACTATTCACTACCCGATCCTATCTTGGACTACCTTATCACATCTATGAATATTACACATTCATACTTCTCATCCCCCGTCACATGCTCCACAAAAATATCAAAATTCTACTCTCCATTTGAACGAGATAAGATCTTTGGTTCTCTTGGGAAAGCTTTTGATCATAGGTGGAGTGGAATAGGCCTTGCACACCCTCACAACGAAGAAGAAACACTCCAAGCAACGCATTGGGCACGCCTCGCGGCAAACAATGATCCCAACCACAACATCACCATTATTATTTCACCCGACACTCATTGGTACCACAATCCTAATCCCCACTTAGGCCCATTCCCAGACTCTCACATCATAGTACTATTTGAAGCCGACTCTATGATATACAAAGAACCTACCATACCACCGCAAACACAAACACCCCGCCTCGAACCCGCAAACCTACGCATTCTATGTATACATCACCAAACTCGAGAAATAGGTACACTAGAAAACCTCACTCATCTTACCATGATAGCAAAAAATCTAAACATTAACAAGGTATACACCGCAATTGCCCCTCCCACACACACCCCAATCCGTGTAAACCAGAACAAAAAATGGTCTAAAACCCCCCACACAAACACCTCCGCACTGCCAGCCACTGAATTCAACCTCCCACTTTCCAACTACCAAATTAATACCGTCCCTAAATTTGACCCCAACTTCAGTTACTACACTGATGGTTCCTTTAAAGAACCAACCGAAGTAAGCCCAGGACACTGGCACCGAGAAAAAGCTGGATACGGTATATACAATCCAACCAAACAAATAAAATTAGGTAAAAGACTACATGGACTCCAAAATATTCTAAGAGCAGAAATGATGGCTATACACAAAACCCTTAAGATAATCACCACTCAATACCCAAACGAACCGGCTCACATTTTTACAGATTGCATAAATATATTATATCTCCTTAATACTCACATAAAACACCCCACTTTACACAACAGTCACCCGGACAAAACTATCCTCACATCCATGGTTACAATGCTCCAAAATCGAACTCAACCCACTACACTCCACAAAGTCCGGGCTCATGCTAATATCGACGGCAATGAACAAGCCGACAAACTCGCTAAAGAAGGAAGAGAGAAAACCCACAAAAATGCCGAACACCCATATGAACACGCCCATGCCACCCCATATTACTTTCATAGATATGAATGGCCCTCTATGGGCGAAACCCCCGATAAAGGTCCCATACGATTCTTGGACAAATACCTCAAAAAACATGATCTTATAAACAACCTAGAAATACTCACAGAAAATTTCCCCAATATTGATAAATGGACCGGAAACCCAAATATCCACAATGAACTGTCCAATAATTTTTGGAAAAACCCCATAATTACGGACTCACAAATCACATGCCTAATCAAATTCCGTACCGGACAATACATGGGAAATGCCCGCAAACAACTCTTTTTCGGTATAGAAAGATTTCCCACAATAACATGTTCAATTTGCAATACCACGGACCCGGACACATGGCTGCATGTCTTACTCAAGTGCCAAAACCCCCATATACACTCACTAATTGTCAAAAGACATAACAAAGCCGTATGGGCTATTCGTAAATTACTTATTTCATCAGCCAAATCTCGGTGCTTCATTCTCATGAATGCCGGAACCTTTAATGACAACCCACAAGAAAACACGGTCCCACCTTGGCTACTACCATGCACTTGTCACACACAAAGATGCCACTGCAATGCGAGATTCAAACCGGACCTTTTATGTATTAGAGGACTTTCATATAAAGACCCCCCACCAAGCCACATAGACCCAAGTCTCACTATCCAATTTGTTGAATTCACATATTGCAATGATAGATTCTCTCAGGACACTATTACTAACAAAACAAACAAATACCAACCATTATTGGAAGATATTCAAGCACTGGGATGGAAAGTAGACCCCCTCATCGTCATCACCGCGGGTGCCAGAGCCACCACCTTTATTCCTTCAATGATCACCCTTGAAGAAACATTTAAAATCCCCATCACTTCAATCAAAACCACCTTATCAAATATTAACACTATTGCAATACAATATGCTATGTCGATACTCCTGCATAAACGTAAAATAGAAAACAACCAACCCCTTCCTGATGCATCGAACCCCCCTCCATAAATTCACATTTATACTTCACAGTACACGCCCTCTCTAGTTTGGAGATGTGTGGGACCTTGGTCCCCTGTTATTGGTTACTTGTTGCTGGATACATAGTGTCTACCTCCGAAAGGGGGAAGTAGTTCCAACTCACTAATTCCCTGTCCGGTGGACTTGGTCTTAGTAGTGGAACGAACGGACACTTTATTCACGCCGGCCTCCTTCGGAAACCGGCGTTGTTCTTCTTCTTCTATGTTTGACATCACGATGATCCCTAAAAAGTTTGCTATTATTATAACAGTAATGCTGACACTTGGCAATATTCTCACTGGCCAGATGTTCTATCTTTGTAAGGTGATCTGCTTGTGGATTTCCAGCAAATAAAACATCAATAAGTCATTCAGCAAATGCTTCGCCCCATCCATTTATAACACCAAAGTTAGTGCATTACAACATGCACTATGATGTAAAAGTATGTTGCTTTTTCTACATACCACATTTCCTCCTAATCCAGGCTGCTGTAAAACCCTTCAACTTGTACATGAACCACCACCGCAACTTCCCACCAAAGTCCAAAGCAACTTCCTTGCATACCCTACATGCAGGTCAATTTTGTATGTAATTCATTCACATTGGAGAATGTTTTAAAAAAATTGGAAGATTCAAGAAATTTGTCTAGAGGATATCCATGTAATGCTAAGGTGAACACGCCCATGCTATCCCATACTACCTCCAAAGAGAAAGTTGGGCTTCTATGGAAGACACCCCGGACAAAGGTCCCATCAGATTTTAGACAAATACCTTAAAAAACAAGACTTAATTAACAACCTCAATCTAATCTTAGAAAATTTCCCTAATGTAGATAAATGGACCGGTAATAACAACATTGATAATGAACTCTCTACAAACTTTTGGAAAAATCCCACAATTACAGACTCACAAAAAACATGCATTATCAAATTACGTACTCGACAATACATGGAAAATGCCCGCAAACAACTCTTCTTTGATATCGAAAGATTTCCATCCATAACATGCCCAATTTGCACATCCTCGGACCCTGACACATGGCTATACATACTTCTCAAATGCCAAAACCACCATATACATTCCCTAATCGTCGAAAGACACAATAAAGCGAGATGGGAAATCCAAAAACTAGTAATATCCTCCAATAAAGCATGATGCTTTATACTGATGAACGCCGAAACCTTCAACAATAAACCACAAGAAAATACGGTCCTGATATGGTTACTACCATGCACATGTGGAACCCAAAGATGTCACTATAATGCCAGATTCAAACCAGATATACTCTGTGTCAAAGGATTATCATATAAAGACCCCCCACCGAACCACATAAACTCAAATCTTACCATCCAATTTATCGAATTCAAATATTGTAATGACACATTCTTCCCAGATGCAATAGAAGACAAAATCAATAAATACCAACCACTTATCAACGACATTACAGCCCCCGGATTGAAAGTTGACCCCCTTATTGTCATCACCAGTGGAGCTAGAGCTACTACCTTCATCCTCTTTTTGAAAAATCTCGAAAAAACATTCAATATCCCCATTAACCCAATTAAAAATACATTTAGAAAAATTAACACCATGTGATCCAACATGCAATGTCCATACTTTTACACAAACGCAAACTAGAAAATAGCCAACCCCTCCCAGACACACATAATACATCTTAAAAAACTCCCAAAATACAGTCATTCTTGACAAGACCACTTCTCGAAATAGAGCCCTATGGCTCTAAGTGGTCATTAGTCCCTAGTCTCTGGTTACTAGCTACTGGTCTTTGGTTACATAGTGTCTACCCTTGAGAGGGGGGAGTAGTTCCTTATTACTAAACCTATGTCATGGTTTTTGTGGCGGAACAAACAAACACTTTATTCACTCCGGTCCTTTTCAAGGACTAGAGTTCTTCTTCTTCTAATGCTAAGGAGATACTTATGTAATGTCTATGTTACACCTATTGTGTCCAAATGCCTCCAAAAGGAAAAAATAACTATTTCGGCAATTGTTGAATTATGCTTTGTAAGAATCCACAAGGGACTTTGTGTCATTTAAAATAAAATAAAACAACAAAATCCATATGGAAAAAATTGTCTATATTGTCATGGTTTCCAAAAGGAATCACTTGAAGTTTGAGAAAAGAATCCATAGTAAGAATGGTAAGAAATTACGTTTAATTTCCAACATGGACTACATTAAAATCCATTTATTATCAATTACATGAGATTGAAGGACTCAACTTTCACATGTTTCTATTGAAAGAATGTAATAACACGGAACCAAATTTAAACTTTAGAAGAATAATAATGGCCCACCTTGAAAGTTTCATACTTCAATTCTAAGGATATGTTTTTGGATCTAGCGGTTTCTGATGTTGTAGAAGGTGTTATAAAGAAGTTGGAGTGCAATTTGCATAGAGAGTAGAGGAAAAGTAACACTAGTCCCATTAATCATCATAAATAAAGAGTACCCCTATCTAGATATACATAATCATACTTTATAGAAATAAGGATGATTTATATCTCACAAATGGTTTCGTGTGACTTTCATTCCTTCCATGCCCTCTTGTAAGTTTGATAAATTCTATATATTAGAAAAAATGATTTAAACGCTTAGATCCTACGTAATACAATTATTAAAGATATATGTTCTCTCTTTACATGTAAGACAATTTCTTTAAAAAATTATAGGTTTTTCAATCAATATGGTCAAAATTCACAAGATTTTTGCCATATCATTCTCATGTAAGACCCTTGGATTATATTCTCAAAAAAACCATCTTGGTAGCTTTTCATCAATGGAGTAGATATTTCTCTAAAATGCCTTGGTCCTTAAGGAGTTAACATTCAAAATGGCAAAGACATGTAGATCTTACCTCTCCCCAATTTTGATTGGACCCTAAGGGTTAGCTTGAATTCCACCTCCACGTCACCAACGCCCTAACGGAACTAGAACCCCAACATGACGTAACGGAACTAGAACCCCAACATGACGACGTAACGGAGCTAGAACCCCAACATGACGTAACGGAACTAGAGCCTCCACCACTTTCCATGTCATTCGGGTCCTTTTTGGATGCAACGGAATCAGAAACCCCACCGAAAGGAGGACCCCGAAAGCCGTGGAAATCTACGAATTTCACCCGGAATGTACCTCGGAGCGAAGAAAGATGCGATGAGAGAAGAAGTGTGGTAAGCCAGTCGTCTTCCCGGAAGCAGCAGCCACCCGAGCATGCGAAGAATCCAGGCAGCGCGACGCCGGAAGAATGCGAGCTCCATCGCTGCCGCGCATCGTCACTCCTCGCCTCCCCGCGCCGATGCCCGCCACCGTCCGCCCGACCCCGAGTTCGCCTCATTTGGCCCCCTATCGACGCACCTAGGCCGAACATGCCTTCCTGCACTTGCTGTCGCGGTGGTGAGCGCTGAGAGCACGCTCGATTCAGTGTGGGAGCCCCGCGCGTCGACGGAAACCATCTCTCAGGTATTTCTTGCCGGGGAATTTGGATTCAATTGAGGTCGAGTTTGCGCATTCGGCCACATTCTATCGCCAAGAATATTCTCCTTTTATTGCTGTTTTTGTTTCCTCTCTCTATCAATTTCGTGTGTGTCTCTCTCATTGTTGGTTTTGGCAAGATGATTAGCTTCTTTTCCATTCGAATTGCGCTTTCGAGATTTTCTGTCGTGAAATAATAAGACTTAGTAGCTAATTTAAGGCTTGGTTTCGCAGTGAACTATGGTTTTTTTTTTTTTACATTGTTTTTCTTTTAGAACTTGGATTAGGGTTTGGTTTTAGGGAGCCTGAGTTTGGAGTATCAAGTTTTCTGAAGAGAGACGGATTTGTGTGGTTTGGGGGAAGATCAATTTCAGTATCGACTCTTTCTGATTGACTAGAGTGAGTGTTTAGCCCCGAACATTACACTTCGAACTTCTACAGGTAGAACAATAGAAACTTCCCATGTGTTTCTCATGTTTCGAGGCTAGCATTTTTCTAGAATTGAACTCTTTCCTAGAAGTTTAGATAGAAATATAAACTTTTTAATTATGTCATGTTCTTAGGTGAAGTGTTTTTTATTGGTTGGTATGCAATTGAAGTCTTTCCCAGAAGTTTTGAAAGTTTAAACAGCTATAGCAGTAAGGGATGTAAAAAAAACTTGCTGAATCCCAAGCCATGCAATTGCAATTCACTTTGTAACTCTATTCCACAACTTAGAATATAGAGAGGCTTCTCCAAAGTATCTCATTTTCTTCTTTCTATCGGTATAAATATAATCACTTTCTGAGAGTTTGTAGTCAATTATCTGAAGTTTGATGAGCCATGACAATGGACACCTTTGTCATCAGGTCAAAAAGCTTTGTTAGCTTGGAGATCAAGTTTCAGAACAGCCCGGGTATTCATAATGCCATTCCTGTTTGCTTTCCTTTATGAAAACACAAGGGTGGGATTCTGTGTGTCACGTATCCTTCCTTAATGATTTTCAGTTTTCTGACGAGTTAACTTGTCTTTTTAGCGATCCATTTGAGGTTTAAAGTGCTAGTCTGTCATCAAAGGTGGAATTTTTCTGTCAGGTTTTAGAACAGCCCATTTCATGACTTGGGTGTCGATTAGGAGTTCACTCACCTGGTGTCTTTTTCTTGACAAGAAGGACGGTATTTTGTGTGCAGTGTATCCATCCTTTGAGTTTGTTTCTGTTTCTAGTGCTTCCTGTGAGAGTTGATGGGCTTTTGCATGGACACTGTTGTCATTATGGGTCGAAAAGCTTTGGTAGCTCATAGATCAAATTCTAGAACAGCCTCTTTCCAGTCGATGCCAATCCTGAGTTCATTCACCTGGTGTCGACCAAGGACGGAACTTAGTGTGTTATGTACCTATTTTTCCAGTTTTCGGACAAGTTTTTTGGTTCTAATTGTTTTTTCCTTCGTATCAGTTGCAAGGGGTAGGATACACTGTTCCAGAACATCCTCTTTCCAATTCGGAAGTATGCAATACAAGGACGGAACTCAGTGTGTCATCTATCTATTTTTCCAACAGGTTTTCTGATGACTGCTTCTTTTGTTTTATTTTTTCTGTATTAGTTGCAAGAGGCAGTAGGTCACACTGGATCCCCCGGAGCGTCGCCGGCGCAGCGCCATGGTCGGCCCGGGCGAGTCAGGCGGCATCTCGCTAAGCTTGGTGGCGCGCGCCACGCGTCTCATCACGCGCCTGGGGCGCTACCAGGCCACTACAGACCACCACAGGAACCGCACCAACAGCAACCACCTCATCCTCCGCCACGGTATCGAGAGCACCGACAGCGACGACGAGTGCATGGAAGACGAAGAAGACGAGGAAGAAGACGAAGAAGAAGAAGAGGAGGAGTCCGATGTGGACTCATTGAACCAGAGCACTAGTGGTAGTAGTGAAGCGGTGGCTCCTCTTGACCACGTGATTGCGCAGTCCACTGCGATACGGCATTCGCCCAGCGAGGGCTCGGCGCGGCTGGCGCGCGTGAAGAGAGGGGGCATGGTGAATGCGGTGACGATGCTGGCGGGCCGGGAGTTCAATGTGTCGGGGAATGGACGATTCTCTAGGGCCGAGTGCTGTCACATTGGCGAGCGCTACCTGCCTACTGATGGCCCCACCGTTGTGGAGCGCCTCAACAGCCGCGCGTACATTGGCCAGTTCTCGGGAGACGGCAAACTGTTTGTTGCTGGATTTCAGGTGAGTCGAGATTTGGACAAGGATCAGTTTTCTTTTTTACCAGGTGCTCCTGAAATTTGTGATGCCGTGCCTTGTGTGGCAATAATGCACTCAGGCTTGCGAATTTGAGATGAGTTTGGGGGTGGATGCTCTCAGAAACATAGCTTGATGGAGTTTATTGCAGACTACTTTAGAAAAGTTAGTTGCAGACTACATTAGAAACGTTTGTTGCAGACGAGAGAGGTGTCTGTGAAGTGAGGCGAAGAGACAGTGAGTTTTGACCTCTTCTCTCACTTTTATTATTCAAAGAGGAAATAGGCGGCTAAGATTCATGGTACTACATGACTTCTCCTCCTTCCTTCTCAAAGACGGCTGAAACTAGTTCTAGCTTGAGTTTAAAGACCACCAAGCTTTTCCATTGGTTGAATTGAAGGATTTTTTGTTGAGGGAGCACCAAGCTCTTCCATTCAGCTAAATGCTATTAAGAGTGAGGAAAGAGTAGTATTGTACATCAAAAGAGGGGTGTCTTGTTGAAACTTTGGGTGACTTGAACAAATAACTGGAAGTCTATGAATGTTTATCGGAGACGAGTTTAGGGAGTTTTTTTTGCAGACGAGTTGAGGAAAGTTCATTGCAAGATGAATTTGTGATCATGTGAGATGCTTTTAAGAGTTGTGTGCTAGGATCTTCACTTGGTTTCCGGATTCTTTTCTTATAGGAATGTTTTTTGTGGTTTATGGGTGTGCAGGACCGACGGATTAGGATCTACAACGTGGAAAAGAATTGGGAAGTTCAAAAGGATATTCAAGCTCGCAACTTGCGCTGGACTGTTACTGATACTGCTCTATCACCTGATCAGCGCTTTCTTGTAAGTAGCATCCAATGCAAATACCTGCATGTCCGTTTACCTTTAAAATGTGTCCATTGCCACAGCTCAAATGAATTGCTAAAAACTTGCTGAATTGTATATTAATTAAAAGTGGAAAGTCTGTCCTACACTATGGATACACGTAAGAAGTTTCTGAAAATGGGGTGTAAGTGCATATTTTCTTTTTTTAGCTTGGGCACGCAGGGGCTAATAAGAGGCACCATATTCCTATCTGATGGCCTCTAGTTTTGTATGGTCCAGTTTCTTGTGAAGTGGGGTGAAGATACTGTCAGTTTTGACTTTTTATACATTTTAAATGATTGAGATCACCTTGAAATTGCTCTAAATCTCTACAGTCAGCTCAAAGAGAAAAAAGGTGGATAAGATTCTTTGATTCAATAACTATTAAGAGTGAATAAAGAGTATTATCATAAACCAAATGACTTGTATCTTATTAAAACTTTGGGTGATTTTACAAGCATCTCAAATGAGTAGAGTGATGTCAGTTGTGTTGTAGCCTGAGAGAACAATAATACGTCACTGACCAGAATGTCTCTGGGCAGGTTTATGCATCTATTACTCCAGTGGTGCATTTGGTGAATGTGGGTAGCGAAAGCGGTGGCGTCAAGTCTCTTGCGAATGTCACGGTGAGACATCGGAGGATATACTTTCTCTTGCTGTGTTTTGTTTCATAAGTAGGAACATGCCCGTATACATGTATTTTGTACTAATCTTATCGAGGGATGCAGGATATTCATGAAGGCCTGAACTTCGCATCAGATGCAAGAGGGGATGTATTCGGGTTGTGGTCTCTCCAGTTCTCTGAAGATGGCCGTGAGCTTGTGGCTGGCAGCAATGACAAGTGCATCTATGTCTATGATTTGGAGGCCAACAAACCAGTTCTACGGATCAACGCTCATAAGGTGCGCTTCTCACAACATAGATCTGGACTTGGTGACTGGACTTGGTTCATTGGTCTTAATTTTAAACATTATAAGCAGGCATGAAATTTGTAAAACACACAACACCGATCTATTTAGTTTGTAAATCTGGCGTCAATGATTTGGGAACTTGTACGGGTGTACTTGATATATGGTAGTCGGATATTCTCATTTTTGCCAAGTAAGGGTTGGTTAAGTACGTTATTGACTTCGTTCAAGCAACAGAAAAGAACAAGATCTCTTGATGCTTATTTTTCTGAATCCAACGTTGTGATGGGCACAGGACGATGTAAATGCTGTGGTGTTTGCTGATGAGTCATGTCACCTGATCTATTCAGGAAGCGATGACAATACTTGCAAGGTGAGCATCTCCACAATGATATTTCAGTCTGTTGTTTCGTTGCTTGCATGCTTCGTTTATTGGACCTTAAGGCCTCTTTGTGCGAAGTGAGTTATTGTATGTATCAAAACGATCAATGCATTGGATTTTCTTAGGTGTGGGATCGGCGTTGCTTCGCTCAAAGGGGGCGACCTGCTGGTCAACTTGTGGGGCATCTGGAAGGCATTACCTTCATAGACAGCAGGAAAGATGGTCGTTACTTCATCTCTAATGGCAAGGATCAGACCATCAAACTGTGGGACATCCGGAAGATGACCTCTGGCCCTACACCGTGCAAGTCAGTCTCTAACCTTTGAGTTCTTTCTTAGCTCATTCAAACTTTGAATGAGACTCCCCTCTTTTGATTTATAATACTTCTCTTCCCTCGCTCTTACTAGCAATTAAACTAATAGAAGAGCTTGGGTGGTCTCTTAACTAGAATCGTTTTTAAGTATGGAAGAGTTTGGTGGTCTTTTTATCTAATAAAGTTTTTGTAAAATCAACCGAAGTCTGAATAAGATATCTCTCTCAAATTTTTTCAATCACTCTTAATAGCAACAATCAGATCTATTAATTGCAATCACATCAATGGAAGAGCTTGGTATTCTCGACGAAATTATAGAACTTGGTGGTCTCAAAACTCAAGTTAGAAGTAGTTATCTTCCTTACTCTCCCTCTCCCTCTCCCTTACTCTCCCTTACTCTCCCTCTCCCTTACTCTCCCTCTTCATCTCTTTATTAGTTTTTATTTTTATTTTTTTTAGATTGTCCCTGATTTCAATAAATACACATTCTAAAAATAATTAATTACTCTAAAAACAAATCCCTCACTCTCCCTCTCTTACTCTCCCTCTCTCCCTTACTCTCCCTCTTCCTTACTCTCCCTCTCCCTCTCCCTTACTCTCCCTTACTCTCCCTCTCCCTTACTCTCCCTCTTCATCTCTTTATTAGTTTTTATTTTTATTTTTTTTAGATTGTCCCTGATTTCAATAAATACACATTCTAAAAATAATTAATTACTCTAAAAACAAATCCCTCACTCTCCCTCTCTTACTCTCCCTCTCTCCCTTACTCTCCCTCTTCCTTACTCTCCCTCTCCCTCTCCCTTACTCTCCCTCTTCCTTACTCTCCCTCTCCCTCTCCCTTACTCTCCCTCTCCCTTACTCTCCCTCTTCATCTCTTTATTAGTTTTTATTTTTATTTTTTAGATTGTCCCTAGCCGCCTTTGAGAACGAAGAGAGGAGAGGTCATGTTGTACCATGAATCTTAGTCGCCTTTTTCCTCATTGTGCTAATTATAGACTAATTGAGAGAATTTCAGTGCTGATTTAAATTATCTATAATTAGGAAAGAGGTCAGAACTCTTGGTATTTTACCTCGCTGTTCAAATAACTCCATTTTTCCTGTGGGAGGTTGTCTGGTCGAAGGTGTTGCCTTTGTTTTATGCAGAAGCTTTCTATTTATTTATTTATTTTAAATTTGTTTGTTTTTGGCTTTCTAGCACTGATACAACAATTGGATTGGCTTGATTGTGCACCACAGGAAAGCCAAGAAGATCCCTTCGTTTGCTTGGGATTACCGGTGGATGGACTACCCGGGCATGGGCCGTGATGTGCGCCATCCATATGATCAGTCCCTCATGACTTACAAGGGTCACTTGGTTCTGCGCACGCTCATCCGCTGCTACTTCTCTCCACTGGCCAGGTGCTGATTTCCACCATCTTTTCTAGTTCAATTGCTAATTGATTGCTTGCACAATTCTCCACCAATTTTCAGTTGACCCTCTTTTCCTGTTCCCTAGAATCACCTTTGTTTTGGCAGCATTTTGGGCTTTTTGTACTCTCCTGGTTATTATTTGAACCTTTGTGTTGTTGGTGCAGCACGGGCCAAAAGTATATTTACACTGGTTCACATGATGGCTGTGTCTACATATATGACATGGTAATACTTGCCTTTTAATCACTTCAACTCTACATAACATTCTAGAACCAATGCAAGGGTGGCCTCTTAAGAGGTTGTTGGAATTACTCTTAAATTCTCAATTGTTTTCTTCATTCCTTCACTGACATACATCTATTCTTTCCTTGGGTGGCCACTTGCCTCATTTTTCTTAGCCTCTTCTAGTTTGGTTTCACAAGTCACCTTAGCAATGGCTCTAGAATGTGACGAGGATAGGCCTTGGAATTTGAAAGTTTAACATGTATCCAGTTTATTGACTAACTTGTACGGGCGGCTTTTGTTGGCAACCAGGCAACAGGGAAGCAAGTGTCACGGTTGAGTTACCATCGCGGCACGGTGCGTGACTGCAGCTGGCATCCCACAGAGCCCATGTTAGTGAGCAGCTCATGGGACGGCAACTTGGCCAAGTGGGAGCATCTTCACGGGGACAAACCAAGGGTTGAAGTGCCTCATGTGAGCTATGACGACTTCTTCGATGACTAAGAACGAAGGCAACAACCAAATTCATCAAATGCCATGCATTTTGATGTGTTGTGCCACGAGCTCAGGTTTTTTATTTAGTTCAAGTACAGACATCATTTAATTTTAGTTTTTGTCCGCCAGTGGTAGCTGATGGCAATTACTCTTGTATCACAAGCTTGGGTTGCTGCTGATGTTAGTACTTGTGAGCATTGTATAGCTGTATGTGTATTGAAAACAAAGTGTCTGGAATTTAAATTCTAGGTTTTTGGGACGACCATTGAAAAAGGTACTTGTCCCTCCCTTTTAGTGAGCATCCTCATTTTGAAATCCTGCTGTTGGTTTGTGGGAGTTTATAACCCTTTGTGATTATTGTTTGCGCGAGAGTCAAAGCGGTCATCAATGTTTGCATTGAAAAATCACCAGGTTTTTAGTATCTTTGCCTGCTTTGAATGCAGATTTAGTTCTGAATGTGGCCTTTCAATTGTAATCAGACATTTTTTGGTTAACAGGAATTATTTGCCAGTTATCTTTCATCAATTTTTTGCTGGTTTATTCTTCATCAAGCTCTTTTTTTGCCGGTTATTCTTCATCAAGTTTTTTTGCCGGTTGATCCTTCATCAATCATATGTCAGGGTAAACATACTCCAGAGTTACCTTTCATAAATTTCATAGCATGTGTGGACTTTATTGATGCGCAATGGGCGGATTGATGGGCTCTAGATTTATCATAGACATCCATGAGTGATAGCAAGGTAATGGCATTATGTGTGATATAGGAAAGGACTCATACGTCCACCACGTTCCAACAACCCTACAATGTCATCATGTGGGAAAATAATTGGGATTGTGAATCAATCAAACGCTGAAGGTGGATGGAAAACGATAGCTGGCGTGGTGTTACTTTCTGTGTACCTTTGAGCCAGCCTTTTTATTCATTCCACCTTCGTTATTCATACCAACCTTGCAAAAGAGGCTGGGACCTTTTCTTGCATGCACAGGAAATGCTTTGTAGCCCACACCAGACGCCCATAGGTATTGGATGACAATCTTTGTGTGTCCACATTGCCTTCCACGATTTGGTTTTGGCCGGCTGAATTGAATTGTGGCCACGTAAGATACAATTTTGGCCATTTTCTTGGCTAGCCATAAACACATGTTGTCCTTAACCCTAAACCGCCCAAGTATGTTTCTAGAAAAACCAAGATTTCTGCTGGTTTTTTTCTTTGAACTGGATTTGATGGAAATACAATGTCTGATATTCATATCTTACCTTACAAAATTGAAGTCAACCCATGACCTGAACTTTGGGGAAATTTTGCACAACATCCAACGGTTGATGGAATAGAATATAGTGTTTAAAGTTGTCGTATATTGGTAGTGAAAATTGTGGATTTTGGAGGGTGTACTATAAATCCAAATCATGATCTGCTTGTTGGAGAGTGTTCATGTAACGAGTGCGCAAATCTGAACTTCCTATCTTGAAGCCAAATTCCGAATGGATTTCATGCAAATTGAGTTTTAGCATCTCTAGAGGCTCATTTCGGGCTTCCTGGGCGATAAAGGATTGAAGGGTAAAAATTACAAGGTTTCATGGCTTTCGATCAATTAAAGGGTTAAGCTACACAAATTATTATGATAAGTCTGACTTGAACTAACAATAGAATATTGAGTTGGTTCTCAAATTAGAAAACTTTGAGTTGGATTCATTGAAATGACTCATAGGTTTCAATTTATATACTTGAGGTGTTCTATTACTTTGACCTTATATGATGTGGATGTACCAGTAATGTGGGTGAAAAATGATGTGGACCACATCAATTCAGGTTTTTTAACATAATTAATGTTGCTATCTTTTGCATGACTTCCCGTCACCTCACCGCCATCTCTCGACTCCTCCAACCACCTTCATGCATATTTGTTTAGATGCTCACTCTGCTATTGTCCGCTCATTATGCGTCTAAGTTTACTTTACACATATCCACATTATATTTGTATGATTAGTACGAAATAACCCACACTGTTTGCTATACATGATTTGATGTGCATTGAGGCTTGAGGTAGACCACTCTAAATTGCATTTCCTGCATGAAATCAATAGAAGATAAATTCAAACTTCTGACTACCGCTATTAGAAATACTTCAAAAACATCAACACCATTGCAATACAACATGCCATGTCAATCCTCCTACATAAAAGAAGATTTGAAAACAACTAACCTCTACCCAAAATTCATGATCCACTCAAGAATTGCAATACATCAAATTTAACTAAAATACAATAATAATTACATGAAAAAATTGCACCAAATGGAATTTCTCCAATATCAATTCACCTTGTCATCACAACCAAAACAAAGTGAAATGTTCTTAGAACTTTTTACCCAATAGTGTCTAACCTTGAGAGGGGGAAGTAGTTTCATACTACTAAACCTATGTCTGATGGGCATTGTTTTAGTGGTGGAACAAATAGAGACTTTATTCACACCAACCTCCTCTCCAAACAAGAGGTTTTCTTCTTCTGGATGGATTGCTAATGTGGATGAAAATTGATCTAGACCACACCAATATTTTGGTTTTGGAACACAATTAATGTGGACACATTTCAACATGTGTCACGTTGCTCACTACCACCTCACCACCAACTCTCTACTTCTTCACATTAAATTTGTGTCAACAATTTTGATACATTACACAATACTTTACGGGGTACATGGTTTGATGTGGATTGATAATTGAGGTGGACCATAGTGTTCCCTTTGAAATTATCCTCCATATGTGACCTTTGGAGGAATCCTTTGAATGTGCCCTTTCATCAGAATTTGGATATGATATAAAAAATATTAAGTTTAAAACACTATTATGCACCATAAATAAATAAATAAGTGTTACCCATACAATTCAAAAATAGACATTTCTACATATAGAATTTATTTGGATGAAACTGTGAGGTATATGAAGTAATTATGGGGTATCTAAAGTAAATGATGGATATATAGTAAATAATAAATACACCCATGACTCTTCTTCACAATATGTATGCATCATATGGATTATATAATGGCACCACATTAATCGTACGTTGGTACCACGGATTCCTTTGATTACTGAGAGCATTGGACTTCTTTTCTTAGTACGCTCCAAGGAGTCCCTAAGCCGAAATGTAAAGTTTTCATCTAAGTACATTTGTTTAAGTCAAGATTGCCCTTGGCCCGTCGGTTATGACGGGGTTCCTCTAGGAGAAAAAATTTATTAAAAAATAAAAAATAAAAAATAAAAAATCCTTGCAAAGATATCCCATACTTGAATTCTTTCTAAAATTTTCAAAATGATATCTTGATGATCTGCCCCGAAATCAATTTGTACCCTGTACGTACAAATTGTTCTTAAGGGGTTAAAATGCAAAGCGCCAATGGTGGAAGAAGTAAACGTTTAATCATGTTCGTATTTTTTGGAAGTTTGGATTTATTTTTCTTGATTACAAAGCTGTGTAAAGCTCATCTAGTATGAAATTCTATTTTTAAACATGCATATACATATATTTTAAGCCAAAAAAACACTTGCGGTTGAATACTTATTTTTGGTTCTTTATTTTTGGTTATTTCTATAAACGTAAAAACATCACCTCCAACTTTAAACCCAATTTTCACCTTCATATCTAGGGTGTTTTTTTGTTTTATATGATAATACATATTAGAAATATTTGCAAGGTTCTTCAAAGTTTCAATAAGATACTTGCCTTTCCGTTGATAACACACCCTACCCTCCATAATAGCCGCCCCGACCAAGCCATGCTAACATTTTGGTTCAAATGCGATGAATCGCACACAAATTACAACCCTTCATATAGTCACAACACCTATCAATAAAGAAGGAAACATACAAGCGGAAAAACTAGCTAAGGAAGGAGTGGATAAATCCCATAGAAATGCCAAACACCCGCATGAACATGCCCACTCTACCCCATACTACTTCCAAAGAAAAAGTTGGTCTTCTATGGAAGACATTCCGGATAAAGGCCCCGTAAGAATTTTGGATAAATATCTCAAAAAACAAGATCTAATTAACAACCTCAATTTAATCTTAAAAAGCTTCTCTAACATAGAGAGATAGACTAGGTAACAACAACATTGATAATGAACTCTCTACAAACTTTTGGAAAAATTCCACAATAATATTACAAATTCACAAAAAACATGCCTTGTCAAATTTTGTACTGGGCAATACATGGGAAATGCCCGCAAACAATTATTCTTTGGAATAGAATGATTTCCATCTATATTATGGCCAATATGCACCTTCACGGACCCTGACACATCGCTTCATGTACTCTTCAAATGTCAAAACCATCACATACACTCCCTAATCATCAAAAGACATAATAAAACAATATGGAAAATTTGAAAACTAATTATATCCTCAAGAAAATCCTAGTGCTTTATACTTATGAACGCCAGACCCTTCAACAACAACCCACCAAAAAACACGGCCTCTCCATGACTACTTCCATGCACATTTGGAATCCACCTCGATTACTAGTTATTGGTTACTAGTTACATAATGTCTACCCTCGAGGGGAAGGAGTAGTTCCATACTACTAAACCTATGTCCAATGGACATGGATTTATTGGTGGAACAAACATACACTTTATTCACTCCGGCCCCCTTCACGGACCGGAGTTACTTTCCTTCTCTCTTTTGGTTTGTAATACTATCAATTATTTATTTTTAATTATACCTGATTGCTTTCGGTATCTCATGAAGAATCATAAATAAATATTGAACAACTTGGTGGTCTTTAAATTCATGTGAAAAATAGTTTTAGTTGCCTTTAAGAAAGAAGAAGGGAGCTCATGTTCTTCCATGAATCTTAGCCACTTTCTCCTCATTGAGCCCATTATAGAAGTTTGGAGTTTTTTTGGGTTTATTATAATGGTTTAAACCGAGAGTGAGGTCAAGACTCATGGCATCTCTGCCTCATTTTTAAAAACATTATTTGTATCAATTGTTTTGTTCTTTATAATCTAATTTCTTTATTTAAGAACTTTTTATTTAAGATAGATAATTTTTTTAAATTGTTTTTGAGAAATCACAACATGTTTGGACAAATATTAATGAACACAACAATTAATAGAGCTTTGTTGGCTTCAAGTGTAGCAAATATTCAACTTAGTTTCTTGTATGCGCACATGTTCCACTGAGGAACCGTCATGTCAAACCAAAAAATATTTACCAAAAAATATTCATTTTTTTCTTCTATGGGGGCCGTTTACATGCCTTGTCTATCCAAGCACACATTTTGTTTGGCTTTCAAATATACCTATTTAGTTATATTAATAGTTCTAAAATTCATGTGATGTTAAACTATAGGAAAGATATGGGATCGGCTCTATCTACTATCTCATTGTCTTTGTTTCTCAACTAGCTCCCAAAGTCATTGTTGTTGAATGGATGTGGATGTTATGTGTGATTTCCCTATGATCCAAGTGCACCAAAAATCTAATAATTCCTACATACAATAGAAATAGATCAAGCTGAACAACAAAAATAGGAATATTAAACAAGATTGAAAATTATTTGTCTCATTGAACATGTTCCACTGAGGAACCGTCATGTCAAACAAATGCATCCTCGTTCCTATTGTAGGTATCGTGGCGTCAAAGCATAAAAATTATCATCTAATTGTAATAGGAAAGAAAATTTGAGAAAGTTATCGTAGTCCTTGCCATAAATGTTAAGGTAGAACCCTGCAATCCTATTCTACAACTAGAATTATATTACATTATCCCTCGACGTTTGAGGTGGCTATGGATGGTGGTCCAATCTACAAGGGTAATAGATCATGTATAATATCATCTATTATATTCATAGATTCTCTATTGTCCAGAGCCACCTCATCATTAAACAACTAATGGAAGTTATAACAATGCAACTGTTTGAAAATTGATTTAACGGGAAAGTTACATCATTTAGGGTAAGAATTACCTTTCATAGTTGCTTTCCAAGTGTATTGAATGTCCAACGATGTGTCATTTTCTCCATCAACCTGAATGCACTACAAGATGAAGTCCTACCAACGTGGAATGTGGATTCTTTCAGAATCCAATGTCATACATTTGTACTGTATAATGACAAAAACAAACAGACAATCCATTCATGTTGCCCAGGGCGAATTGACCCCCTCGTTGGGACTTACTTGAGGGGGCCATGAGGTGGTGGGGTCAAACCTGGCCCCTATTTTGTTTTTGGATGGGGACCTATTTATAGCAAGGGAAAATCCTCTATGATAAACAATTGACGTAGGCCCCAAATTTGTCAAAATTTTTTTTCCAAAAAAAGCCTCTAGACCCCCCAAAATAAGAGGGCCAGAAAAATGACCCCATGCAATTAAGAGAGGGCCCACCTCACGTAAGTCCCAACGAGGGGGTCAATTCGCCCTGGGCATTCATGTCAGCCTCCTTCGGTAGTACTAAATCTCCGGAGGCCGGAGTTCTTACTTCCCAGACATTCATTAAACAAAGAAATAATACTCCAAAGTAATATATACTTTGATGAAGCAACTCATCCAAAGAACAAAAAAAAAACCATCCTCTAAAACTTGTACGCTACAATTACACACTACCCCCCCCCAAAAATAAGAATAACACACACTCTCAAAATCCTCACCAATTATTTTCTTTAGGAATTTTGACGGTACGGATAGAAAGATAGTTACACTCAACGTCCCGAAAATGATTCCCCGAGTGGTCCGTGAGGGTTAATCCCATGACTATAGACCCCCTGAAGAACATAAAAAAAAGAGGAGTACAATCATATGAGGAAAACTAATAAACTCACTAAAAGCATCATTCTCTTTTTTTTAATTTAATTTAACACCATGCGTTAAAAAATCTGCTGCGGCGATGAGTGCCCTAACTACAGATAACCTATTTTAAAGGCTCAAGGAAAAAAGAAACCCTAAGTTTAGCCAAGAATACATTAGCCCAGCTATTGGTCCCAAATAACGAAAGCCCGGCCGTGGAATCAGGAAAAAAAAGTGTCAGTAGGAGCACAACCTGAGATCCACTCCGTCCGCTCCCCCCTCCGTCCACATTTCTCGTCCCTCCGTCCTCCCTCCGTCCGCGGCGAACAGGTCCCAATAGCAGCCGCTCAGATCCACTCCGTCCGCTCCCCAACCTCTCGTCCCCTTCCGTCCTACATCCGCCTCCGTCCCTCACTTCGTCAAAACCTCGACGTTCGTTCTCGGAAACCCAGTCCATCGTCTTCGCCTAAGAAGAAGTCTCGGAGTGTTTTTCACTGAGGAAGACGAAGCAAGCAAATGCAGGCCGAAGCTTGCGAGAGAGGGAGAGAGAGAGAGAGGGGCAAGCACGCCGGAGAAGTTGCGAGACGCTTCGGAAGCTCGCAATCATGAGGACGAGGAGGAGTTGTGGTGGTTTTTGCATTTTTGGAGCTTCTGTGTAGTATTGCGGGGTTTTGTGGCGATTTTCTTGACCTGAGATGCGCGTTCTGGTGGCCGGAGGGTTGAGGCGCGTCTGAGATCGGTTTTTGCGTGTGTATAGTGGTGGATGGAAGTGCAGGAGGTGAGGTTTGGGTGAGGGAGAGGTTTTGAGGATGTAGAGGGAGAGGCGATTTGAGGAGGAGGATGACGACACCGGCGTCCATGGCGTCGTCGTCGCCGCACAGCGAGGTGTTCTTGGCGTACGAGAAGGTGCTGGTGGTGCTGGACGGGTCGCGGCAGATCACCAAGTATGCGCTCGAGTGGGCGCTCAGCAATGTGTTAGTGCGCCCCGGCGAGTCCATCACGGTTCTCGCGCTTCACGCGCCTGGAAGTTACGGTATGTGAAGAGCGCCTGGTAAATTCGTCAGGAGCGGCCAGAGTTTGGTCATGCACAGATCGTGTGCGGAAAGCGTGGCTTGGTTCAGCGTAGGATTTTTTTGGATCATGTGCGAGGGTTTGAGGTGTTTTAATCCACTGCACTGTGAAGCGCACTTGCAATTCGTAGGAATTTGTCACAGTTTTTGTTGGAGCGGCCAGGGTGTGGTCATGCACAGATCTTGAGACGCAGTGCATCGATAGTGTGGCCTGGTAGCCTAGGAATCCTTTTGGATTTCGCTAGGGTTTGAGGTGTTGGAATCTACATTGAGTTTAGAGGCCATCATTCTGCTTGCGCTTCACGCACCAGGAGGTTAAGTGCATCTGCAATGAAGAGAAATTTGTCGCCACTGGTGCAGTTTGTTTTGGAGCGGTCAGGGTTTGGATGGTCTGGTCAAGCACAGATCTTTCATGTTGAGAGGCTCAGTGCACAGATAGACCTGGTAACCTTGGAAATTCTTCTGGATTTTGCTAGGGTTTGAGGTGTTAGAACCTACAGTAATAGTGTGGATTTCTGTGTAGCTGGTTGAGAAGGTTTTTGGATCCACTTATGATGCTTGATTCTGAAGGTTAGAATGTGACTGTTTCTGTTTTCAGGTCCTGTGAGAAGAATATGGGGGTTTCCCATGTCTTTGCAGATGCTGGGGAAGGATTGTGCCTCACCCCGAGTGCTGCGTGGTGTGGTTGGCAATAATGGAGAGTCCCGGGGAGTGGACGAGGAAATCTACGAGGGTTGTCATGCCATGATTCAGCATTTCCAGCAGCTGTGCGACCAGAAGAAGGTACGATTTGTTGCATTCATTTTTGCTTTTTAAATATTTTCGTGTCTTGAGGACAATTCTGATATGAGTGGGAGGTCTACAGATCAACATTTACGTGAAGGTTCAGGAAACTGATGGTCGAGAGGCGTCCGCTACAGAGGCCAGAAGATTAGGAGCAACATGGGTCGTCCTTGACAAGTAAGCAATGACTACACTTTGCATGCTTTCACTGCAATAGAGATGGCTGCATGATTTCTGCTTGATTTCACATGCACAATGCAGTTGCTCCCGCTTGTGATTGGTGCAGAACCTTCTTGTGACCTTATCTATTGTGATAGATTTGTCAGTCGAAGGCTGTTTTGATCAAACCCCCAGCTCTCGTCAAACCTTTACGGATGTCTCTATCATCAATGCAGGCACTTGAAGAAGGATGCAAAGGTTTGCGTGGAGCTTCTCCAGTGCAACATTGTGATAGTGAAGCCCTCGGAGCCAAAGATCTTGCGCCTGAACCTGAAGCGAAACTCGCGAATCTCCGAGTCGCCAGCTTCTCAGACAGTGCAGGAGGTTCTCCAGGTGGCCGATTCGCCTGACGAGCATGTTCAAGCCTCAAAACCGGCCTCCTCCTACCCACGGCTGAAGCCGACTACGCCCTCGAGCAGCCCGGAGGAAGTGATGACCCCGTTCACACCCTCGGACCCCGGCACCTCCTCGAAGTCGAGCTCCGACACCTCGCCCTGCCAGGTCTTGGGCCCGCTCTCTGGGGGCGCCATCCTCGAGTCCGCTGGCGTCCTGGAGAAAGGTGCGTCGTTCCGTGCGTTCTACCCTGACATCGGTGATGGGGTCATTGTCCCGGGCCTGCTCACTATGGAGTGCTCCCCAAACTCCATGTTACAGAAGTTCAAGGGATCCCCTACCAAGCCACCGCGAGGCATGGTCTCGAACCGCCCCGGGACATGTAGTGGCTCCCGGAATGGCTCGCGTGCAAATTCCCGCAAAGGCTCGCCTGTGAAGCGTGATCACACGCTCGGGCAGAGCCTTCGCGCTATCTTGCAGGAGAATGCGGACATGGAGTGTGCTTCCTTTGAGGAGGGCCTGCCATCCGGGTATCATGGCGACCAGGAGCTCTGCGATCAGAGGCGGCAGAAGCATGGGAAGGCCGACGCGCTCATGCGCCAGAGGATGGTCACGATGCTTAACAAGCACAACCTTCCTGGTCCGCCGCCTTTATGTTCCACTTGCCAGCACAAGGCGCCCATGTTTGGGAAGCCGCCACAGCGGTATAGTTACCGGGAGCTGGAAGCTGCTACTGGAGGCTTCTCCAGAGGCAACTTTCTTGCTGAGGGTGGCTATGGCTCAGTGCACAGAGGCGTCCTCCCGGATGGGCAAACTGTTGCGGTGAAACAGTACAAACTTGCTAGCACTCAGGGAGACAAAGAGTTTTGTGCTGAGGTTGAAGTCTTGAGCTGCGCTCAGCACCGGAACGTGGTGATGCTGATCGGGTACTGCATCGAAGGGAAGCGGCGCCTTCTTGTGTATGAGTTCATTTGTAATGGCTCTCTGGACGGACATCTTTATGGTAAGTATGATGTCATTACTGTATATGTGAATGCTACCCATTGATAGCTAATCTCTATGACTGCCGAAACTTTTTGTCAAGGCAAACCGGTTTTTTAAAGGCTAGTTCTGTGTATGTTTATGGTACCCACTGATAGCGAATGTTTTCTTTTATGGTTTCAGGAACTTTTGGTGCTACAGATCAAGGGAAGCCTGTTTTGGAATGGAGTGCACGCCGCAAGATTGCCGTGGGGACAGCCCGTGGGTTGAGATATTTGCATGAGGATTGTCGGGTTGGGTGTATAGTGCACAGGGATTTGCGTCCGAACAATATCCTTCTCACTCATGACTTCGAACCTATGGTATGTCTAGCTATTTTCCAAATTCAGATAATATCTTTTTGCTACTTTAAAAAATAAATCTGGCAGTGTTCTGTGCGTTCAGTGATATAGCGGTGTTTGCATCTACTATTTTCCAGGTCGGAGATTTTGGACTTGCAAGATGGCAGCCGGATGGGCATTGTGGTGTGGAGACAAGGGTGATTGGTACTTTCGGGTAAGTGGCCACTAACAAGTGTCGTTATAGTTTGGTTTCTGGTTTCGCTTGTTTGACAGTTATTCTAACACGCCAACTATTGTGAATCGGATTGCAGGTACTTGGCCCCCGAGTACACCCAGAATGGACAGATCACAGACAAGGCGGATGTGTACTCGTTTGGTGTTGTCCTTCTGGAACTCATCACGGGTCGCAAAGCAATTGACATCAACCGACCCAAAGGAGAGCAGTGCCTTACAGAATGGGTAAGCCTTCTTCTACTTTCTTTTATGTCTGGATTGCAATGACATTCTGGTTTTGGGCAACATCTTTATATTATTAAGTAGCTTAGCCTGGAAGCACACTAGACTGATATAACAATAATTTACCTGCTTTGGTTCCACAGGCAAGGCCTTTGTTGGAGGAGACTGGCACCATCCCAATCGATCCACGCCTTGAAAATCGATTCTCAGACGTGGAAATGAACAGCATGTTGCACGCAGCATCATGTTGTATCCGCCGAGATCCTTCGATCCGACCACGTATGGCACAGGTTGGTGACTCTTTCGTTCAAGTCTCACAAGTCTAGGTCCAAATCTCTGACCCCAATTAACGTATTTATTTTTAGCTTCTATTCTAAGCTTTAAAGTTTATTGACTTCAATTAGAGTCAATAGATGTAACTGTAAAGTCACCCAAATTTTCAATTAGATACCCCCTCGTTTGATTTCTTTTACTATTTGCTCACTCTATATAGTCATTAGAGCTCGTCGATCTTCCAATTATTACCCTTCAGTTGAATATGAAAGAGTTTGGTGGTCTCTAAACTCAAGTCAGAAACAGTTGTAGCCTTCTTTGAGAGTAAGAAAGGGTTTGCACGAGATCAACCATGAACATTACCCACCTTGGGCACTTTATAGAGCCGATTCAACTGATTGAAACTTCTCGAACTCCTCCAATATGGTATTTGATCTCAAATTTTGCATCGAAGCTTTTAATAAATACCAATTGGCATGTTTCAGGTGTTGAGGATGCTAGAAGGGGAGATGATATTCAGCGCCACGAGCTCTCCAGCATCAGGCTACTTCGCAGGAAGGCTAAACAGCATGAGCCACTACTCAACCCCCCCGTCCACAACAACTCGGGAGGAAGTCAAATACCCCAGCTTCGTGAGCCCTCAGAACTCCACCTACAGCTCCCCCAGCAACAAGGTCTTCAGCAACTTGCCTTATGCCCCTTTGCTGACCAGCCCCAGACTGAAGCAAGTTGGCGTCAGCAACAAGAGACCGCCCTTGGTCGCCTCCTACCTCGACCAGGACGGTCAGAAGCTGAGCTACGAGGATTTGAGGGCCGCGTACATGGACAAGGTCTCCTCCTCCCACCATGTCACGGCTTCGGCGTACGAAAGTTACCAGCTTGGCAAGGATTTTTGAGGTAGACCAACCATCACAACATGTCTGTTTATATTTGCATGAGTATTGTACAACCATCAGGTACAGGTTTGTAGATACAGTTCCTTCGGAGATTTTCATGTCACATAAAAAGGTTGAGAGAGACGAGAAAGTATGCCATTTTTTTAATCCTACGCCCTTGTGTGTTTGTTTGGGTGCTTGTTTTTTTTGTTTTTTTCCCCTCATCTTGAAGAGTTTTTAGTAGTCTGTAAGGGTTGAGGTCCTGCAGATTTGTGCGCTGTACACTAGTTAGGTGAGAGTGTCATGAACCGCTTTTAGAGGATAGAGAGGTCATTCCCTTAGATTTTTTTCAAAAAAATTATGGATATATAATATTGAGAGGTGCCCATGGGAGGTGAAACGGTTTTTTTTTTACTGTTCCTGGGTGGACTCTTGGCTATATAAAGAGAAGCATTGGTTTTGAACAAAGTTTTTCTGATTAGTCATGTACATTTTTCTCTTGGTGTTTTTTCTCATCCATTTCTCTTTGTGGTCTATTCCTATCACTTCTAAGATAGAGGATATATGAGTGGGCATGGCTTTGGGTTTGGGTTCAATCCAGAAAGGACCATGACTGTTTTTAAATGAAACGCTTCTCAATTGTCAATCTTACTGTAATTAACCCCTACATTAAAAAAGTCCCGAGGTGGGCTTTTGCAAATCTTGGGGATGTTCAAATGGCTGCAATTCATACTTGCAATTCTTGAAATCTTGTACAGAAATACAAGACGACGAGGTACAGAGGAGAATAATTTTCATTCTTATCAAAATAGTTATGCCATCTTAAAGAGAAAATTGTTGAGTGCTGGGCAACTCCAAAAACTTTTGCTAGGACACTTTAGTAAATTTGAGATTTTCATTATTATCAAGTAATATTATTTCCTTTCATATTATCAATTAGGGGGCTTCACCTAAAATCTTGTAAACCTCAAAACCGGAAACGCATAATGAGAGCACAAAAAGGAATAGAATTTTAAAAATGCAATATGCCATTACTCCACACACAAGCCAATAGAAGCCTTGTCTTTAGTGAAAAATGCATTTTATTCCAAGTCAAAGATTCTCACACATTGTCACACATTGTTGGGCAAGGAACTAGAAAAACTTCTTCTTTTCCACATAAAACCTTGAGAGCTTTATATTTTTCACTTTTTATTTTTTCGATTACAATACATGGTGTAAACCTCCATATTGACCAATTGGATTATTGTTCTAAAACATATTTTGTTCCCAAACAATCATAACGTGAATTGGCACTTTTTGAACATCCGCTCCTTGCACAATTTATTTGACTATGCTACACCCCTTCTCTACCTCTAAAATTGGTGTACAAGGAGTTAATATCATGGTTCACATGATGATATAATATTTAGACCTTGTATAGTGCAAAATTTTGAAACCAAGTGAAGTCAAAGTCTCCTTATCCACTCAACGCAGGGATAAAAATGAACCACTTTTTCTACTTCAAACACTATAATCTTTCAATCCGTGCGATCAAAAGTGATCAAATTTTGTGAGTATGTTATGTATCAAGTTTTAGATGAGATCCTACAATTAAATCTAGAAATGCTATTTTTGTTTCCTTCCTTTCTCATTGCACTAGAATAAATAGTTTCGAATTGTTTTTGGTGTGGAATTGTTAAGGAAATTTAGGGATTAAGAGAAATAGGAAAAAATTCATAAAAGAATGTGTTTACTTTCAAACATAGAATCTTATTAACCCTTTAAGGCCTAATGTCCATTTTGGGTCGTTTCGGTACAACAATCTCAAACGCTGTAGGCCACCTCCATGAATTTTTTTAACGAGGACATAGAGGTGGAGGAAAAGGGCATCTATCTATTGAGTACCATGTCGCATATTATGTTGTAGTTTATAGACATGCAAAATGATTTTGGTCTTCAATTTGGATTGAAATTTGTCTTTTAAAGATTCTTCATTGTTTAGTGGTTATTGATCTCTCATTGCATACAAAACTTCTGTTTTTATCCGTATAAGTTTGGAACATTTACGTAACAATCAAGTAGACAAGAGTAAAAAATCCATCAATAATCATACATACATGTTTTCTTCTTATATGATACGTCAATGCAAGACATAACGGTGCAATTTTAGAATCCGAGGAGATGTCTAGTGAGTGACCTTTGCATATCATAGTGAGAGGAGGCGCAAGGACTTAGTCTAAGAACCTAGAACTTCGTGCAACAAGAGGTTGCTGGCCTTTGCTAGGAGCCCTTGTACGTTCTAGATCTCATCATTTGTAAGGTCTTTGGGAAGCAATAGTGATGTGTTGGAAGCGCTCAAAACTCTGGATCTGGACTTTGATGGTTGTAGAACTTGCCCATGAGAGAGATTGCAGCAAGTGTGAACTGAAGCGAGGGAAACGAGTGTTGGGTGTAAAGATCTTAACTAACTAGGCTTGTTCATCACTAGATCAGTCTAGATCTGGAGAGTGATATATTAGATCTGCAGACCTACAGTATGGTCCTTGTACTTCCCCGATCCACGATCCCAATACACAATTGTTGTGCAAGAAATCGATTTAGTCTTGCTGCGAAGCAGCGCGTACACAACAACTCCAAAGAAATTAGCACCGAAGCGAGAGTCTAGTGGTGAGCACACAAACCTCAACACACATTCAGCGGCGCACCGACATCAACACAAGACCACGTATCCTATGATCATGCTATCTCTTACTCTTATGCTTTCATTCCAATCCACCATTCACATATATTGTCCAAAGCTTATCTTCCCCTCAAAATATTGATACATGATCACATGAAGTTACTATTTACTAACCAAAAACAATATTGTCCAAATACAATAACAACGCCCAAGCACATCAAAACTACAATTGCAGTACAGATCGAGAAGCAATGAGCACAAGCTCCGAAACACGACTCTTAAGCTACCCAACTCAACATTCTCAAGAACACAACACCACAATCGGCAGATCAAACCCGGAGCAAATCCACTCAACAATCGCCCCTTCAACCACATTCGACAAGACATATTCTCCGTGCTAGAGCCAACCACACCTATTGCACCCAACATACACAAGTTTCCAAGATCCACAGGCTTGACCCATATCACCCTCATCCCACTTTGATCATTGATAGATTAAAAATAGTCTTCCAATATCTTCAGATCCCTTGCTTCATATTACTAGGCAATTACACTACAATCTCTTACCTAATGTGCTAAATGGCCACATAACAACAAAATACACTAACATCACTAACCTAGCATCTTGCAAGTGTGACCACGTGAGGCAAGAACATCACTGCCTAAAATGTCAACAGACATTGTCAGAGGCGCGAAAGGCCTCATCAACAAATGCTGCCACCTACAACAACAGAGGACACACACATCAAGGCCTTGAACTCCAACAAACACCCTCACTCTAGTAGAAAGCAACACCAACATATCTCATCAATACCTCCTCAGATGAAAACAAAAAAGACGTTATAAAACCCTTGTAAATACACTAGCATTGCATGGTAGACGCTATAAAATCCCTGCAGGAACAAAAGAATTGCAAGGAATAGGCAAGCATGCCACCGACGCGCTCTCAAGCCGAGTCTAGAGTGTGAGGATCACACCCACCCACAACTTGCGAATTGCGCATCAAAGACGTGTACCTAAGGACACCATGAGAGAAGAACACTCGACTACTGGAGAAAGAGAGCCCAAGCGAATCGCACCTCAACGACAAGAACCTCGGAACACTGAAAGAAAAGAGTACTCGCTCATAGGCAAACTAGAACCCACGCAAATCACACCCCAGAGACTAGAACCCACGGAGGCTAGGAGAGAAGAGTATTTGCCCATAGGCAGTTGAAAATCCACCATGCCTCACAAACAAGAACCCGTGGACTTCCAAAAAGAAGAGCACTTGCTCACAAACACACGAGATTCCTACACAACAGAAAGCCGAGCATGCAAGACCGTAGACCTAATGAGGGGAGGAAGTGTGCTTGCAGACGCAAGTGGGAATTCAAGTGTTGTGGACTCAGCCCACAACAACCACATTTTGCAACCCAACCCGGGCCATCCTCGGCACTCAGCCTCAACTCCTTTGTGGACACTTGAAACGTAGGCTTTGAAGCATATCTTTTCGAAAAACATAGCCTAGAAAGCCTGAAGGCCGTGCAAGCGATGGCCGCGACTAAGTTGACTATTTTGGTAAAAATAAAATTGACCAATTATAACTCTATTGATAAATTGGCACTTTTCAATACCTAAAGTTAATAGTTTTTCATATCATCCTTCAAACATGATATATAGTGTTGATGTTCTCAAAATATGTTCTCAGAAGAGGAAATTTACACAACAATCAAAGATAGCACAATTATCATACTCTTGTTGCATCATGTATATCTAACTTACAAACTAGTTAGATTGGTTATATTTTGGCCCCACCTATGACTATTTTCCATGTGTAGCTTCTTTACTAACAGAGATTGGCCAATATAACTTATTGAGTAGAAAATAAGAATGACAATATTTTACTAAATTTATATATTTCTCACGTTGCTGCAACGGAGCTATATGGAAGACCATCGTCCATGCCATCTTTCCAATTGAATAACAATTCCCAGAGTATCTCCAGCATCAACATTGTAACAAATGAAGTTGGAGTGATGTATGCATTTGGCATGATGTCTCTTAATACGCACCCAAATAAACAACTTAGCGTCTAGGTGGAGAGCAGAGCCAAGTTCAAAAGTAATTATTTTATTAAATGAAGTCCTTGATTGAAAAAAATACGACTTCACTGAATAAAATAATTACTTTTGTAGGGTGAAGAGATCATAAAATGAATGAAAAAGATTGGACACATGTATGGATTGACTTGGCCTAAGGATTCTCTAATATGATCTTATTATTGCAAAACTACATTCTGAGATGGCCTCTGCAAATTCATAAAAGCATTAGATGATTCCATGTATATGATTTAAAATTATTTTTTGAGTGCTCTTTCATTAAGGCACTTGAATCACTTTCTAGTAGTAAAAATTAAACAAAAAGTATCAAAATCTCCAAAGAATTTTTTTGGAACTTTGCCCACGATGTGTGAAATATTTGATTCACATTTAAAGAGAATTTATATCCAAAAGACAAAAAAAATCGAACAATTTCAAAGAAAATAGTATCATGTATTAATATACAAAATCTTAGTGTCTATAGGTCATAGCAAAACTTTTGAAGCTACTCAATGAAAAATCCAACAAATTACACTTAGAATAGCCTAACTTTTATTTTAGAGGTTAAATGTTTTAAAAATAATTATACTTCCACAAAGCTACCACAATGCAACATCTTCATGAAAATTTCAAAAATTTGTGATCAAAATGACATTATTGGATCTTGCCCAAAATTGCAAAAGTTCCCTTAACAACATAATGCCCTTTCAAAATTATATATTAACAATCAACTCCAACATATTGTGACATTTGAGAGAACTATAGTTAAAGGATTGTTAATCCCTAGAAGACATTTCTTCTTTGGAGGAAATTTGGCATTTCAAAAAAAAATCTTATAATATCAATTACGATCACAAGTCTCTAAAAGATTCATTCAAATGTGAAAATAATAACTTTTTGAAAATATCAATTTTACCCACTACACTGTTCACTGTATACTGTATGGTGTTGACTAGACAATTTCAAAATACTTGCAATAATTCTAGTAGACGCATATTATAATGGTCCACTTCAATTCTCAATCCACATCAAATCATGTACCTCAGAAAATAGTGTGGGATGTTTCAAAATCATTGACACAAATTAATGTAGAGTAATGGAGAGGTGACGAGGACTTGAAGATATACGGGAGTGAACGACAGTAAGGTGTCAATGGGCAGTGTGACACATGATGAAATGTGTCATATTGATTATGTTCCAAAACCAGAATTGATTTGGTCCACATCATTTTTCACCCACATTACTAATGCATCCACACTATGTCCAATGAACGGTGTAGTTCTCTACATAAAGTCAATTGACTCCTCAAAACTCCACAAAACTCCAAAACTATTGCTACTCCCTTCCATTACCATTGAGATCTTTTATGAAGGTCATTGATATCAAAATTCACAAAGGACATTGCCAAAAGAAGCCTTCTTTCAAAAACTCCAATCCCCCATGTTTTTTAACATTCTTATCTCAGTACAAACCTTTCTAAAATATGAAAGAAGTCTGATTACATAGAACAGAAGCATGACAATTCAGTAACCCTTTCGATCAAGATTATCACGCTTTAGATAAAAGGCTACTCCAATTGCGAAGATTGATGTGAGAAAACCAATCAAAAGTGAAAGAAACCTACACTTTTAGGCAGTTCCACAGATTGATGAAAGATTTTTTAATGATTAAACAAAGGAATTCACAACCAAAACTAGAAAGCTGTGTTTTGGTAATAACCCTGGCAAGACTGTACTTGAAACTTGACAGAGGAGGAATTACTGACTACTTGCGTAATGTGAGCAACCGAGAACTGTTACAGTCGACTGGCCACATAAGTATGTACATAGCCAGCTCTCTCAAGATCATCGTGTAGCCCAGTCCTTGAACTTACTTCCACAGCTTCTTCAGGGACATGTTCTTGTCTGTTTCCTTCTTCATGACCTTCGCCACAGCCATCTCGAAATCCTCTTGTGTTACATGTACACGTCGTTCACGTAATGCAAACATGCCAGCTTCTGTGCATACAGCCTGACAAAAAACACTTGTCATCAGTAAATATATACAATGGAATACAGGACCAGAAAGTCAGACCTAAAATGGGGCTTATAACTACCTTGAGCTCAGCACCAGATGCACCTCCCATCTTTTCAGCAATTTTCTTCAAATCGATTCCCCGCATCAAGTTCATCTTCCTCGAGTGAATTTTAAGAATGTCCAGTCGAGACTGCATAACAATGTAATCATTCAGATTAGCTCACGAACAAGGGAATCACAGCAAGAAAACAACAAATGCAGAGTCTTTACATACCTCCTCCGTTGGGTTAGGGAACTCAATTTTCCGGTCGATTCGTCCTGGACGCAGGAGGGCTTGATCGAGGATATCAATTCGGTTGGTTGCCATCAACACCTGCACGTGTTCCGAGAATGGAATCCACATTTAGTTGAAGCCAAGAAGGGGTGGTGAAGCAATCCTAGTCATTCGAGTCAACTACCCGTCATCCGCATGAGATACACAGCCCTTCGACAGTACCATAAACACCTCAATCTACTGGAGGACTAGAACATGTGATTGAACATACGAACCTTGATCTTATTAGAGGCCTCAAACCCATCAAGCTGATTCAGCAGCTCCAACATGGTCCGCTGCACTTCGCTATCTCCATTACCATTCCCAGACTCCACACGAGCTGACCCAATGCTGTCGATTTCGTCCATGAAGATGATGGATGGAGCGTGTTCCCTATTAAAGCACAAGCATAGCAAAGTGTTAGAGATAAAGCGCCAAGATCATAACAAGGATAGTAGGGTAAATCATCAAATGAAAAATAGGTTATCACAGATCTGTATTCCCGAATGAGAAGAGTACTATCTGAAAGACTCATATCTGCTGCTGAAACAGTAACCAGTGCAGGCCTCCGTGTGAAAATGCTCACCTCGCCATAACGAACAGCTCACGCACCATGCGCGAACCTTCACCGATGTACTTCTGCACAAGCTCAGATCCTGAAACGCGGATAAACGTACAGTCCGTGTGATGTGCTACAGCTCGGGCAAGTAGTGTCTTCCCAGTTCCAGGCGGTCCATACAACAAAACACCCTGGAAACAAAATCCTGTGCTTAGTACTACTTTCATGATAAGAGAGCCTTCACCTCACATAATTATTTCATAACATGCCTCAACAGAATCCTCCTCACGTACCTTTGGCTGCGCAATACCCAGACTCTCAAAAAGCTCCGGATGTTTAATAGGAAGTTCAATGACCTGCAAGCATTTTCAGGAATCATTACCAATAAATTACAGATTTTTGTCAACCGGAATTCAGAAAATGGCACAACACGCACCTCTTTGATTTCCTTAATTTGCTGATCAAGTCCTCCAATCATGTCATACGTGGAGTCGGGAACCTTCTCCACCTTCATGAGATTGACCAGCGGATCGACCTTGCTGGGCAGAATCAGGTGCAAAACATAGCTGTCATTACGCAGCGCCACTCGCGTCGATGGAGTGATCTTATTGATGTCGATGCTCTTGTCGAGATCCACAACATACTTGCCTTCCGGATGCACCTGTGCACCAACCACCAACCATGAAACAACACATCTCAATCAACCTGACCAAAAACTCAGACTTAAAAACTCCATCCAAACAACAACACTTCTAGGGTTTCATCTTGCCACCAACCTCCTCAACACAACAGCATTCCCCTCCGACCCTAGATATAACTCAAAAAATCCATCCAAATGAACACTTCACCATCATCCCCCCACCGCTTCCCCGGCCATACCTTAACGAGCACCTTGGTCTTCCCCATCACCTTGACGACCTCACCAACGTACGACCCCGGCTCTTGCAACAGCTGAAGCTCCTCTCGCAGCATCCGCACTGCAAACCGAACAACCAAACCCTAACTCCCATCAGAAACCACGACAATTGAAACCCTAGATTCGCACAAACACCTCCAAATCCACCGCCGTAGCCTTCAAACGCGAATCCACAAACCAGAAACCCTAGCTCGCATCCAATGAAAGAGCGGTGACGAAGCAGGAGGTGGAGTGCACCTTTGGAGTTGAGATCGTTGCGCTGGGCCTCGAGGCGGTGCAAGTTGTGCGTCTTGACGCGCAATTGCAGCAGCAGGTCATGGATGTGCGAGAGGTAGTAGTGACGCAGGCCCTCGCCCGAGCGCACCGCCCGGTTGGGCGCCTCCTCCGCTCGCCCCATTCTCCTCCGCTGCACCTCCTACTCACCAAATAACCAACGCTTTCGATCGAAGAAGCAACAACGCCTTCGATCGAATCGAAAAATCGACAACAACGACGACGACGGTTATTCTACGAAAAACTTGTTGATGATCCAAATGAAAGCTTGCTCTAGGGTTTTGCCAAATGCGTCTTCTTCCTCGCTCTCGTCTCTGGTACCACTTTCTACTTTCTCCCTCCTACTTTTTGCCCTACTTTCTACTTTCTACTTTCTACTTTCTACTTCCTACTTTCTACTTTCTACTTTCTACTTTTTGCCCTACCCTACGCCATGGTCGCTTTCGTACATAAAATGGAGAGTTGTCCAAAATTTTGGAATATATAAAGTTTTTGTTCATGTGATTATCCATGTAATGTCAAGGTGCTACCCCTATAATGTGTAGGTGATACCCATGTAATACTTAGGTGATATCCACTGTGTCCAAATTATTGAGTCAAAGAAAAATATTTCTTTCAACATAGAGGTGTTGAAAAGGACCACTAGGTACGGTATTATATCTCATGTGGTGAACTAGGCGTTTGCTGTATGTAGGTCATGTTACTTGGAGTACCCTATACCATGATTGCTTTCGTACAAAATGGAGAATTGACCAAAATTTTGGAAAATGTAATTTTTCGTCTAGGTGATTCTCCATGTAATGTCAATGTGCTACCCGTATGATGCCTAGGTGATACATGTGTGATATTTAGATGGTATCCATTATGTCCAATTCATTGCGTCAAAGAAAAATAATTCTTTTGATAGATAGGTGCCAGAAGTGCCTTCTAGGTGCGATAATCTACTATAGTGCATGTTAGGATGCACTTTGGATGAGAATTAATGCTTTAGTGCCGAGCTAGTTGTTTTTGGGTTGATTTAGGTGTATTTCTGCTTCTAGCTTCTTATGTGTAATTTAGATGCACAAATTAACTAGGATTGTCCATGCCCCTATTCAGGACAACGAGACGTCTAGTAGTACTAGTACTAAGGTAGAGGCACCCACTTCCAATTGGCCACCCAATTCCGATCAGTAAAGTATGTATGGAATGGTGCATGAAAATGGGAAATGCATGAAATGGTGCAAGAAGCGACCCAAAACCGATAATTCAAAATCTGAAAACTCCAGTCATTATCCGCATTGGATCATGAAGTGTGCAATTTTGGGTTGCTCCACCTCAATTGAGCTCTCATTGGCGGCCTTGCCTCAAAAGTCGAACAAGGGCGATCGGCAGTGGGTACCCTCCATGAGTTGGTTATCCATGGCATGTCTTCTCTTTTTTTTCTCACTCACTCTTATTGACATTGGGCAAAGGAGGGCACCAAATCTCACCTACTCTAGAGTTTGATTATAGGCTTCGGTGGTTTTTGGGCTTCTAAATTTTATATCAATTGCAAATCTTTGAGATTAAATTTGAAAAAATGTTTGTTGAGTTTCATTCCTAATTCCGCATCTTTCGACATAAATGTTTTTCACATACAAAGTCATTTGAATCCCCATCTGCCTTAAGTGATTGGAATTGGGTGCCTCTACCTTAGTATAAACACTAAAAAGTTGGTGAGCAAGTCACATCGACAGTAAATTTAACCCCTAAAGGACCAAGTGTCAAAAATGGGCTTTTTGAAAGTTCGGTCAGGTTCTTATGGTGTCAATTTCCAACGTTCCTCTTTGAAATCTTTACTATAGAAAGGCATTACCAAAAACTTAGTGGTAAAACAATTTTTTCCTAAATTGGATATTTGATGAAAAATTTATAGGGCTTTGAATCTCAAATGGGGAGAGCGGGCACCTCCGGCACCTCCAAAAACTTTTGCTAAGACACTCTATTGAATGTGAAAATTTCAATATTCGCATGTAATATTATTTCCCTTCATATTGTCAAAAGAAATCTCTTGTCTTTAGTGGAAAATAGCATACCAACCCAAGTCAAACATTTTCACATATTGTCACTCATTGTCTAGCAAGGTACCAAAAAACTTCTTATTTTCCACATAAAACCTGGATCTTTATATTTTTCACTTTTTATTTTATCCACAACAATATGTGGTGTAAAACTTCACGTTGACCATTCGGATTATCAATCTAAAACATATTAAATTCACAAAAAATTAACGTGTGAATTAACAAATTTCGAACCTCCACTCCTTGCACAATTGTTTTGAATATGCTACACCCGTCCTCTACCTCTAAAATTTGGTGTATAAGGAACTAACACCATGCTTAACAAGATGGTAATGGATTTAGACCTTGTGTAGTGCAAAAATTTGACACCATGTGAAGCCAAAGTTTGCTGATCCACTGAACGCAGAGAAGAATATGAACCATGTGCTTGACTTCAAACACTATAATCTTTCAATCCCTGTGGCCAAAACTTATGAAATTTCGCGAATATGCTAATTATTGAGTCATATTTGACATCCTATGGTCATAATTAGAAATAAAACCCCTTTTTTCCTTCATTGTTCATTGCACTAGAATCCAACAATTTTGAAGTGTTTTTGGTGAAAACTGTCACGGTACTTACCAGAAAAATTGGCGAGCAAGTCATGGGCGGGGGGGGGGGGACTTGAATGCCGACACTCTTGTCGACTTGATTGCCAAGACTCCGTCCACCAGCCCTTCACTTCCACAAGTCGTTTGCGGAAGTCTGCTGGCATTCATCAAGTCTTGTTCGCTCGCCATCACCAAAGCACCTTGCCATGACTCCTCTACAGCACTAGCGTCGCAACACCCGCGGATCGAGTTTGGTGTGCAGACGCCGAGGTTTGATTGCTTGCGAGGGCGAGGAGCGCGGACATCGGTGTGCCGTCGACGATCCGAGGGAAAGGTTGAGGTAGCGGTGGCAGCGGCAGCGATGGCGCCGGGGATGCGCGTCGTCAGCACGCCGTCGCAGGATCTCGCGCTCACCAACTGCGCCTATTGCTCGCCCAGCCAGATCGCGCTCTTCCAATTGCCGCGCGAGAGCTATGGCATGGTGCGCATCAACCAGCACCTCGTCTTCAACGTCCAATATCCTCTGCATTTTCTTGTTTGGCGTCGTTTTTCAGGGTTATTGGAAGGTTTAGGGCTAGCAGGGGATGTGGTGGAGGTTTCGGTCTTCGGATCGGTGCGATCTCCGCATTTTGTGTTTTGAGGTTAGGATTTTGGTGGATGTGAGCCTTGACCTATGATTACGCCGCATGGCTCTCTTGGCGATGGCTCTCTGGCTTTGAATGCCATTCAGCGGCGGTGCTTGAAGGTCTCGGCTGGGGATACTGTGTCGGTCGAAAGGTGAGGAATGCGTGCTCAACTCGTTTTCTCGTGTTAGGGTTTCATGCTCCGATGGTTTTGCTATGAATCAATGTCCGGCATATTTTCTAGGTCTACCTTTTTTTTTGTTTTTTTTCGTGAGTGAGAATATGGAGGAATCTGCTTGGTGCTCAGTTTAGGGTTTGTTATCAGAAAAGGATGAGGATCCAAGGCAACGGTTCCATGCGAAATCTTTGTTAGATTATCAATAGATTTGTCTTGTTTTTGGATGTACAGATATGTGCGCCCATCGAAGTGCGATATGGTGATGATCCAAGCGGAGCTGGATTTCGTCTCCAAGGGCAAAAAACAAGAGACGGTAACGAGCTTCCCGGATTTCTTCCTTCCAGTTTCAACATCAGTTTTATAAGAAAAATGTTTGGGTGACGGTGGAAGGGAATACGCCGTTGTAAGATGAAGCTATGTACAGGCTGTAATTGAATGTCTTGCCTGCAGATTGACGCGACGATTATTTCCAAGGAGCTCACGAAGCGATTCTTTGGCCAGGTTCGCTCACGGAGGATTTTGTTTTAGTCGTTTGCTGCTCTTCCTTTTTTGATTTTTCATTGGAAGGAGCTGCATGGAGCGCACACATTTGGGAAAGGTTAATTAGATGAAGCACTCCAGGAAATTCTAATATATATCCATTTCCATTGCTTCAATTCGAACCGTTAACTTGACTGAAAAGGGTTGAGACGTGTGCGCCAGCTAGACCTTGAATCACGTGAACTCTTTGGTGGTGATACTTGTAGATCTTGACGATCAATCAAAAGGTTTCATTCGAATACGTGGGAACCAACTTCACATTCAATGTCATCAGTGTGCTAGTGGCGGGGCAGCGTGAAGGGCAAGATAATTCGGGTCTTTTGACCGAAGGCACTGCCTGGCAGTTTGAAACGCCTGCTAATTCCGGCATTAAGGTAGGTGATTGTTTTCTATGCAACTGACAGTAGTGAACTTTCTGCCTACATTACTCGGGAAGTTTGATGATGTCTGAGCTGCTTCAGCAACTTCAATCAAATGGAGTTGACTTCACGCCGTATGACAAATTTGCCAGTATCGAATTAGCGGAGAGCTTGTGAAACTCCCAGTTATTCTTTCTCTAAACCACGGTGGTGCCGTATTCTTCATGAATACGGCACTGAAGAAGAAGAACTCCGGTCTCAAGGGGAGGCCGGCGTGAGTAAAGTGTCTGTTCGTTCCACTACTAAGGCGATGCCCACTGGGCAAAGGTATAGAAGGATGGAACTACTTCCCTCTCTTGAAGGTAGACACTTATAAAACAGAGCATGTCTAATGCTTTTGCGGTTGGTTATTAGTAGTATTGATGGTGGTTGTGGTGAATGTAGTTTAAGTTAGGAGGTATGTGGATCGGGAAGTGGTTGGTTGTTTTCTAGGCGTCTTTTATGGAGGAGGATGGACATTGCATGTTGGATAGCAATGGTGTTAAAGTTTCTAAATGTATTTCTAATGGAGGACTTCGGGATTTTAAATGTTCTTTCGAGTGATTCCATAGACGAAGTGTGTGTAGTAGCTCTGGCTCCAGCTGTGATAACTATTAGTGGGTCTACTTTCCACCCAAGTGTACTTATTTCCTCTAAAAGGGGCTGATATTTGTTTATCTTATGCCCTATTGTTTCTGGTGAGAACCGGTCGTTGCAATAGGTGAATTCTATGAACTGAATTGTGATGTTTGGATCTGGATTTGTTGGTGGGGGATGATTATGCGGTACTCCACAGATGCATAGTAAATCTGGTTCAAGTCGAGCATTGCAGTGGCATCTTTGGGTAGTGCATTTACATGGTAGTAGCCATTGTGGGACAATATTTTCTGGTGATTTATTTTGAAAGGTACCGGCATTCATTAAGGGATAGCACCTAGATTTACTAAATGATATAAGTAGTTTTCTGATTTCCCATACCGCTTTGTCATGTCTTTTTACAATGAGTGCGTGTATATGTTGTGGTTGACATTTAAGTAAAATATGTAGCCAAGTATCTGGGTCAGTGGATTTACATATTGGACATGTGACGGAGGGGAATCTTTCGCGACCAAAGAAGAGTTGTTTCCGGGCATTTCCCATATATTGGCCTGTTCTAAATATTATGATACATGTTTTTTGTGGGTATGTGATAAGGGGGTTTGTCCAAAATTCATTGGAGAGTTCATTGTCTATGTTTCTATTTCTTGTCCATTTTTCGATATTTGGGAAATTTCTTGCTAATTCTATTAAGTTGTCTAAATCGTAGCGTTTAAGGTATTTAGATAAAAATCTAACGGGGCCTTTGTCCGGGGTTTCTTCCATAGATGGCCATTCTTTCCTTTGATAATAGTATGGAGTGGGGTGGGCGTGTTCATATGGTTCTCTCGCTTCTCTATGTGCTTTTTCTCTTCCCATTTTTGCTAGTTCGTCGGCTTTTTCGTTACCTTCAATGTTCACATGGGCTCTTACTTTGTGTATTGATATAGGTTGGATCCGTGTTTGTAACATTTTCACCATTGATATTAAGATAGTTTTGTCTGGGTGGCCATTGTGCGTAGTAGGATGTTGGATTTGTGTGTTTAGTAGGTATAACACATTTATGCAGTTTGTGAATATATAGGCAGACTCATTTGGATATTTATCATTCAGGATTCTAAGTGTTTTATGAATGGCCATCATTTCTGTCCTAATGATGTTTTGTAAGCCTTGTAGCCGTTTAGCTATTTTGATGTCTTTTGGTGCATTATATATGCCAAATCCTGCCCTTTCTCTGTGCCAGTGTCCTAGATTTACTTCTACAGGTTCTTTAAATGATCCATCTGTGTAGTAGCAATGTTCTAGGTTGAATTTTAATGGTAAGTTTGTATTAAAGGGTGGGGGTGGTGTTGAGGTGTTTGGGGGTGTCTGATTTGTGCTGAGGAGGTTAACTTTGGACCATGTCTTATTTCGGTTAACTTGAGTGGGCGCGGGCGTTGGTGGAGCTAAGTTGGCATAGACTTGTTGTATGTTTAGAGTATTGGTTAGTATTTGGAGTTGATCTATATTTGTTTGGAGGCCTATTGTGTTGTTTTGGTGGTGTATGCATAGTATTTGTAGGGTGGATTTTTCTTTTCTGGGTTTATTTATTTCTTCTGGTATGGTAGGTTCAAAGTATGTTATGGTATCTGCAGGGAATAGGCATATGATGTGGGAGTCTGGATAGGGACCACTGTGAGGGGTAGAGTTTTGGTACCAATTTTCATTTGGTAAGATAAGATATGTTATATTCCTTGGGTTATTTTTTGCTGCAAGTCTGGCCCAGTGTAATGATTGTTGGGCTTCTTCTTTGTTGTGTGGATGGGCATAACCGATGCCTTCCCATTTGTAATCAAAGGCTTTGCCAAATGAGCCAAAGATTTTGTCTCTGGAGAAGGGGAGAAATTTTAGTGGAGCATGTGACCGGAGATGAGAAGTAAGAGTGTTGAATGTTGTGTGTTGTGGTAAAAAAGTCAAGTAGTTCCGTCGGTATGGTGTAGTGTGTTCGTTTAAGGGGGTCCGTTTTAGGTATTCTGTATTTGTATCTTTGATAAAGCCAGACAACTTCAATTTCAAATGGTTGGGTTGTCGGTTCTAAATTGTGGGGTATTTAGTGCTTGGTGATATTGGTTCCAGAGCCATTCTAGCTTTACCGTGGGGATGGTTATTAGGTATATTCCATCATTTTCATAGATATGTGCTTCGTTTTGTTGAATTTGAATGGTATGTTGTTGTGTGGTAATGTCTCTTTGTGGGTTACATTCGGTGATAGATATTTTTGCTAAAGGGATTTGTGTGAGGGGTGTGATCGATCTTGTGTCTCTGCATTGAGCTTGTGGGTGGTGTGCTTGTATGATGTTGTGATAGAATTTATTGGCTTTCTTTTTATAGTATTTTTTTAGGCATGTTATGTTGTGGGATGCGGTATTAGGGTCATGCCATGGGAATAGTGTTGTGTGTATGTGCCATTGACTATAAGTAATTTCTTGGTTTTCCATTGGCAAAGGTATGAAGTTTTTTCTATTTTGATGTCATTAGTGTCGTAGTGTGTGCGTTGTTTATGTTGTACTATTGCATACATTGGGTATGTTGTGGGGTTTTTTAGTATATATGTAGGTGGTTTTGAGTAGCGTGGGCAGGGTAAGTCTGGTGGGTGGATAGGTGAGTTGGGAATATGGGGGATATTATTGTTGTTGGGGCAGATATATATTTCTTTAAGTGTGCAATTGTTTGGGTGTTCATTGCAAGGGCTGAGACATGTGTCAAGACACTCGGGAAGACAAAAGAGTTGTTTCGCTAGGTTTAGTGCACTTTTTATTAGTCTAGTGGGTTTGATATGATATTTGTGGAATTCAGTCTCGTTCATTAAATGTGAGCCATTTGGTAGGGTGATTTGGCTAAGTGTTGTGATGTTTGCGGTGAATAGTACTTGTAGTAATTTCATAGATGTTTGCTCCGTTAGGTGTGGGAGTGTTGGGGTTTCGCTTCTCCACATACATTCTATAGGTGCAGGTGTTGTAAGAAAGCTGCCTATGGTGCTTTTTAGATGTGTATTTCCTTCTGTTTTTAGCAGATATAACGTTCTCGAAATGGGGGATCTGTAGCAATCTTGGCTTTTAATTCTAGGTAAATATTCTGCACCTCCAAATTTAGCTAATATGTATTGTAGTAGTCCGTTGTTTATTTTACCCAGTCTCCCTTTGTCATTTAATGCGTTTAATAGTTATTCTCCAATACATCTTAGGTAGTCGTTTTTTAATGAAAATGCTTCTAGTCCGAAATTGTTATGTGAGAGTTGTGTTATTATGTTGGATGTGCTTTTTGGAAGTCCACAGATTGTTTTTTGTGCTGCTATTATTTTTTTGTCAAGTTTTTTGATTGTTGTTATTGAGTATGGTACAGTGTAGAAGCTATAGGCAATTCCTGGTCGTATGACCGTATCTAACATATTGATTTTTTGTCTCATAGTAGCAGGGCAGTTTGTTAGTGCTTGGCATTGATTGTTGAGTTTTGTAATAGTAACATGAGTCTGAATTTTCCATTTCAAAAAAGGTACCATTTGAGCTCCTAGGTAGATATATGCTTCGTTTTGATGTAACACCGGGATAGGTTGATTTCTGTAGTTTATGTTTGTGGCTTGAATTTGTGCTTTGAAGGTCATGGGATTCATTTTTGATTTGTTTGGGCATCCGGTGACTGCGCATTTGGGTACTCCAACATGCATTCCTGTCCATTTACAATATTTATCTATTCTATTTAATTGGATTTGTAAGGATTTTAGTTTACTGGATAGGGCTGCTAAGTCGTCTGCGTACGCGGCAGAGTTTATGGTGGTTTTTGACGTACTGAGTGTGTATCCATTATTTCTTCTTTGGAGCCATCTTAATAAAGGTTCAAGAAATATTATGAAAAGATATGGACTGAGGATATCACCTTGAATTGTGCCTCTTCTAATAGGGATTGGGTGAGTTTTGCCAAAATGTTCACCAGTAAATGTGGTTGTAGAGCGTGAGTAGATATTTCCGACTAGAGTGACTGCGTCTTCTGGGTATCCAAGGTCACTCATGAGAGCAAGTAGTCTTGCATGATCTATTGAACCAAATGCGTTTTTGAAGTCTACATATAAGATGTATATGTCTTGGTTAGTGAGTTTGGCGTCTTCTAGGGCAGCTATTAGTGTTTGTATTTGTCGGGCGGTACTGCGCTCGGCTCTAAATCCCTCTTGGCTGTCATATAAGATGTTATGTTTTTATCCATATGAAGATAATATTGATGTTAATTTACTGGTGTATAATTTGTAAATGGTATTTGCTAGAGCTATGGGGCGATGGTTTGTTAGTATGAAGGGGTCTCCTTTTTTATAGAGTAGTATGGTTAGACTGGTTTTCCATAGTTCGGGAATTCGTTTTTGTCTTTAGCAATGTGTGAAGAAGATGTATAAAAGTTTTTAGAATTTTGCCGGCATATTTTTTAATATGGAATTTGGGATACGATCGGGTCCGGGGGCTTTATTGCTACTTATTTTTTTCAAACACATATCATATGTCTCTTTTGTAAAGTATGTGTGTAGAGGGATGCTAGGTTCACCTCACTTTTCTAGTACAAACCCATCAAGGTCGTGCCATGGATATTGCCTAACACTACAAGTACATGTTAGTGGATGTCTGTTTTGATTGTGGCATGTGGGTATTGTCGGTTTGTTTATTTGTGATTGTTGTCTATATATTTCATTAGCAATTTCTTCTGGATTTGTAAGGATGTTACCATGTAGGTCAGTGATGCAGTCAAGGGCGTGTGTTATGTTGTCTCTAAAGACTTTTTTATTGATCTTTTTGGGGCATTTATCGTATAGTTGCCTGTATTTTATAATGGCTTTTTTGATACATTCTTTATTGTTTTAGGTTGTGATTTTGTGGGCTAAATTGTTGGCTGTTTTTGCAATTTGTGCTATATTGGAGATCCATGATTCTATAAGGGTATCGTCTATAGGAGGTTGAGGTATATTTACATGATTGTGAGTTTGGATGTTATTAAGGATAGGATGATTCCGCCAATTTGGATTGTTTTTTACTATGCGTATGGTTTTACGGATGAGGTGATATGTTGATAAGTGTTTCTTCCAGGGTTTTGCTAGTTTTCGTGGTAGGAAGCCTCCTTGTTGTGCTACTCTGGGGATAAGTTGGGGTAATGGTTGGGCTTTGCATGTTTGTTCTAGTGTTGAGGAGATTTCTTGTGTTAGTATATCTAATGTATCGCATGCTTCTAGCCATTGTCTGTCTGTGAGATTTGTGTTATGTTCTAAGATGTTAGTAAGCTGTTCTATTGTGAATGAGTTATTTTCAAAATATGTGTTATAGAATGCTTCCATATTGTCAGCCGGGATGGGATTCAATATTCTTATGGTGTTATTGTTTGTTAGTTGTGGTGTTCTGCTGATTAATGTGTTGTTGGGAATTTCTAGTTGAAGTGCTTAATGATCAGAGTTTAAGTTGTTGTAAATTTTAGTTTTGCATGAGTATTGTTGGTGATTGTTGGTGTTTAAGTAAAAACCATCTATTAGGCTTGTTTCCGTGTAATTGTGTCCCCCTTGTCTTGAGAAGTTTGTGTTTGTATGAATGTATGTCAGTTGTAGGGTATCTATGTAAGTTTTCCATTGGTAGTCTAGGTCATCAGGAGGTGTTAAATTATTTCCAAAGGTGCGTCCAATGAGGGCGATATCTCTGTTGAAGTCACCAACTAACATATGCGTGTGATTAGGATGATTTACAATTTGGTTTGTGATGTTTGTTTGTATTTCGTGTATGAGATTAGTGTCTTCTGGGTGTGAGGGCATGTATAAATGTATAATTAGCCACGGTTGAAGTGGATTGTTTATGACTTTTATTATTTATAAATATGGTGATATGTTGGCGGGGGTGGGAATTTTTGTTATGTTGCCAGGGAATGCATACAATTTGTTGATTAGTGTTAGTAGGCCTCCACGGGCGGGGGTGTATGGTCTCCGTTGTTGTATACATCTTGTAAGGCTAAGTGTATTATTGAAGATGAGTTTGTAGTCTGGGAAGAGCCTTTCAATATACTTTGTAGCTTTTGTTGCAGTGATTTTAGTCTCTTGTATGAAAATGAAAGTTGGTATTGTTTGAAGATCTGTTATCAAGTTTTAGATACTTGGTAATGTAGTGTTTAATGTTGCTGCATTCCATATTATGAAATGTGTTTTGTGTTGGTTATGTGTTGGTGTTTGTCGTATTGGTGGAGTATACGCGCTATCTGGTGGGTGGGAGTAGGCTGGGATGTGATCTAAACATTTCAGTGTTGCTGTAATTAGTTTGTCTGGTAGAAATGGGAATTCATTTTTTATAGTATGGGGAGTTGCTAATGTATTGTGTTTGTGGATACTTTCGTATATGTTTTGGTGGATTGAGTCTGTTGGGTATATAATGTTATGGTTATTTTTTAGAAATTGGGTATATTTGTGTTCTATTTCTATGTGGCGTTCTGGAGGATTATTTAGAGTGGATAGCTTGAGTAGCAGGTTTGTTGTCCAGTCTATCTGAGAGTTGTTGTTTTGGGTGTTTGAGGAAATCCACAAGTTACACGATTCTATAGATGGGTGTATTGTTACTATGATGGCGTATATAATGTGAGAAGTTGGGAAGGTCTGTAATGTTTGGATGTATTGCGATAGATGGGAATATATGTTGTTATATTCATTATGGAGTATGTGGGAGGTTTCCAAGAGTGGTGAATACATTTTTGCTAGATGTTGGTATTCTGGTTGGAATTTAATTGTGTTAGGGATAAAATAAATTTTTGCCCGTTTTTTGTGTGTTGAGGGGTGATTTTGTAAAATGTTTGGCATAGGTCCTGGGTTTGGATTGATGTCGCCACTAATTAGTAAAAGGAATGATATGTCTCTAGTTTGGATTGGTATTTCCATTTGTTTTGTTTTGGATTGGATGTGTGGGGGGTGTGTATGTGTATTTCTGCCACTTATACGATGGCTTATGGGGTTTGTGGGAAATTTTGAGTTATGGATTAGGGCTGTAATGGGGTTTAGTAGGATATTTTGAGAAGGGGTCGAGAATACTTTTTTACAATGGTGGAGGGGGGTTTTAGAGGGTGTAAGAGTGGAAAGAGGGACAATAGGTAGCAACATGATTACAAGAGATAAAGCTTTTACAGGATAATGTATAGGTATCTCTGGATCGGGAGTAGGAGGTAGGATATCTTGAGGTATGAGAGTATGGGTAAAAAGAATAGTGTTGAGACTTTCAATTGCACAAGGTAAAGGGAAAGGGGAAAGGGGGAAAGGGGGTAGCAACTAGAAGATTGTAGAGTTGAGGAGTGGTTGATGTGTGGTTAAATATTGTAGGAAGTGGAATAGATAAGGATATGACAAGTAAAGGAATATCTGGTAAAGGGGTAAAGAATAGCGGGGTTGAAGCTAAGAGAATAGGAAGTAGAGGAGGGGGAAGTAGAATATCGTGAGGGGGAGAGATGGTAGTTGAATGATTGAAACTATCGGGGATGGATATAAGAATAGAAAAAAATAAAGGAGGAAGAGAAGAGAAGATAATATTTAAACGGCAATTTATGGAGAAAAATAAAAAATTAGGGGGTAAGAGATAGTAGAGTAGGGCAATAAGATTGTAGATAACTAAATGAACTAGTATGTGGGAGAGTAAAAGAATGAAAAGAGCAGTATAAGATAATGAGAGGACAACTAGTAAGGTTTTAAGAAGAAGAGTGAAAAATAGGAGAGTAAAATCTACAAGATCATAAAGTAGGTGATAAAAAAGTTTTTTACTAAATAATGAGAAAATAATAGAACTTAAAAGAGTAAAACTATAACTATAATGAATGGTAATTGAAAAAATATATGAGTAAGAGATGAGAAGATAAAGGTACATAAGAGTATAAATGTGTCTACATATGTATTTATAAAGTTGAAGGTTGTTTCTAAAATATTTATAGTATTTATAAATACTATATTTATATAGATATTTTTTGGTTGTCTTAGTATTGTTAAATACTTTTTGGGATGTTTTTTGTTTTATAAACTCCGCCGTTCCATTTGTCCAAACTAGTTTGTTTGGTCCATAGAGTCTGCTCGGAGGAGTTGATCCATTATCATCATGGAGGACTTCATTTGATTTTGCAGAAGTCTGATCTCCGCTCGAAGTGCACTGGTGTTTTTGATTTGCTCCACATGCACCGTATCTACATATGTTTTTGCCTCCGTAACAATCGCATCCTTGAGGTTATCCATTTCTTGTCGTATTTCCCCCATAGTGGCTTTGGAACTCTTGGCTACCGCAACATCGATGAGTATGTCAATATCCTTTTTACTGTAGGTGTCTCCCGAGGTGATGTTTAGGGTTTCTACCGTATTGGCAATCGCAGTATTGATATCCGAGAACCCCAATCTCATGAGCTCCTCCGGGCTAGGTTTCAATTTCCCATCCATGCTACGAGGGTGCGCAATAAACTCCACATACTTGTTTAGCATTTTCTCACACTTATTTAGGTATTTCTTGTAAACTGCGGCATTTTTACACTCCACATTACAAGATCCGACGTGTATGTTGTTCACGAGTCTAAAATAGACGCTAACAACATTCTCTTCTCCCATGAATTGTTTGATGGCTGACTCTAACTTATAGGTTGACTTTGTTTTGTTTAGATTTTGTACAATGAGAACTACCGTATTCTTTTTCGATTTGTCATCCTCCGTCATCCGTCCACGTTTAACAAAGATTGGGACAAAAACCTCGCTATCCACATAAATTTTTTGTTCTTTTATCTTGTTAGCCTCCTCTGGTGTTGGTGCTTTCACCCATGCAAAGTCCGCCATTTCTTTCTTTGTAACCGTTGTGACTTCATAGTCTACCCCTCGTTTAAATCCCTCATTCACAATCTCAAAGAGGACATCAAACCATTTCTTTCTTTTGAGTGAGGGACTACTAATTCTTACTGATAAAAGTCTTTGGACAGCTATAGAATCAAAGGATTTGCAAACCTTCCCTCTAACCAACAAGGTTTCATCCACTTTGAGGATGAAAGGGCGAATACCTGACAGGAGGGCACATGCATCCACTTCGGGGGTTTTTAGATGTATTTTCACTATACCACTCCAATTATCCGACTTGTGAAGGCACATGATAGCAATAGGTTGAGCCATCCTATCCCCAAGGTGAATTTGCATTTTTGCAAGTCTTTCCTTCACCAATGCTAAGACTATGTCTTTAGAGACAATTGTGTCACCAATCTCAAAACAAATGGCAATATGGTAGTCGAGGGAAAAACCATGTTCGTCCACTTCCACTTCACATGGAAGTTGGGTCAGGTTTAGGTGATTCCCCTCTTTTCCATCACCACGGTTGTTTGGCGAGTGCTTTTTAGAGACATATGGATACGACACTACTGCCTCACAAGCTTCGAGGGCATCTTCATTACTCATCCCTTCCAATTCCATTTCGCTCACACTAAGATGTTTGACTCTTAGGTCCTGATGATGGCCGCTCCAGCGTTCAATCTTTTGTACTTGGTACTTGTTGTAGCTCCAGCACCCATTCTTTTCTTGGTACCTGTTTTCTTGCTCATGCCACCCACTGTTCTTGCGTTTCTTCACTATGAGCGTCTTGGATGTCTTGTGCTGGCGTCTTGATGCTGTTGATGTTGGCTTCTACGTTGTGCTATTGAGCGTTGTTGGATTTTCCCGTAGAGAACGCTCCTCGAGTTTCTTGTCTGTGTATGAAGGTTGTCGAGCATTTCTTCTTTTCAGGAGACCAAGTGTTGTTTGGCACTGTGTAGGTGTTTGACTGATGGAGCTTGCGTCTTGATATTGACGCTCTTGTGTCCATGCCCTCCATGAGTTCCAATGTTGTCTATTTCTTTGAGTGTGCTTCGAGCCTGCTTGTTGTTGCTCTGTTGTTGCTTCGAGTCTGCTTGCTGGGTTGTCCTTGGGGGGCTTCGGTTTCTTCGACTGCCGCATGTGTTTTTGTGCCACCTCGGTTATCGGAGTCCTGGTTCTGTTGTAGGAGTTCTTGGACAGTTGCTGGTTTTGTTGCCGGAGTCCTTGGCCAGTTGCCGGGATCCTGGTTCTAGTGATGGGTTCTGATTTGTACCTCCTGTGCTGCGTCCTGGTTCCGTGCAGGTGGATGCTGGTGCATGCTGGAGAAATTGTGACTCTCCTTGTCGTGCTCTCTTCCTCTTGAAGTGAGTCTCTCGGCAGGCTTGGCAGTTCGTCGGGGTTTCTGTATCTATTCCTGGTACCACTTGTGCATCTTGTCCGGCGCTGTGTTTCTAATACTAGGGAGTACGTTGTGCTAGATCTATGTGTTGAAACTCTAGTGTGTATAGTGGCGTGCCTGTGTGTGATGATTGAAGTGTTGTGGGTTCCAAGTGAGGTGGTGACTTGGTGCATTCTGCGGTGTGTGCGATTGCAACTATATGTGTGTGTGCATCTGTGTGGGTTGGGGTGGGTAGATCTGAGTGGTGTGGTGGTGTGAGTAGTGTTTTGTGAACGTATATACCTAGGTGATGTGATGGTATCAGAGGAGTTGTGTGCTATAGTGCTAGTAGTGTGTGAGAAGCCTGGAATGCAGCCTAATAAAACAACATATGTTACCATATTGAAGTGGAAAGTAAAGTAATGGGTACACTTACCTGGTGGTGATGATGGCGCTGATTTTGCTTGTTTGTTCGTAGCACTTTGTTGCTCTTGTGTCTTCATTGCGCTTGTATGTCGTTCCTGGATCAGGGCTGCGGAGAGAGGTGTAGGTGAGCTTGAACGCTCATTCGTTCCTAAGTCCAGATCCAAGAGAACGTGTACGATCTGGTGGGTGGATCACAGATCTAGCGTTCCAACATAGGGCCAGCTCTTTCTCAGTGCAACCTCACTTGATCTTTGTCCATCACTACCACAACATAAGTATAACTCTCAGATCTGTACTTCCGTCCTCTCCAACACATCGCGTTTCCTCAGAGCTCTCCCAAGTCCCAGATCTAAGTCGTAAGTGGACGTGCAGTAAGGCCAGCTTCACTTACTACCCTTGAGCATCACATCTGGGACTAACTTCTACAAAGCAGCCCCTCACCAGGAAATACGGAGTGTTTAGCCTGCCATCTCTCTCTTAAATTTTTTTTGGAAAATAGCATACCAACCCAAGTCAAACATTTTCACATATTGTCACTCATTGTCTAGCAAGGTACCAAAAAACTTCTTATTTTCCACATAAAACCTGGATCTTTATATTTTTCACTTTTTATTTTATCCACAACAATATGTGGTGTAAAACTTCACGTTGACCATTCGGATTATCAATCTAAAACATATTAAATTCACAAAAAATTAACGTGTGAATTAACAAATTTCGAACCTCCACTCCTTGCACAATTGTTTTGAATATGCTACACCCGTCCTCTACCTCTAAAATTTGGTGTATAAGGAACTAACACCATGCTTAACAAGATGGTAATGGATTTAGACCTTGTGTAGTGCAAAAATTTGACACCATGTGAAGCCAAAGTTTGCTGATCCACTGAACGCAGAGAAGAATATGAACCATGTGCTTGACTTCAAACACTATAATCTTTCAATCCCTGTGGCCAAAACTTATGAAATTTCGCGAATATGCTAATTATTGAGTCATATTTGACATCCTATGGTCATAATTAGAAATAAAACCCCTTTTTTCCTTCATTGTTCATTGCACTAGAATCCAACAATTTTGAAGTGTTTTTGGTGAAAACTGTCACGGTACTTACCAGAAAAATTGGCGAGCAAGTCATGGGCGGGGGGGGGGGGACTTGAATGCCGACACTCTTGTCGACTTGATTGCCAAGACTCCGTCCACCAGCCCTTCACTTCCACAAGTCGTTTGCGGAAGTCTGCTGGCATTCATCAAGTCTTGTTCGCTCGCCATCACCAAAGCACCTTGCCATGACTCCTCTACAGCACTAGCGTCGCAACACCCGCGGATCGAGTTTGGTGTGCAGACGCCGAGGTTTGATTGCTTGCGAGGGCGAGGAGCGCGGACATCGGTGTGCCGTCGACGATCCGAGGGAAAGGTTGAGGTAGCGGTGGCAGCGGCAGCGATGGCGCCGGGGATGCGCGTCGTCAGCACGCCGTCGCAGGATCTCGCGCTCACCAACTGCGCCTATTGCTCGCCCAGCCAGATCGCGCTCTTCCAATTGCCGCGCGAGAGCTATGGCATGGTGCGCATCAACCAGCACCTCGTCTTCAACGTCCAATATCCTCTGCATTTTCTTGTTTGGCGTCGTTTTTCAGGGTTATTGGAAGGTTTAGGGCTAGCAGGGGATGTGGTGGAGGTTTCGGTCTTCGGATCGGTGCGATCTCCGCATTTTGTGTTTTGAGGTTAGGATTTTGGTGGATGTGAGCCTTGACCTATGATTACGCCGCATGGCTCTCTTGGCGATGGCTCTCTGGCTTTGAATGCCATTCAGCGGCGGTGCTTGAAGGTCTCGGCTGGGGATACTGTGTCGGTCGAAAGGTGAGGAATGCGTGCTCAACTCGTTTTCTCGTGTTAGGGTTTCATGCTCCGATGGTTTTGCTATGAATCAATGTCCGGCATATTTTCTAGGTCTACCTTTTTTTTTGTTTTTTTTCGTGAGTGAGAATATGGAGGAATCTGCTTGGTGCTCAGTTTAGGGTTTGTTATCAGAAAAGGATGAGGATCCAAGGCAACGGTTCCATGCGAAATCTTTGTTAGATTATCAATAGATTTGTCTTGTTTTTGGATGTACAGATATGTGCGCCCATCGAAGTGCGATATGGTGATGATCCAAGCGGAGCTGGATTTCGTCTCCAAGGGCAAAAAACAAGAGACGGTAACGAGCTTCCCGGATTTCTTCCTTCCAGTTTCAACATCAGTTTTATAAGAAAAATGTTTGGGTGACGGTGGAAGGGAATACGCCGTTGTAAGATGAAGCTATGTACAGGCTGTAATTGAATGTCTTGCCTGCAGATTGACGCGACGATTATTTCCAAGGAGCTCACGAAGCGATTCTTTGGCCAGGTTCGCTCACGGAGGATTTTGTTTTAGTCGTTTGCTGCTCTTCCTTTTTTGATTTTTCATTGGAAGGAGCTGCATGGAGCGCACACATTTGGGAAAGGTTAATTAGATGAAGCACTCCAGGAAATTCTAATATATATCCATTTCCATTGCTTCAATTCGAACCGTTAACTTGACTGAAAAGGGTTGAGACGTGTGCGCCAGCTAGACCTTGAATCACGTGAACTCTTTGGTGGTGATACTTGTAGATCTTGACGATCAATCAAAAGGTTTCATTCGAATACGTGGGAACCAACTTCACATTCAATGTCATCAGTGTGCTAGTGGCGGGGCAGCGTGAAGGGCAAGATAATTCGGGTCTTTTGACCGAAGGCACTGCCTGGCAGTTTGAAACGCCTGCTAATTCCGGCATTAAGGTAGGTGATTGTTTTCTATGCAACTGACAGTAGTGAACTTTCTGCCTACATTACTCGGGAAGTTTGATGATGTCTGAGCTGCTTCAGCAACTTCAATCAAATGGAGTTGACTTCACGCCGTATGACAAATTTGCCAGTATCGAATTAGCGGAGAGCTTGTGAAACTCCCAGTTATTCTTTCTCTAAACCACGGTGGTGCCGTATTCTTCATGCAGATAGTGAATCAGAAAGGCGGACAATCGACTAATTTGTTCAAGACCAAGGATTTCAATTTTCAAAAGCTTGGGATTGGTGGGTTGGACGCTGAGTTTAACGACATTTTTCGACGAGCGTTTGCATCCAGAGTCTTCCCCCCTCACGTAATTTCAAAGTCAGTTTTTTCATTCCTTTAAGTGATGCTTTTGTTGTTACGGTTTTGGGGACCGTGGTTTTATTTGCTGACTGTCTACTTGTTCTTGTATCTTTAAAAAGCTTGCGATTTTGCTGTTTTGAGTGTAAGCTATGAAAGGATTTGCTGAGATGATTGTCATTTCTGACGCAAGCTGTGACTTACGTTAATCAGGTTGGGAATCCAACACGTGAAAGGAATCTTGCTGTTTGGTCCCCCCGGTACAGGAAAAACCCTCATTGCACGGCAGATTGGAAAGTTGCTGAATGGCCGTGAACCCAAGGTTCAATGACTTCGTTTTTCTTTTGTGTATAATGGATTGTTTACATCTTGTTGTAAAATCTTCACCCTGGAAAGAGAGGTGCTGAGTTCGTACTCTGCATACTTACTCGTTTCTTCAACTATCCACGTTTGGGTTACTTCTATTGCATATTTGTCTCTGGAGGGGCTAGGGGTCATATTCCGTGGACTACTAGATCTGATGCGAACACGATGCTCTTGTGACCGCAGGTCGTGAATGGCCCCGAAGTTCTTAGTAAGTTTGTGGGAGAGACAGAGAAGAATGTGCGAGACCTATTTGCAGATGCGGAGGCTGACCAAAGATCCAAGGGTGAGTTTTTACAGCTGAAAAATGTGCTGGTAGCACTATGTGTTTGAGGTAGTTCATTTTGGTGTTTTTGGTCTCCCAAGGCAGCCTATATATGTGAAATGAACTCTCGGCTGTGATGCAGGTGATCAAAGTGAGCTGCATATTATCATATTTGATGAATTGGATGCCATATGTAAGGTAATAAGCCATCTAGAATTCCGCCGTCCTGGTAGAAGAAAGTGAGTGTCTTTGAATATGTCGAAACCTCAGTGTTATCCTCAAGTACGCATGTATCAGAGCAACTGAGCTAGTAAATGTCTTGATCAATCGGATTTTATCTTTTTGGTTATCTTTTTGATCTTCTTACTGACAGCGTGGAAACAGATTTCATTTCGAAATACCTATTATGCCCTGACTTAACTAATTTTGTTTGTGTTTTTAGCAACGAGGTTCCACCCGGGATGGGACAGGCGTACATGACAGTATTGTCAATCAGCTGCTGACAAAGGTATTTCTCTAAATATAACCGCAAATATGTTGGACAGTGAATTGCAGTTATATTTGATCCATATCAGCTACATGGTTTTTGTTTGATTTTATTGTTGATCATACTATTCGCGAGGATGACTCTCACAGAAAGTTGCCGACTATCGTTCTTGTTTCCGTTATAGAAGCTGCAGTTTTGGTGTGGAATTGAGTGTGCTTTATAACAAACAGTAGCGATGGGAATTTCTGGAAGCAAGTCAACTTGTAAAGCTAAGGTTGAATTGAGTGTGTACACGAAATATTAATATTTACTCCAATGTTTTGGGGTGGTGTCAGATTGATGGTGTTGAGGCTCTCAACAATATACTGCTGATTGGAATGACCAACAGGAAGGACCTTCTGGACGAGGCGTTGCTCCGGTAAAGCAGCATTCCAACAATCTAGCATTCCTCAAATTGTATTGCGAAAACAGTTTCTCTCTTTCGAATTGCAAATTTTAACGAATTCAAAATTTGATGATGTTTACTGTAAGACTGCTTTCTATTGTTACAAAGTTTGTCTGATGGTAGTGCTCTTTTGCAGTCCAGGACGTATGGAGGTACAAATCGAGATTGGGCTGCCAGACGAGAAAGGTCGTGGTCAGATCTTGAACATTCACTCAAACAGGATGAAGGAAAATTCTTTCCTTGGCGGTGATGTTAACGTGGAGGAACTCGGTACGATTTTGAATTTGAGAAAGTTTTGTATAGGCATTGTTGGTGTCACCACTGACGGTTAATGTTGTGGGGGCATATATTGATTTCTTTCTTAGTAGGTTGTTTCAATTATAGCTTAAGGCTATCATGTGGATGTTGCTTGTGCTAATCTGATTGGCTTCGTATTTCACTGTGTAGCGGCTCGAACCAAAAATTTCAGTGGAGCAGAATTGGAAGGTCTTGTGAAGAGTGCAACCTCATTTGCTCTAAATAGGTGATTGAATTCAACACTGTTCATTAAGAGAGCCACTCGTTCAGTTTCTTGTCTGTGATTGCTTGGCTTGATCACAAACAAGATTTCCCACTCACAATTCTGTTGATCAGGGAATAAGTTGAGATATCTTTTAGTTGGAGGACGAGAATAAGCGGTGTTTGACGTTGGGATGATCCATCTATGTTGCAATGCAATTTGGTGCTTAAAGGACTGAGTGGTGTAATTATGGATTAGCTGCCATTCGGAGTTGAGAATGTGGCTTCAGCGTGGTGCTTATTGTCAGTGTTCTAGTACTGGAAGCCCTGTTGATATTATTAATCCAGCCTTTGGGCCATCGAAGTACATTATGCTTTGTGTCTTAAGTACTACCTTGTCTTATGGGCTTGCTCTTCTTGTTGACATTTCAGGCAAGTGAACTTAGCAGACATTAACAAGCCACTCGACGAGGATAACATAAAGGTGACAATGAACGACTTTTTAAAGGCTCTCGACGAAGTGAAACCTGCATTTGGTGCGGCCATCAGTACTTTGGAGATGTGCAGGTATTGTCATGTTTAATTCGTGATGGAACTGTCTTATCCCCATTGGTTATGATCTAATTAGACTTGGGTAATGTGTCGATTCATGTTATTTTTCTCCCCACCTCTTGTGTTGATTGATTGGTCGGAGGTTTGTTGCTGGCAGACCTGGTGGCATGCTGCGTTGTGGTAGAGCCGATGATCAGAACCAGAAAACAGGAAGAGCACTTGTTGAGCAAGTAAAGAAGAGCGAGCGCACGCCCCTCATGACATGTCTCTTAGAAGGCCCTGCTAGCACGTATGTACCCGCTAATCCTTTGGATTGTGTTGTCAGGTGTTAGAATTCATGTTTTGATTTGATCTGCTATTTTGTAGTGTTCTGTAAAGTCTGTCGTCAAATATCTGTCTGCATCACACTCGTTGGATCATGTGCAGCGGGAAGACTGCACTTGCAGCAACAATCGCCATCGACAGTGGGTTCCCGTTCATCAAGATTGTAAGTTCGTTGTCCAGATAGTGAGCAGGCTTATAATCTCTGGAAAAGTGCAAGTACATCCTCTCAATTGGACGTTTGCATATATTTTACCACTTTGGATAGGTGTTGGTTGTTTCGTTGCTGAAGCTAACTTCGTATATTTATTACAGGTATCAGCAGAAAACATGATTGGTTTGCAAGAGCCTACTAAAGTTTCCATGATTGCCAAGGTACTTTGCTTGTCTCGGCCCGGTCTTTTGGCCTAATGTTCTTATCATAATTCTAGATCTTGATGGATCCTTCCAAGTACTGCCACCGTAAGGGTGCTTGTTCTTTGTATTTCGGTTGTGTAATGTATGTTTTCGGGATTGAACTTGGTTGCAATGCCTTGGCAGGTGTTTGAGGATGCGTACAAGTCTCCCCTGAGTATCATCATCCTAGATGACATTGAAAGGTGAGAGCTTTGGGCTTATGACATTAGGTGGAGAAATTTGTTATTACCTGATAATGTCTCGTGAGGAATGGAGTGTTCTTTCCCTTCTTGACTTTCTGAAGAGAGACACGAGAACAGCAGTATGCACAATTGCTTCAAAACTGATTTGAGTATCTAACTTGATAATTTTGTAACTCCATTGCAGGTTGATTGAGTACGTCAGAATTGGCCCTCGCTTCTCTAACCTCATACTGCAGACACTCCTAGTCCTTGTGAAGAGAAACCCTCCCAAGGTCAGCAACTATCATACTTCTATGACAGGCGTCACGGTTATTGTTAGACTGGTTTACTGACCACTAAATGTTTTTTCAGACATGAGTGACTGGCCTGAGTTTGCTTCAGAATAAGGAACTGAACTTGGTGGACCATGAAGGGCACAAAACTTTCTATTTTTTTCTCAGCGGAAGCAATCATCCTGCCAAATACAGCTTTCATCTGTGATTGCAAGAAATCAAATACTCGTTCTGATCAGTAAGGTGGTCTTGATTTTCATTCGGGCAGGGCAAAAAGCTCCTTGTGATTGGGACAACCAGCGAGAGAGCTATTCTTGAGGACATGGGTTTGGTGGAATCTTTCAACGTTCATCTTGAGGTGCCCACGTTGAAACCAAGCGACATGATGCAGGTAAAGATCACCCTCTCCAATGATCAGCTGAAACAGCTTTTGAATCGCACTGCATTTAATTGGGCTCAGGACTAATTTGTGGTCTTCTGTGCGTGTGTTCTTCACCCCACCCACGTTCCTCGTGTTGATATTGTGTTGCAGGTCTTGAAAGAACAGAATTACTTTCATCCTAATGACATCGACAATGCCGTCGAAGCTCTTGGGCAAGAGGTTTTATTTACTTACTTATTTTTTTATTTTTTTAATATATTTATTCATTTATGTTTATATTTTTTTTCTTTTTTCTTTTTTTTCTCATATTGAGTATTGTGAGTGCTAATGTGCCACTGAGCTTACATTCTCATGGTAGCAAAATCAAGTAGCACGTTAGAGAGCAGTTATTCCAGGTCTGTATCGTGTTTATTTCCAATCCCAAATATAAGTGGAATGAGCCCTGATATTGTTGTGGGACTCACAGATGCCGATCAAGAGACTATTGATGTTGATGGAGATGGCGATCTCAGGCCGAGAAGGCGACGATGCAGTTGTGATTCGTCAGGGGCGTCAGAAGATTGACATTGACCACTTTTACGATTGCCTGCGTGACATTGAACCTTCATCCCGATACTAGAAACTCGGCTCCCACTTGGAGTTCGACACCTCAATGACTGGAAGAGTGTTTTGCATTTTACTGGCGACAATGTGTAGAAGGCATATTCCACTCCTTTTACGTCAAGCATTTGTTATGTCATCGTGATGTGAACTTGGTAATGGACTTGGACCCGAGCGTTACCTTCTGTAACAGTACGATTGCTGTTGATGTTACTAGGTTTTGACCATAAGGCTCCAGGCTACTGTATTTTTGTTTTTGAATTAGACAACTCGAAATGACTTGTAGGCCTCTTCTGATATATGCACGAATAGACGTATCCATCGAAATTGTTTTTTGGAAGTATATATGTGCACGTAGTCCCAAACTTCCAATGATAAGAAGTATCTCATCTGTTGTGAAGGCAGATTCTACAATACCCGTTTTTGTACGTCATGCTTATTTTAAGAGCCATATCAAAAAATGCTATGGTTTGACTGTTAATTAGAGTACTACCTAAAATGAAAATACTATTCGCTTCGATATTAAAATTCAAATTGAAATTATATTAAATGAGCTATCTCGAAGTGTTCTTTCTTCTATTCCAATTGTTATTGCGTGATGGCCAAGGCTCTTGATAATTCAGTACAAAAAGTTTATTTCTCATTGCAAAAGACCATGGACTAATAAGGAACAAACCGACAGTATTACTAGGTTGCACTTTCTACAAAACAATCATTTGAAGGTGGTATAGTTAACAGCCCTACTACAAAAAAATTCCATGTCACATAATAACCAGATCAGAGCTTGCAAACAGAAAACTAAGTAGCAAATTTGATTCTGTCAAATTACAAGATAGTCTGGAGTTTCAAACACCTAGAAAGCTGACCATCGGAATCTACTAAGAAGTGTTCCACTAAATGAGAATATCATCTTCAAGTGGCGGGGAACCACTATCACACAACCAAACCACAGCTTCGAAGCTCAAAGCCTTTTTACTTTGAAAGAACTGACCTCCAACGTTGGAGGAGTTCCCCGAGTGACACCATGATTAGGTCAGTTTCGATTTAGCGGAGCCAACCAGAGCCAAAATTCAAAAATGGGAAAAAACACGACTCTCTTCTACTAACTCAAAAGAGGAAATGAAAAACAGAGGAGAGATGAGGCGAGGGAGGGAGGGGGCTTCTGAAAATAACACTCTCGATCAACCCTGCTGCTATAGACCGACCAGAAAGGTGTGCACTTACAGTAAACATTACTATACGTCCAATCCTCTCTAAAAGCTGTGTCAAAAACAGTGGCTGCGTCTCCCCCTGCTCTACTGCCACTGCGGATTGTAGCTCCCGCCACGGCCTCCAGTGGAGTACCCGCTGCGGTCGTCATACCCGCTGGCGCCATAGCTGGCGCCTCCTTGGGAGGCGCCATACTGGGCACCATCGTCATAGGTGCTGCCATATCCACCTCCAACGCCTCCATATGAGCCGCCATAGCTGCCGCCATAGCTGCCACCACCACCGCTGCCGCCGCGCATGCCGCCATAGCCTGCTCCTACGCTTGGTCCCTGGGGACACTCCCGGGAGAAGTGGCCCTCCTGGCCACAGGAGTAGCAGGAACGGCCGCCTCCGCCTCTGCTGCCGCCACCGCCTCCAAAGTTGCCTCCATAGCCTCCTGCTCCACGACTACCTCCACCACCACCGTTGGGACACTCACGAGAGAAATGTCCAACCTGATCAACAGCATATTCACGTCAGCGTTTGATATAACGTACAGGATACTTATCCTTCGCCTGCAACATACTTGAAATAAGGATGATTCCCATAAACCAGAAATCCGCTTCTAAAATTCCTAAGAACCATTGAAGCAAATCCTTGGAACCCCCCATATTTGCCAGAAGACTTATCCAAGCTTGTGATCACCCACAAATCACCAACCATCATTTTGGTACTATTCCATTCCAAAATCACCAGTGAGGCAACTGGCCAGGGAACTGAAAAGTTTTTACAGGAGCCTTTACAGGAGATGCACACTGGTCGAACTTTGAGTAATAAGCTGAATACCACTTCCACATTAAAAATGACTAACTAGACCTCACCTATGAAGTAAATCCTTGTAGATCCCTATTACACCCGCTAGCAGACCAACCCGTTATTGTGACACATCACCCAACAATGACTGCTATCGTTTTGGTCCATTCTATAATTAATTATAAGGTAACTGGACTAGGAGTTGGAGAGAAAAATGCGTTTATAAAACATTAACCCCTAATGGAAACAGTATTCTCTGACAGATTTTCAGAACGCTGCTAAAAACAGAAGATAATCAAAGTGGTAGAAAGGATAGATGATAAGCATAAGAACACAGACCTCTCCACAACTGTAGCATCCTTCTTGCCCCTTGGAGCCACCCTTGACACCACCCCAGGTGTCACCGTACGAGCTTCCTCTTCCCCCATCACGCTCACGGCCCCTGCTGAAATTTGAGTACCCCTCGGCCTCACCGCCACCATAGGCAGGAGCAACGGCTGCAGGAGCTCGCTCGTCCTCACGCCGGGGGCGTCTTGATCCACCAGACTGAGCAGTTTGGACTGCGATTTTCTGTACGAGTAGAAGAAGAAAGTAGACGTATTAGGATAGTCAACAAAGACATTAAAAAGCAATGGAGAAGGATTAAACCAGAACAACGATTAAGAAATGGGATGCATCTCACCATAATGCAACGCCCAAAACGCAGTTTAACTCACTTCTGAGTTTGACTGAAAAACTACCAACGTTCAGATAATTAATCCAGGACCTAGCTATCCGGGAGTGACCAAAGAAACGAAATTGTATTCGCTGGTTTAGTCAAAGGAAACGGATGTTGTTGTCCGAAAAACGGATGCATACCTCAAAAGAAGACGACAACTCATCTAGTTTCTTTTCCATAAGGTTGACCTCTTCCCGAAGCGCCTTGGATTTTGTCGGATCCACCTCTTTCTCGAGCTCACTTCTGGCAAATGCTAATTCCGCTTCGGCGGCCTTTTTCTCCTCGCGTTGTTGTTCGGTTAGCACAATCTGTACATACAGCAAAAAAATACTCTCCATTAATAAAGGCACACACACAAAAGAAGATCGTGAGGAGGATACAACACCAACCACGCTGTATCGTCTACACCACGGATATTGCGCATTCCAACTACCACAGAAACAAGCAAAAGAAGGGCCAGTTAATTTACGTTTTTCTTCCATTCTTTCGCAGCTTGCTCCTGCAATACCTCTTGCTCCTTCTTCCCTGTTCTTTCAGCAATAACTTGCTCACGTGGTCTCGCGGCTCCAAAAGGGTTAGGCTGCAGGAGAAAGGGGGTAAAAACGTCAGAACACTCGCACAAACGTACAAAATCGATCAAAAAACTCCAACGCAATAAGAAACAACTCCCCTCACAACAAACTCCCTTCCTGCCCCTTTACAACCAATACCCTAAAGAACAACGCTACGCTCAAAAAAAAAATATTACACCTTCCAACTGTTCTCTTCAATGCCACATTCCAACCCAGAAACTACGAAATCCAGATCCATACAAAAGGAAACTCACTCGGCTCGACTTGGCTGGCGATGAAGACGAAATATCGGAAGCAGATCCACGCGGTTGAAGACTAAGTTTGGGCCTGCCCGCGGTGTCCTCCTCCGTGTAACTCATCCTGCAAAAACCATCGAAAAACAACTCCGATCAAAAACAAAAAAAAAACTCTCTTCAGACCAAAGGCCAATCAACCAAACTCCCTAAACCCCCATCACACCACACAAAAATCCCAGCATACTCATCACAACCTCATCGAAACCTAATATTAAAAATAAAAATAAAACCCAACCGGTAACATGCCTATAATACAAAAGGAAGCGGCGGTCGGAAACTCACATGCACGATCGGAGACGGGAAGTGAACAGGAGAGAGTCGCCGAAGCTAAGTTAGAGGGATGAGTTAAGAAATGTTATCAAGCAACGACAGCAACCGGCATGATCGCCCCCCGAAAAGAAGTTGCAACAAAAGGAACGGAACGCTCGTTTGGAAGCGTGAACGGAAGCACGACCTAACGGAACCGCTGACCTAACGACGGACCCCGTTTCGTCCGTCCGATTCTCGTCCCATCGCGCATCCGACGGTCGCCAGCCTCCGCCCTATACCCGTGGAATCTATCAAGTGGGTTTGGGATCTAGGATGGGAGTAGAGGGGTGGGAAGTGGGATCTAGGAAACGGGGAGATCGGTTTTGGGATGCGGGCCGGGGAGATAGCAGCGGTTACCGTGGGCGTTCACACGGGCGGGGGTTAGTGGGAGGAGTGTGAGTTACACTACATTGATGTGGGTGAGTCATATCTTGGGCCGTCACCCATAAATTGGGTGTGTATTGTTCTGGATTGCGATGGGTGGGTGTACAGCTCGGATGTACGTGTACACTCATCCCTCCCACAAGTTTTACCTTTGGTAAGTTGTAACGTCGATAACTTATCATTAATTCAACTAACTTATAACCACTATCGACGTAAAAACGTAAAAACCTCTCCTATGTTATAACCTTTGGGGAAGTCACTTGAGGGAGAATGAGTGGAGAGTGAGCTCCGTGTTTTCACGTTAGGGGCGTGGGGAGTTAGTTGTGAGAGCACCTAACTATGTCACTAAGGGCGGTTGGGCTAGATGTGCACTGTCCTTGTTAGGTTGTTTTCCATCGTACTAAGTGAGTTAAGGTGCACATAGTGTTGGTAAGAGCGGACAAGGTTTCAAATCTGGTTTGATATGAGTGAAGTCTGAGCACATGGAGTAGTTTTTGGTTGGGTCAATCTGAAGCTTGGGAACCCATTAGGTTGGAAGCCAAACACAGCTCCTACTGAGCCTGGATTCAACACATCATAGTTAGATTACCTTGGCAAGGGGGCCGAAGCACCTTATTCACACCACTCCCTACAAATCCGGATCTGAAGACTTTGCACATCTCATATTGGAGAGCACAACAGGCATAGGAGACACAATCCCAAACACTCAGAGCGTGACAACAACAGCTGCTAGCATAGTAGTAGGAGCCACCATTTATACACTTAGTGACCAAGTAGAAGATTCCTCACTAAGAGCATACGCAACACAGACACACACGAAAAGAGTAGTGGCGAACAACTTGTGGAGCGCCAAAACAAGACAACACCCAGGAGCAACTACGAGGGGCACCGCACCGCCACCTTAGCTTCCACAATAGAGACGGATTCATCATATCAAGCCCACCCACGAGACTCCACACGACCAAGCTAGCTTTCTCACACATCTTATTTTTACTTTTTTGCATATGCTTTCTCATTCCACTTAGTTTTCACATAGAAGTCTCAAAAACAACTGTAACACCTAAAAGCACACCTTTTTATATTGATGTTATCTCTGATAGGCTCAGTTACACATCACATAATATATGCATTGCGTGCTCACACCACTTGTTTCTCCTAAATAGTAAAAACAAGAAAACACAAAAACATAGCAATACTAAAACTAATCCAGATCTAAACCTACTTCACCATAATCCAACTAAGAAAATACTTGCACCTACATGTAGTCCAGCATACATCACATACGTAACTTCTACACACACTTTTGTAACCCAACATCACTTTACAACCCTAAGAACTTATATAAGCTCCAAAAAATTAAAAATTCAGCTTAGATTCTAACAATTAAAAATTCACGCACCAACAAAACCTTGCTATCTTCCATCCTCGCACCCCTTGTCTGTTTGGCTATATTTGTTGTAGCATATCAGGTAGAGATCGGAGTAAAGAAGACATTATCTAGTTACAGGGAGGCAGCTTCGGCAACGTGAACACTTGCACTACACACCAAAGAAATCGATCAGTCATGTGGAACACATTCAACACAAGAAAACAACGATATAGGTGGAGTCGCACCATACCAAGCTTGACGACAAGAAGAGTGCCCGTGACGCAGCCTTCCGTGCCCTTGGAGACCATGACGATGACTGGCAGCGTGCTATCTATCCTCGCATGGGCATGAGCGCTGCCAATAAAGAGGTAGGAGCTCGGCGAAGAAGCGCTCCTTCAGCACTGCACAAGACATACGTCACTACCATTGCTACACCTCCCTAATGTGTGCCACTTCAAGGCTCTGTGGCTCGGCGTCAACACGACCCTACTGCCCAACCGCACGTACGGGTTTGGTACAAGAGAATGAGCAACACTCAAGAAGATCCACTTAGTGGACACGAGCCTACCCTCAAGCAATAGAAAGGCTCCTCCAAGAATAAACACCAGCTCACCTCGGCAGAGTGCCATGGGACTTTGGCGCAAACCCGAGCAGAGTGTCACAGGCCTTTGACGCAAACCTCAGCAAAGTGCTACGGGACACGAACTCCGTGCACAAGCAACAACAGACTTCAGCAGAGCGCCAAACCCCAACAACGTACCACAAGACGCAAGCCCCAACATACACCAACGTCCTCCGACAAGGTTACTCCTCACTCCCTGCCAACAGTAGTTGGCCTGCAGACAGTCGTTGGCTCGGTGAAGAAACAAGCTTCCTCCCTCTCGCACTGCAGGCAGCAGATTGCAACCCCGACCGTTGGCTCGGAGAAGATGCAAGTCTCCTTTGTCTAAGCCGCTAAGAAGCAGGTTGAAAAACCTCAAACAATATATGAAATGCAACAACCCAACACTTAACGAAGAACAACAAATACTGCAACGCAACTGGCGCAGAAACCCATTGCTACACTCAACGGCCGAAGAGAAGAGAGCAGTCGAAGAGAAGAGAGTAGCCCAAGAAAGAAACCCACATAGAGTCGTCCAAGCACTCAATGGACACCTAACGGGCCGGCGTCCATCTCCACACCGTCACCCACCCGCCCCGTGAGATCCATCGGCATATTCCAGCTCAACGTCGAGGCTCCCAAAACTCCCGGAACTGAGATTGCAGCAATAAATCGCAGATTGGTGTGGAGGCGCTTAATACTCTCGGAATACCCTATCGCAGAGACTGCGGAGCCGTAGGACACTCACAAAATAAACACCCGCAGTGGAATGGAATACGCATTGCTACCGCAATTGGCACCAAACGCCGCGCAACGTCTAGCACTACACTTGCCGCCCGACCACGCATCATTTTTGCAATAGCAGAGACTATACCAGACACTCGACCGGTTGCTCGACCTTACATCACCTCTGCATTAGCACAGAGCATTCTAGGCATTGGACTGTTATAGGCTAGTACGCCTCACGAACACATGGAACATCCTCATGCCCACCCACAAGAGACACAAGCGGTTGCCATGAAAACTAAGTCTCCCTCGGCAAACACCAAACGAGTAGTCATGGACAAGGCCGTTGTTGCTTCCCTTGGAGAAACCCCCACCGCTCCCAAGAAGGCCCAAGGAGCGCCCTCTACCTCTACAGATGTATTTGTTCCCAATTTCACGACGTTCAAAATTTTGGCTAGGCTTTTCCACCATGGAGAAGCTTGCAATTAATGTTGGGCAGGAACCTCTATATAATGGAGAAACCGCCAGAGACATGGTGATTCATGGAGTGCGACAAGACAAAGCAGAGGAAGCTTTGGTAGCGGCAGAGGCATATCCTTGAGTTCCCCAACTTCTATACTCTTTAGTTCAGAGCGACAACACTCCTGGCCAACATTTCAATTTGTCTCAGGTACCGTTCAACATTCCCACGGACCCCGTCACGGGCCTCGCACACAATTTTCATGTGGCAATTCACTTTGAATTGCCACAATACCCCTTGTACCACAATGCGTGACGAAGCTAGTTTTGGCTATACTTGACCATATGAAGATACTAGTATGCAGTCACCTCATCGACCCCATTGCCATTCTTTGCAAGGGAGTCAAGATGGAAGGGAAAGGAGTGTGTCGGGCACCATTAAGCTTCACCTCCTTCGGCCTTAGGTGGACGCTATTGTCTTGTTACGTAGTACTCGCTACTTCATCCTACAATTGAACCATAATGGACAAGCTTCCTAAAGGAAGGTATGCAAATCTTTCCAATCGGTGGCGTGGAAGAACTTGCCTGTGAGAATCAAAACAGAGACATTGAGGGGAGTGGCCACTCACACTCTCTTTCAGAACGTCGTGATCAATGGTTTCTCTCGGAACGTAGAATTTGAGATCACCAACGTCCAGAAGGGGGCGAAAGACCCACATGCCTTCATCATTGCTCCCACACTTTTACAGGCCAAGAAATTTGAACAATATCAAATTACTAAGCACCATGAGGTGCTACCGGCACGTGCCACTAACTTTGGTCGGTAGAAGTCCTGCAAGGTTACTCACTTTTGGGCAAAAAACATATACTCCGTAGTATATTTGTTTTGGAGCCCTTTGTTAAATTATTGTTGAATGCCAACCGTCCATTGATTAGGTGAGAAGAAATCATGGCCAATAAATGTTAGGTGAACAAAAAAAATCTTGAAGAAGGTGCTGATTTTTTGGACTTTGTGTTGTCATAACACATGTCTATCTATAGGTGGCCCAACCCTTTTCCGAGATGAGTACATTGCATACGGAAAAGACTAAAAATATACCAAATATACTACGCAGTATATATGTTGAATCCAGGCACCAAAAACTAGGTTTTGAAGAAAATAATGGAAAAAATAGTTTTTTTGAAATCACTTTATGTATCCAGATAGATTTATGTATACTAAAGAAGGTTGGATAAGAATTTGGAGCAAAAATCAACATTAATATCATATTTAGGCTTCTTGAAAAAATAACTTACTTTTACCAATAAAAGTCAAATTAAGTTTTGGATCTAGAATTTTCAATAATAATGTAGGAGCAAATTATGGTATGAATGTCTTCCAAAAAAATTGAAGTATTTTGCCTCCTGAAACTTTCAAAAAAAGTATATTTGTCTAATTTGAGATACTTGTGACATGTATGTAGTAATGAAAAATATACTTCTACTTGCCAAACCATCAGCTAGAACTTTAATTTTTTTGGATTCTCATATTGCTATCAAAGTAAGCAATTACTTTCCATTAGGAGAATTCCAAAATCAAACCTACATTGGCACTAGGTTGCAAACAAAGGCTCGTGACTTGTCCCTACATCCTTTGTGACAGGTTTTTCATACTAGCTTAGTCGACTAAGACCTTGGTAGCCTCTTCTCTCGTGATCAGGCAAAGAAAGACGCGATCACGGTCACCCTATTCCAACTCCCCATTCTTATGAGTGTTGGTGAAACCACGGTGGCCATTTACCGCATCTTTGATGCAAAAAATGTTGTCTCCCTTAAACCTTTGGTTCGACCGACAAGAAGGGGGAAAGCACAATGGCATCACCAATGTGCAACTCACCAACTCCATCATCTACAAGCAATCCTTGATCAAGACTTTTCCTGTTGGCAAGCATCACATGGAAGTCTCTTCCACCGCTGGAGCCTTCAAGGTGTTGATCCCCCCTCTGCAGCCTTAGTGTAGAAGTGGGGATTTAATGACATCAACATGGCGCTAGTCAACACCGTAGTCTCCATCCAAGCTTCTCCTGCTCCCAGAGGTGTATTAAGGTCGGAAATGACTGCCATTGTGGATGTTGGCAATGTAAAGTTGTGCCAAAAGCTCACTATCCTTCGAGAAGACATCTTCAAGGAGACCAAGGCCTACGCCGACCGCTCCCAAGGAGCGCTCAAGACCAACCTTGACAATGTGGAAGGCTTGTTTGCCTTTGCATTGGCCGCTTTCCAGGAAATCAAGGCATCATCCCTTGACGACCAAGGCATTAACAGCACCACCCCTTGACAATTAGTCAAACGTCGACTGATTAAGGACCATAGCCGAGGGTTCCATCAATTTGGTGCCCTATGGGTGAGCATTGTGTGTACATACCTCCTACCTTTCACTTTACTACTCTATGTCTCTATCTCTTTATTTGTAGTGCACCTCCCTCACTTCACTCCATATGTCTAGCTTCTCACCAAGGTTGCACATAGGGTCTTTCTTGTGTTCATTGCGTGTATTAGGTCCCTTCTTTTAGTATCTCTCTTGCCCACTATACCCATTGTGACACCGCCAGTGGCTTGCCTCTTCTTCACTACCTTCACTTGCCATTTATTGGCATTGGAGCTCATATCTCTCTGAGTGTTTTTTCCTCTAGTTTCTACCTCACTCCCCGCTCGGCCTCAATAGTGGTTTGCCACTGTATCTCTCACCGCATAGTGTTTGATTGCACCTTAGTAGTCTCTCTAGATTCTAGTGATTGTCACTGTGATTGCGATCTGATGATACCATGGGTCGCCATGGAGTACCAGTTTAGTCGGGAGGCTTCGTTGGCTACTTTCAGTCCGTATTAGCTGTTGTACGGGCATGAGCCAATTTTACCGAGTTAAGTTCGGGAAAAGTTGGCTCTGGTTATGGATTTGGATGATCGAGAGGTATGGGCCCAGTGTTTATGGGATCAAGCGGAGTTCTTCAAGCGGGCTATGCCCATGGCCATGGAGAACTTGTCTATCGCTCAACACCGTGACACCTTACGATACGCTCGTATTTGTAACGGTGCCTACCAACCTCAGCTGCGACATTTATCCACGGGAGATTATGTTTATCTGCAACGTGAGACAGCCACAACGTTGGACGTCAAGGTTGGGCGCACCATTCTTCGTGTGAAGGATGTGTTGCCCAGTGGCATTTTGTTGCTCAAAGGCAAGGATGGTCAGGAGTGTTGGAAACAAAAAGAATTGTGCTTTTTGTGATTTACCCATTGATAGTTCCGTTCATCCGGACTTGGCGGTTGTGCTTGACGGCCTTCTACGTTTTGTGTGTGGTGAAAAGAAGGGCACGGCTATGATGTTGCTTTCTGACCATTGTAGGCGTGGTTGGCATATGGCTTGCTTGACGCCGCCTCTTTCTACTCTACCGCCCGGGGATTGGATGTGCCCTTGTTGTCGGAGGTCTTCAAGCCACGTCTCACGCGATGAAACGGCTTGAATTCCTCATGGACTTGTCACTGTTGGTGCGTTGTCATCCTGTTGAAGTTCATGGTTTCGATTCATGGATAGGCAACATGAAGATTGACCAAGGGAATGGCAACAAAGTTGCCTAAGGCGATTAAAGATGGGGCTTACATTGCACCCGACCTACTTTCTCTTTGTTACTTCTTCATATGCTTATTGATTCCGCGACGGGCAACATCTTCGGTTGGATGCGTACATTTGTTGCAGCGACATCAACGTGGCGTTTAGTTTTGGTAGTGCTATATGGTCCTAGATAGACGGTCTCTTTATCTGGTAGGGGGGACACTTGAGGGTGTATTACAAATACTTGTTTTAGTGTATGTTTTTTGCTTATTTGATGTTGGTTAGGACTCTCGATCTGTTGTAGTTATCGATCTTTCTTTACTTGACAAAGTCATGTTTCACCAAAACCAAGATATGTGCTGATTTTTTTCTTTGAACTGACTTTGATGGATATAGAATGCCTAAGTTTAGTATCCAAAAGTATATAAATGAACTCAAACCATGATCTGAACTTTGGAAAAACTTTGCACAACATCCAACAATTGATGGAATAACTAATGATAGTGTTTGTAGTCACCGTATATTGGTAATGAAAATTGTGGACTTTGGAGGGTATACTACTATATCCATCAATAAATTCTTGTAATAATTTATGCACTCTGAATAAAAAAAGGTTCACATGTGCACTAGGTCAATAGCTTTGCATTGACATATCATACGCAAAGAAAACATTTATATATGATTATTGATGATTTTTTTACTTTTGTCTACTTGATTGCATACAAAAATGCTCCAAACCCATACTAATTGAAACGGAAGTTTTGTATGCAATGAGGGAGATCAACAATCACAAAACAATGGAAAATCTCTTGAAAAGACAAATTTCAATTAAAGTGTAAGACCAAAATCATTTGGCATGTGTATGAAATACAACATAGTATTCATTGTATTTTAGTGTATTAGATGTATTTTATGAGCATCCTTCTCCTTATAAACAAGTGATTGTGGGTCTTGCGGCGCTTAAGAGGCGCAATTTCTCGATTTCAAAGGCTTATCGTACAGGAGGGAAGAAGGTTTACCAGGCCCAAATCGCTACAATGCAGGACGCTAAAGCACGCCTATGAGAAAATTGGGATGATAATGAAGCTTGCAATGCCCTCACCAACGCGCATCGGCTACTTGAAGAGGTGCGTGTGGAGAAACTCGAGAGGTTGAAGATGAAGACATGGGCTACTTGGGCCCGCTTTGGAGACAAATGTATGGGGAAGTTCATTAGCTTTCACAACTCTCTTTGGCCCAAGACTCAGATAAGTGAGTTGCTTGACAAAAGACGCTCACCATGGACGCATGAAGAGCTTTTTGAGCACATTCATCAATACTTCAAGAAGCTCTATAGGTTTGATGCTTTCACAAAGCTCAATTCTTGTGCTATGTTGGTATGTCTGAAGAGCGTGAAAACGATGGTCATCCCCGAACAAAATGCCATGTTGCTCAAACTCGTTTCCAAAGAGGAGCTGGAAGAAACAATCAAATCGCTGCCCAACTTCAAGGCAATAGGGATGGACGAAATTCCTTTAGAAGTTTTCAAGACATGTTGGGATGAAATAGGCAAGCGCATTCATGATCAGATGAAGAATGCGCTTGGCGGTGGAGAACTTCACCGCAAACTCGACATTGGATTATAGTCACTCATTTTCGAGGGTGAGCGTCTTTGGGTGAATAAACCCCTCTTAATAGACTTCAATATTTTTTTGTGCAATCAGGTGGTGTTTCTATCTATCAGGTATGTTTCAAGTGCGGCCAACATCAATATGGGCATCTTCAACAAGGCTCGCGCCTTGATGCGCAATATTATCTAGGGCGGTGACCCGGCTAAGAATGCTAGTGCATGGGTGACTAGGGATTCTGTAGTGCTGCCGACGGTTCTTGGCTGTATTTAAGTCTTTGATCCGTTCGCCCAAGCATTTGTCCTCTTTGCCAAAATGGTGGTTCGTGGCTTGGAGCCAAGATCAGAGCTATGCAAGACATTGCTGCAGTGTGCAGTTTGGCATTTGCAAAATAAAATCATGGCATTTAGGCTTCTTCAGCTAAATGGTTGTGTTTGGCAAAATCCATGGTTGACCAAGGCTCACCCTTATGGCGGGGAATTTGGTCTGCTTGAATGCAATTGAGACCGAGTGTCTCAAAGATGACACCGGTGTTTAAGGCGGAAATACTATGGCAGCCCATTTTTTGAAACTTGCTCCTCACGAACGCACAAGGCCATATATAGAGGGAGGAGAAACCCAATATTTTCCGCAGATGGTCTATAAAGGGCCTTAGTTGCCTCAAGCATCTCTAGGTTCCTCTTCAAAAGCGTTGGATGTCTATTGAGGAGCTGCGGCGTCTAACTGGCTCTTATAACGTAGAGTTTTTTCAAAGAGAATTGCTAGAGACTGTATCATGGGCGCCTCCTCCTTTGGAACCGATCCGTGAGGAGGAATGGTGTACAACAACTACACTAGATCTCTTGGTTTCTCAGGAATTTTTTCATGTTGCAAAAATCACTATTGATGGCCAAATTTTTTCCCACATCTATTGTGGCATGTTGGATATGGAGTACTTGGAATTGTACTTGCACAAAGAGCCTCTACAGCTGTCGGGTTGTTCTCTTACTCGGGTTTGCACTCTTCTTAAGAGCCCTGAGGACGGGTTTGCTTCTTTTAATTCTAAGTCCTCACCCCTAGGTGATTGGTGGCACTTCACGTTGTCCCACGGGAAGATCATCGATCTTTGAGTGGAAATGGGATCCCTTTGGACAGCTTAAGAGTGGAAGCTTTTTTACATATACCACGAAGCAAGGCTACAAGATTTTAAACACTCTTCAAGGTCGGACGCCTTCTACAAGACTCTTTGTGATCCTGGATCCCAAAGAAAGTGTCAACAACTCACAGCCTTCTACAAGACTCTTTGTGATCTTGGATCCCAAAGAAAGTGTCAACAATGGTCTGGCTGACATGCCAAGGCAACCTTCCTTTGGCGGCCTAGGGAAAGACAAGGGTTTGTCCAACAACAACTGCATTTGCAACTTGTGCAACTTGGACGCCATTGAAACCGTAGAGCACACATTCTTTCTTTGCTCTGCCGTGGACGGCGTTAGGGAGAAAGTGCGACGAATGAGCCACATGGCCGGTATGGTCCTTTGCATGGGCAATTTGTAGGAGGCATTATCCAGTCTATATAGTGTCCCTAGTTGGCTTGGCTCTGCTGCAATCAGTGCTAGGGTTTGCGTGTCAAGAGTCCCAAATGAAAGGCCGTGGGAGGTTTTTCAGAGTTGTCTTATATGGTAGCTTTGCTGGTAAAAGTACTCCTTTGATCTCAAAACAAAGATTTCTATGTAGGGGTGGCTTTGTTTTGAATGTGGTAGCACACCATCCAAGCGAGCATGGGGGCGTGGAGAGAACTTACCCGTTATTCTTGTAAGAAATTCAAGTTTTCCAAACAATAGAAGAAGGAAGGCGAGTTTCTGACTACTTGGAGCCAAGGTGGAGTTTTTTGCTCAAGAGTTCTAGCCTCCGCTGGAATGTAATGCCTTTTTGTGAGTTCTTCTCCCACAACTTGGCTAATCAGTTTAAATCCTTTTGGGTGGCCCTCACTTAGCCGGCCAACCATGTTCCTTTAGCTCTTTTTGTTTTACAGGGAGCGCCTCTTTTGTTATCTTCATCATCAGGCTCATTGTTACTAGTTAGAGGCAGATGCCTCTCCTAACTTGGATGCTATTGAGGTTGACAAGGCTCATGCGGAGCGGATTCTTGTTTCCATTCTTGAAGGGTTGGAACGTGAGGTTGAACTCAAGGATGTAGTGGAAGATGCCTTGGAGCTTCCATATTCTCTTCAAACCGACGAGGGCCTCTATAACTAAGCGCTCTATCAGACAGAATCCTCTCTTGAGGACATTGTTGTTTCCCAAACTTGTCTCTCTTCTAAGGTTAACAACATTTCCCTGCTTACGGGTTCTTTGTCTGAGGTGGTGGTGGCTCCAATGGCTTCGTCAACAGGTTCTTTGTCTGAGGTAGAGGTGGCCCATGTGGCTCCACCAACAATTCTCCCTCGGGCTTTGCTGCGAAGCCCGTCCACAAATGTGGCGGCTGTGGTAGTGAGTAGTAGCCGCCTAGTCCGACTGCTTCTTTAACTTTTTCCCGTTTGGTCCTAGAACTCTTAACTTTGTGCTAGTTGTCTCACCTCTTGGTGCACTTGTATAATGGGTTTGGTGTTGGTTTCGTTGGAGGCCTTCTGTCTCGATATATTCGGTTTCGTTTTAATCTCTCAAATTAGATCCTTAAAATCAACTATGCTTGTCCAAACAACACTCTGCAAAACACTATTTATAGATCCTAAACCTCGTAGATAAAGTGTGTTTGTTGTAGTTATATTTAATTATAGGTACAAATAATGATGACTACTTGATCACTTTCATCTTAGCTGGGACCTATGGTTTTTGTGTTCAGACAACACGGTGAGTCTCTTTGTGAAAGCATCAAATTACATAAGCACTTTTTGACTTGAGCACATGAGGACTTTTTGCACCTCTAGGAGAAGATTGTGATAAATGCTTGTTTCATTTTTGTGGTAGAGATAATATAAAAGTCTAATATAACTTAGAGATTTCCATAATGAATTGCTCTTTGATGATGTTTTGATTCTGTTTTAATATTGATGACATATGCTTGGTTGTTTGTTAAGTGGTTTTGACATACATGTGGTGGTTTGTTCAAATGTTCATATTAAATTTGTCTAATACCTATGACTCCAATCTTCTAATTTGATAGACATTGTTTTGCATTCGTTACAAGCAACTATGTCCACAAGACTTATTATCTAGCAAAAATTGACAATTTGAAAACACAAAGCCGAGTGCCAGTGTCTGTCACAAATGATGCTTACAGAGTGAGTTAAATTAAAATTTGACTCACAGATTGGACTTTCCTAGCTTGTTATTGCCAAGATAATAAAAAAGGGCCATGAGTATGAAGAGCTAAACAAGAATGTTCTTCAAACCAGGCGACCTTAGATGGTCAAGTTTCATGAACTTGAGCAGGCATTGTTTAGGTAGATTTTGCAATGCCAACATAAGACACTACAATTTGCAATGACCTATTGAAGACAAAGGAGCGTGGGTTGGTCCAAGATTTTGACATTGCAAAAGATGCAATTGACTTCTCAAATGGTTGATTGCAGAATTTGAGACTCGGCAATAGCTAAAAACTATCAAGATTCATGGTGAGAGCGGGTCAAATGATGTCTACGGAGTGATAGAAACATTACCTAAGATTTGTCATTTCATTGCACAATTTGCTATTTGCAATGTCTACAATATGGACAAGACCTATAAAATATCAATAACTTTTGCAATCTTAAATTTGCAATTTTTTCTTTATTATCTTTTGTAGTTGTATTTTAGGACTTTTTTATGGCATGGTTGATAAGTGGACAATTCCACAACAACAAATGAAGGGTATGAAGAAGGAAAAAAAAATAATGCTTGCATTCACAAGCAATGTTGATGAATCTGACAAGTTGATAACGTTTATCATTGGCCATGCCATGAAGCCTCATTGCTTTAAGAAAAAGACCAAAGAGCAATTGGGATTCTACTACCGTAACAACGAAAAAAAGTTGGAAAACTTACTTCGTATTCTAATAATGGCTTCCATTTGCAGAAAGCGGTTCATTTGTAATAACACATAGCAAGAGCAACACCTTCCACGTTGACCACTTAAAGGCCATGAATTGGTCATTTGCCGCTTCAATAAGATCATTTCAAAGACAATTATTAATTGTTTTAAGCACACTAGCCTCTTCACAATTGAGGAGGATGTTGCTGTCTACCACGATTTTGTTAAAGCCGCTGTCGAGCAAAAACTAAAAAAAATGCTTCGCTCTCTTTGCTTGCATGATCTAATGTCACTTAAATTCCTCCTTAATCCAGTTAAAGAGGAGGAAGTTGCTCACATCAAGTGAACAATACCAACAACAAACATGGTGGGGAGGCGAAAGAGAACAAGGATATATATGAGGCTACTTAACAACAATTAGAAGTGGTAAATTTAGAGCGCCCCCATTTGTCAGCAGGCCCAACAGACGACGTGGAGTCTTCCTCAATGACCAATCCCTCCGGTTGCAAAAGTAGCTAGATCAGGGCGACGGGCCGGGGTTGGCCACCCGTGATAATGTGTTTCATCACTTTTTAAATCTTTTAATGCCTAAGTGGACCATGAGAGCCTCTGAAAATCTACGAGCGTAATAGATTAGGCAGAACATCATTTACATAGTGGATACTTTTCAACATGACTATACTTCACGAAAATCGTTGTAGTTTGGTACTGCTTGCAAAGATTGGAGACTGCAGAGGTCCACTAGATAGTTAACCAGAAGCTCAAAATGCATTCGGAGGACGTAAGAGACAATGGCCAATTGTGGACAAAGCTTGTAGAGGGAAAACACCAAATCCGACCTTGCCAAGGCCATGTAGGCATTGAAGGGTCTAATAAACATTATTTTGTTTCAAAACTTCTTAGGTTACTTTGTGCAACTTGTTAAACGTGTGCACTACGGGTGCTAGACACGAGACGATGGTCAGAGATGAAATCGCGACCTGCCGCAAACCCACCTGGGCCGCTCATCACGCGGTGACAGGGCCTCAGTCACAGGTGCCCATGCTCTTACATGTCAGTAGAGATTATAAGTTAGTCGAGGTTATAAGTAGCAGAGGTTATAAGTTAGCGGCATTACACCTTACCCGAGGTATAACTCATGGAAGCTATGACTAGAAAGAATAATCATCTTGATTCTCACAGCCGCACTTCCCCTCAATTTGCACACCTCCACCCAAAGATCCAGCCCTAAATTCCCAACCAAATCTCACTTTCCCTACGACCAAAAGGCGTGACCCCACCTCCAGAAATCCTCGCCTTGCCACAAGTGGGCAACAAGTGGGCATCCCACACATAAAGACAAAGGCCCACCCAACCGAACTGATCTAAAAATCCCACCCACCAAGTGGACCCCACCACAAAACAATACAAAATACCATCCCACCAAAACAAAACAAAAAACTATCCCACCAAAAAAAAAAAAAAAAATCCCACCCAAAAAAAAAAAAAACAAAAAACAATCCCACCAAAACCTTCTAACTTAGTCTCGTCTCTCATCATTCCCATGACCATCATCGCAGCCACGATCGACTCATACTACGTTACCTCTTCGTCACTGAATTCCACTCGTCAAAGGTGTGGGAGGCGGAGGGGATTCCGAGCAGGAGCCACCATTGCGAGCTCGGATCGGTGGACTGGTGGTCAGGGCATGAGGGGCGGCTGTTGCTGCTGCTGCTGCTGCTGCAGGGATGGCGGTGGGGTGGTGCTGCTGGGATCTAGGGTTGGCGGATTGAGTGATTGGGATTGAGTGATGGAGGCGCAGGTGATGCAGGCGCTGCTGAGCACGGCGGCGCTGCTGCTCGTCGTCATCTCGCTGCGCGCGACCCAGCTGCTGCCTGCGCCGCGAGAGACGGACAGGATTGTGCTGCCCGCAGGTGGGGGCGATTTTTTCTCACTGTCTGCACCGCTTGTTCGCATTTTTGGGATTATAACGGATGGTTTCTTGGTTTGCGTTTTGAGATTTTTTTTATTGTTTTTCAATTCTTTCTGCTTGTGAATGCACAATGTGGTGTCTTTGGTTTCTTTGGGGATGGGAGGATAGTGTAGGTTGGTGGATGGAGCAGGATTTGGGGGTTGGATTAGCTGAGTTGGTGGATGGACAGGTGCTTGTTTTTGTGGATTTCTCTTGATCGCTCTTAATTTTTTTTTGTTTTTTTATTTGGTGTGAATGCATTTGTTGCAAAATTGTGTAGTTTTTTTTGTTTTTGGAAAGGTGGGAACCGTGTTGGTTGGTGGACGTTATTGGAATTGCTCAATGCATTGAATTGTTTCTGAGTTGTGTTTTTTGTGGCAGAGCGGGCGGTGCTCCCAGAGAGGGAACCGAGGGGGATAAGCATAACATTCTACACAGCTCCGGCTCCCTTGGAAGGCGCGGAGGGTGTGCGTCAAACCTTGGCCATTCGCTCATGGCTACGCCTAACGTGCCGCCCCGACGTGGTGCTCATGGGGCGCCACTCGTCTCTCACAACGTTCGCACAGCCCCTGGCGCCTTACGTCTCAGTAGACCCAGACATCGACATCACGTACGTCATCTCACCGTTATCTCATTTCCACCATCTCAGTAAATCTTATTTCCATTAGCTCAGTTATCTCATTTGATTTCCATTCCATTCCATCCTCTCGGTTATCTGATTTCCTTTCCATTCTATCCGTTTCTCCATTGTTTTTCCCAGGTTTATGGGCAACCCCATGTTCCACAGCATGCTAACACGCGCGCAAGCCTCCACGTCCGAGATCACCGTGCTCATTGACCCCAACCTTATCCTCCTCCAAGACTTCACCGCGGCACTGACGAAAGTGAAGGTGGTAGAGACGAACTGGTTGCTTGTGGTGAAGCCCACACGCACCAGCTTGTTCCCGTTTGATTTGCAAGGCCCTTCTTCCGAGCTCTGGCTGCGGAGCGATGGCGTCCTCGCCGATGATGATGAGGTGAGAGGCCCTTCCTGTCGTCAATCTCAAATGCAAGCATCATTTTCATTGGAAACGTCGTTTGAAAGTGCACATGAGAGGTATTTTAAGATCACCTCAAGGTTGATGAAGAGACCCCTTTTTCAATAGTGTAAACAGTCGTCAATTAAACCATCTCACAGGAAAGAAAGGCAGCTAATATTCACGTTATCTTATTGAAACTCTTTGATTTGAGTATATAGACCACCAGGCTCTTCTACCCTGAGTGAGGAAAGAGTAGTATAAAGAGGGGATATCTTATCGGAACTCAATGATATCAAACATTCCCTGACATGTACATCGTAAATTGTAGAAGGGATGCGATTACCGACCTCTTTTCGTAGATCATGAAGCCTTGGTTAACATCAACCCCCTTTTGGTGTGTTTTGGCACGTGCAGTTGTATTGAAAGGTGTGAGTGTTGTCCAGGTGCGGGAGATTGTGAAACTCAAAGGCGCCAGGAGCGACTGCTACGGCCCAGGTCTGTGGGCATGGGACAATGGCGATGCGCAGCTGCACGCAGGCGTGGTGCCGCCTTTTGTGTACGGGAGTGGTTACCACAGCGAGTGGCTGTTGACAGAGGCGCTGGTTTCGAACTACCGCACTGTCGTTGATGGGAGCGATGTCGTCACCCTCATTGCGCCTCAGACCATCACAAGCCGCCTCTACAACGGTAATTTCTTACTCTGTACTTATAAAGTCAATAAGATAACCCCCTCTTTTTGATTACTAGTAAGATCAAGAGTGGAGTTTGGTGGTTTTATCCTATAATTCAGTCTATTGCTCTTCCAAGCTTTTCTATTGCTCTAACACCTAAGTAGTAGTAATCTGAGGGGTATCTCAACGTCGGGTGATTTTAGAAATATGTCTCATGACTTGGATGTGCTGTTTTTCAGGTGGCGGTGCCCATGGAAGGCCATGGGACGTAGCAGGCAACAGCGTCCTGGCCATGCAGTATGGCTCCTTGTACTACAAACCGGCGGATCTGTCGAAAGTCACCATGAAGCTGGTGAAGTGCGGAAGCAAGGTCCGCCATGGATTGTGTCTTTATAATGTAACCGAGGCGCTGGAGGCGTGCAAGCCGCACAACAGGAAGCTGAGACTGGCGCACAAGTCCGACCCACCTACAGCAGCAGCAAGCCGTGGTGAGAACTCAAGCACCTGATCACCCAAAGTTTCAATATGATACTCCCTCTTTTGACTACTTTTTTCTCACTCCTCATCGATTAACAGCAGAGCTTGGTGGTCTCATCCTTCAATTCAGTCAATGGAAGAGCTTCGTGGTCTCTAAACTCACGCCAAAGTACTTGTAGCCATCGCTGAGAGTGTAGAAAGAGTTTGCATGAGATCAATCACCCCCTTTTTTCTCCTCGGAGCTGATTCTAGATGAATCGAGAACTGGTTTCAACTCAAAATGGAGGTATCGTATTCTCCTGTTTCCAATTATGTTTCTGACTTGACTGAGAACAGATTGGTTCAGTTCCTGGTTCACCGACTCTTCAGCGAGGAAGATGCAAGCGCTGGACTGCAAGGTCCTGGGCGTCGCCACGGACGAGTACCTGCGGTGCCCGCGCCTGAGCAAGCGATCTGTGAAGGGCTCGGAGCTGTGGCTGCCGTTCTCGCTGGAGGCGCTGGTGGCGCGCGTGGCCAGCCCGGAGAAGGTGGTGGTGCTGTCCGTGGTGGGTGACAGCTACCGCGCCATGCTCATGAGCTGGGTGTGCAGCCTCCGCCGCCTCAACATCTCGAATTACCTCGTGTACGCGCTGGATGATGAGCTTTACCAGCATGCCGTGAGCCAGGTAATGTGGACTCCTCACTCTTCACAACATATATCGAGCATATTAGTCTCTGAGTGAGAAAAGATCTTACATTCTTATATTCGCTAGGTGGATGTGGCTGCAGATTGTGTACTTGCTGTAACTGACACTTAAGGCAGGCCGTTAAGTGTAAGCAGTGAGGCAAACTTGTAAGAATATTAATCTCTGAGTGAGAAGAAAATATTTTTTCGTAAAACTATGTACGTTTTTCGTCCTTGTTATCTAGGTGAAGAGGACGGTGAATATGGCTGTCAAGTTGCTGTAGCTGATAACTAAGGCAGAGGATAAGGTTGATGTGAGCTTGAGTACTACCCATCCGTTCAACGAATACGGAGAAGAAGTTGATATTTGGGAATGTTAATAGAGTTGGGAAATGTTATAATTCTGATATGGGACGGAGTGGTATGATGGATGATGAGGATTTCAGGGCGTGGCCGTGGTGAAATCGGCGCAGACCATGCGAGTGAGCCGCGACGACTGCCACTTTGGCACCAAGTGTTTTCAGGACGTGACCAAGATGAAGTCCCGTACCGTCCTGCACCTCCTACAACTCGGCTTCAAAGTGCTCTTCAGCGACGTCGACGTCTACTGGTTCCAGGTCAGGCCACCACTCATATGTCCACTTTCTAACACGTTTTTTTTATATGAATGTCTGATTATGTTGGTGGTGATGCTCCGACTGCAGAACCCGATTCCGGAGATGATGGCATATGGTCCTGGCACTCTCGTGGCACAGACTGATCAGTATAATGACACTGGTAGGTTCCCACATGGATCCCTTGTTTTCTTTACAACTTGGAATGCATCATTTTCCTTGAAGTGTTTTGTGTTCCACTGATGATATCGGTGGTTACAAAATGTGACTGCAGAGGCAGCCAACTTACCCCGGCGCCTAAACTCCGGCTTCTACTTCGCCTGGCCTGATCGTGCCACGGTGACCGCCTTCGTGAAAATCGTCCAACACGGGCTAGTCTCTAACATGTCGGAGCAGCCGAGCTTCTACGACACCCTGTGCGGCATCGATGGCGAGCACCGGCGGGGCGACGACCGGTGCGTGGAGCCCGACACCAACGTGACAGCCGTCTTCCTGGACCGGAAGCTGTACCCGAACGGCGCGTCCGGGAACCACTGGGAGCAGCTGGACGTGCGGGCGTCGTGCGAGCGCGCCGGGTGCCGGGTGCTGCATAACAACTGGGTACCGGGGCGCTCGCGCAAACTGCAGCGCCAGGTCGCTGCCGGGCTCTGGGATTACGATGAGACGACGCGGTTATGTCTAAGGAGATAATAGTAGCTGTCCTATGCTCCAGCTCATGAGGCTGCTGGACAGAATTGCTGGAAACAAAAAGCATTAGTTCTGATCGGAGGTGACCATCACGATGGGAACTAGCCGCTGGATGAAGGGCGAGCTGTGAATACCCCTGCTGACATGAACAGGCACTTGGTTCACGTCGCCCTCTGGATGAAACTAGAATTCTTCTTGTAGGTAGGAGTGGTTTCTCAACAGGCACTTCATTGACGTCGCCCTCTGAATGAAACTAGAGTAGTTCTTCTTGTAGGTAGGAGTGGTTATTCAACAGGCATTTCATTGAGGTCGGTCCCTTGAGAACGGGACTAGAATTCTTGTAGTCAGGAGTTGTGGCTGTGTAACATATATTGAGTTCGGCTTCGGTTTTGACCCGACATTTGGTTGCATCTCAAAAATCATTGGGATGGTTTCGACCTTGGCAGATATCATCCAATTTATTACCTGATAACAATTCTAGCATCCTCATCTTATTGGCAGTATTCTGGAACTTGGTGCCATTGTGACGATGAAGTGTTCCACTTGTTCATGGAATTGCTTTTTGTTCCACTTGTTCATGGAATTGCTTTTTGTTCCACTTGTTCTCGAATTATGAGAAGATGATTTAAGAGATGAAGCTTGTCCGCTGGTCCTACAAAGAATTTACCGCGAGATCTTTACGAACAGTAGTTGGTTTTTCTTGCCTTGATGAATACACACCTACAGACATAAGAACCTTCTACTCAATACTTCTTTTCCACATAAAACCTAGGTATCTTTATATTTTTCACTTTTTATTTTTTCGCAACAACAACATGTACTGTAAACCTTCTTATTAAACATTCGGATTATCAATCAAAAACATATTAAGTTCAAAAAAAATTAAAGTGTGAATTAACAAATTTCGAGCCTCCACTCCTTGCACACTTGTTTTGAATATGCTACACCCCGTCTCTACCTCTAAAAATTGGTGTGTAAAGAGCTAACATCATGCTTAACAAGATGGTAATAGATTTAGACCTTGTGTAGTGAATTTTTTTTGACACGAACTGAAGTCAAAGTCTGCTGATCCACTAAACGCAGGGAAGAAAACGAACCATTTGCTTGACTTCAAACACTATAATCTTTCAATCCGTGCGGTCAAAGTCTATGAAATTTTGTACATGTATTACTTAATAAGCCTTTATTGAGATCCTACGGTCAAAACTAAAAATAAAAGTTTTTGTTACCTTCTTTATTCTTTGCACTAGAATCCATTAATTTTGAAGTGTTTTTGGTGTAAAACTATCATGGTATCTGAGGGGTTAAGAGCATCCGGACCCTTTGCCCAACCAAGCGGCGGCTAGGTGATTGGCCGGGGCACAACGGCACCCGGTCAATCACTTTGAGGTTGTCGAGCCCCACAGAAAAAGGCCTCTGGCACATGGGAACGGAAGCCTGCGCCGTGCTTGTTCAAGAGCAATCGTGAAGAAGATTTTGTGACTTTAATATTGTGTTGCTAACGTGATAGGTGGACCAAGACATGGTTGTGCGACAATGGTTGCGGGCCCCGCTTGATGAAGAAAGTTGGTGGTCTAACTGGAGTTAGTGTCACACGGCCAACCGCACCTACCTTGTCAGTTCATCGGGCAAAGGGTGCGGATGTTCCAAGGGGACTAGTAAATAGTGAAGGGTAGTTAAGAGAAATTTATATATTGAATTGAAGTATCAAAAATTGAATGGTCCCTTATACAGTAGACATTTTAAAACTTTTCTTAAATGTAGAACTAGTTTTGACCACTGTTGAACCCAAAAATCAACTTTTATGTTTCTCTAGCCTCTCTCCCTCTTCTAATCATACTTAACTCTAATATGGTTGCAATGATTGTGGGTATCCTAGAGGTCTCCACTACGCATAGGGTGCTTGTAAGCAAAGGAATATTAAAGAAATTTTGCTAGTTGGCACATTGTGTCATCCAATGTTTTGTAGCTAGTGGGATCTACGACGTTGGATACATTGATGTTTAGGACATTAAAAAACAAGGTACTATGATTTAAAAGAGAGAAAACTATAGTCCATAAGCGAGGAAGACAAATTGCAAGGCAACATGGTCAATTAAGACCTACATCTTCAATTGTATAATAAAAAAGTCAACACCCACGTGTGTTAACCCCTAAGGACCACATGTCCTTCAAGGGACAAATGTTTTCACTGTGATTGCAATTATCTTTCAAACCATACGGTCAAAATTCACAACGTTTTTACCACATCATCTCATTTAAGTTTAGAAGAATATCCAACAATAACATTCTCAAAAAGTTCATCTTGACAATTCATAATCAATGACGTAGCATGCCCAGGCCCTCTAAGGGTTAAAGAAAATGATGGCACATCTCCCCCAAGAGTAGAGAAAGCATCAATCTTGTGCCCTTCTGGCTGATACCATGATAAATTGTCCGCGTAGGATGCGAGAATACTCCACAAGACCACAAATTCCACACAGCTCCTCCAGCTCTGCCTCCTCCCAGAAATGTACAGAACTTACATTGAGTGCCCCCTTGATAGCCTGCCCAAAATCATCATAAAAAGAAAACAAAATCAGAAGTGAAACAACAATCTTCACCTTGCCAAACTTGGCACAAATCTTCTTTTAAATTTATTGTTAAAATATGATAAACTATGGACCAGAATAAAATATACACCTAACAACTGCCATCTTACAACATACTACACCACACAAGATAGGATTGGACCTAGGCATTTTACAGGAATCTCTACGCCATTGATTAAGAGCTGCAAGGATGAATTCTTTGAGAATATTATTGTACAATCTTCTTCTAAACTTATATGAGATGATATGGTAAAAATTCTATGAATTTTGACCATACGGGTTGAAAGATAATTGCAGTCAAAGTAAAAAAATTGTCCCTTGAGGGGACACTTGGTCCTTTAGGGGTTAAAATTGGTGAAACCATTGTTTTCAAGGTGCTTGAGCATCTTGATTGTCATGTTGAAAATTTGAATTGATTAGCTAATTTTTATCGAATGGAGTCTTTAGGAGTTAGCATGATAGAAGTAGCCATTGGTAAATAGAGACAACAGTACTTTTCAATGGATGAATGTGACTGACCTTGCGAACCTCTTTGATTCCAAAGTCAATAATAGGAATGGGATTAAGGAAGGTTGTGCCCACAAAAACTCCGCCTGGTTTCAAGATTCTACTTATCTCAGCCATCTGCACAAACTTACACCATTTGTTAAGATCCAAGATCCATCCTCAATTTCCTTCTCTATTCCCTACTATTTCAGGACCATCACATCTCAAACAGGTGTAGAATGCCTAAAATATTATGTAGTCTTACCATCAGAGGACCATCAATCCACAGCCAAAGCAACTTTCAGCCGAGCAATTTGCTTGTCATAAAAACCATGAATGAGGCTAAGAAGTATCCCATACCGCAGCTGCTGGAGACGGCCAACAATGCAGAGCTGCTCCAGCATGCACCGCATCAATAGAGCCAGTTGCAAATGGTAGTCTAGCAACATCTGCCCTCACCAAAGCTATATTCCTGTAACATTACAGCATCAAACACCAAATAAAAGCAAAATCAAAATCGAAATAAAACCAGAAATGAGGCTGAAAATATATCATAATTAAACCTAGGTTTTGTAACTTACGATGTTGTTAGGGATGCATCTTGTTTGATGAATTGGTGAGACTGGCGCAACATATTCTCTGAGAAGTCCAGGGCGATGACAGACTTGTAGCCTCCACATTGGGCGAAGCGCCGTGTGAACAAGCCACTCCCACAGCTCACGTCTATCAGCACTCCTCCGGCCGCTGGCTTCATGTAATCTTGCGCCATCTTGAACTGTACACTCCAACAAAATAAAATAAAATTGTCATTACTTGTGGCCCCCAACAAAAGACTACCAAAATCAAACAAGGGTCACCAATGTCATTCTGAGGGTGCCTAGGAAAGATAATTGAAATTCAATCAAAAAAAATAAAATTGTGAATGGAAACCTCAAAAGATAGAAGTACACACGTCCTATGTGTCTATGTGTATATATGTGTATATGTATATATGTGTGTATGTGTATGTGTGTATATGTGTATATTTATATATAATTACAAGGAAAAGTTTATATTAATAACTCAACTTTCTTCTTAGTAATTAAGGACAGAGTTCTCAAGATGGACAGTGTTTTCAAAGGCTGAGACTCACACATTACCTCCTCATCAGGGCCTGGAAAATTGGCGAACACAAAACTATTTCGCCACCCTCGTTCATATAAAAAGGACACCAATGGGCTCCTGAAACACACAAAGCACACCATAAAAATGAGAGCTCAAATCACGTAATCAAATTATTCCACAGATCTGCATATACTTCATTTAAAACCGTCCTCTGCAATTAGCATTTGTTTTGGCTACATGTGATAATGTGAGAAAATGAGGCGGCACAGTGTTTTTTGGATAAGTTTCATGACCTGAAAATCTCGGATCCAGGCGTTGTGCTTTCATCGTACACTTTGTTCCCCTCCAGAATGGTGAGGTCAAGATACACATCTTCGTTAACAAAATCCTTTCTGCAGCTCTTGCACGAGAATCCCGAGCTTCTCAAAGCGTCTCTGGACACACAAAAGGCCGTCAAGATTCACTACATACATGGGTGGTTTGCTTTTGGTAACATTTGTGCACTTCTTTCTCTAAGGAATTCAAACTCTTTGTGTAGTGTATTCAAACAATAGCTTCATCTATTCTAGGTATGAGTGGAGACATCAACAAAAAGGACGCTATTGTGTAAATTACCACTACTCGGTATACTCAAACCATCTTTCTAGTAGTGATAGCACATTCAACAAAGAAAGAAAGGAAAACTCCATGAATAAAGTATCTGTTTGTACCCTAAACGCAAGAAATGAGGTGAGAATTGGGCTCACAGAGTGAATTCCTTGGGTCCATCTCTGCGCAGAGGCCTGAAGCAAATGGGGCAACACAGAAGCTCATCGCTTGTGGAAGCCTCGTCTTCTTTTCTGGACTCCTGCGTGCATCCTCCCAAAAAACAGGGTCAATCCTTCAAAAGACAACAGCACCCAGTTGCCAACCCATGAGTTGAGCGCACACATTGCCAAGGTCTGTGTAACTAGTAGAGACAGCCGAGACGTGAACGCCCCTGCTTCCGATTGGCTTCAAAGCATTCCTCGAAGCTGCTGCCATACGGGGTCTCCATGACACTGCAACGAAGCTCAATGTGGGCTCCGATATGCACGACAAAGAACGCTGTAGAAGAAGCGGGGGCGCATTCATGGTCTTAAGGTTTGCAGCAAGTGCACTCGCCATCGCTGCAAACCTCACATGAGATAAGGTAGAGGCACCCAATTCCGATCACTTAAGGCAGTTGTAGAACGATGTGGAATTCGGAATGAAACTCAATAAATATTTTTTCAAATTTAATCTCAAAGTTTTGCAATTGATATAAAATTTAGAAGCCCAAAAACAACCCAAGCTCATAGTCAAACTGTAGAGTAGGTGAGATTTGATGCCCTCCTCAGTAAAATGAGAGAAGACAACCCATGGATAACCAACTCATGGAGGTAGCCTTGTTGGACTTTTGAGACAAGGCCACCAATGAGAGCTCAATTGAGGTGATGCCACCCAAAATTGCACACTTCATGACCCAATGCCGATAGGCCAGGGAGAATTGATCCCCTCGCTCGTCCTTACTCGTGGGGGCCATGAGGTGGTGGGGCCAAACCTAGCCCCTATTTTGTTTTTGGATGGGGACCTATTTATAGAAAAGGAGGGGCCTCTCAGATAAACAATAGACGTAGGCCCCAAATTTGTCCAAAAGAATTCCCAAAAAAGCCTCTAGACCCCCCAAAATATGAAGGCCAGAAAAATGATCCCATGTATGTAAGATGGGGGCTCACCTCGGGTAAGGAAGAGCAAGGGGGTCAATTCTCCCTGGCCATGCCGATAATGACTGGAGTTTTCAGATTTTGAGATATCAATTTTGGATCGCTTCATGCCATTTACTATTTTCATACACAATTCCACGCAGACTCTACTAATCGGAATTGGGTGGCTGATCGGAATTGGGTGCCTCTACCTTAATGCTTTGTGTCCGATCTGATCATTTAGCTTTGAAACTACTGAAAGACACTTAGAGACTTTTTCAAAAAAATGTTTTTATATTTATTTATTTATTCATCTAAAATATCTGAGATGTGTGGTGGGAGTAGCCACGTGGCTGAGTTTCAACAACTATTTCTTTTTAAGATTGAAGTTGTTTTTCCGTGAGCAGTGATGGTCGTTTACTTGTTCCAAGTACACTAAAATTTATGTTTAGCAGCTTTCAATTGGCCACGACTCATTCATTATAAACCCGAATTGGACATATAACGTGTTTTTTGGCAACTACAGAAAATGTAGAAGCTACAAACACCTCATTTACCCAATTTGGACAAGTTTTGAATGAGTTATAACCATTTGAAGGTTGCAAATGAAGAGAAACATGGGCTAGAATGATTGGGGGATTGATTGGGGTTTGAGTGAAGGTTACATTAATGACATTAGTAGCTAACACCAATTATCAACTTCTTTACAAATAGTGTACTAGGGTAAGTAAGCTATTCGTACACTATAAACATAAGTTTTGATGTAGCCAGAAGTTGATACAATACGGAACAGTAGGGGTACAGATGGTAATAAGAAGAATTCACTTATTTTCAGCAGAACGTATATACAATATGAAGCAGATGACATCCCATACTATGACTTTCATTATTGACACTCCGAAGAATGACGAGTAAAGATAGCGTGTGCTGGGAGCGTTTGAAAATGCTTCAGGTCCACTTCTTACACAACAGAATGGTCCGGTGCCAGGAAAGTAAGAGAATTATTGTCTAGGAGCTCATGCTTTGCTCTGTGGGAGGGGCCATGGTTACCACCAGGAAGGGCTGGAAAGCCGGGTGCAGAGTGCGGCGACGAAGCTCCCGGCCTTCCTGAGCCAGAGCAAATGGGTGCAGGCAGAAGAGCCCGTGAATGAACATGTCACAGATTGAATCACACCGCTCCCTGGACTCTTCGCCTGGGGTGCCGCTGCAGCCAAAACAGTATTGTCCGTATCCCTGCATAAAATCCAGGGTATACTTAGCACCACTGTGGTAAAAAAACATTTCTGAGTAGTCCAGGAGTTCTCACCAGATGAATCAATGTGACATTATTTGATTTATGATCTGCAACACATTCTAGACCAGTGCCATAGCGGCCTTCTATTTGAGGAAAATGATCCCAATATGCGCTTAAAACTATTTGACAAAGAAGCAAATGGCCATCCAGTGAGAAAGTTGAATCTGTGTCTGTCGAGGACAGAGCATGGCACATTATGACAGATATTGATCGCTGTTGAGTATGGCATATGATGCATCCAAGTTTCAGGACAGACAAAAACACATCCTGGGACAACGACAACCTCGATTCTCGAAATGTAGGATAAATTCATGGACTCTATGTTTGGGGATGAAATGAATACCTCCAAGTTGTACTTGCGGCGAAGAGCGACGCGGGATCCAACTGAAGTCCAGGGTGCGATGTTGTTGGCATTGAACAAAAGCTGGCCAAGAAAGAGAAGGCAGCTATAATGCAGACAACGATCGGCAAACACTCTAGAATGCGGGTACAAGCGCTCCATGTTGCTGCCGTAGAGAACACACGGTGCAGCAGCTCCTAGAACACCTGGAAGGAAATCAAGTCGGAATCCATTAGCATGAACAAGATGAAGAGCTAGACTGACTATATCCTCGGCCTGTGTCATACATCACAAACAAAGCTTCGGTTGTACAATTGCTTAACGATTCAAGTGATTCAAATAAGCTAAAGAGAAGATGCTTACAAACTTCGAGATCGCTGCTGAAATGATCGTCACCAGTGCCGAAGCATTGGAACAGGCCAGTGGACCAGGGAGTGGGAGGAACCGGGACGCCTACATCGGTGGAGGTAGGTGTAGGTCCAACAGGCAGTCCCGTCACTGTTTCTTCTTCATCGACCTGCGTCAGTGGCTCCTTGTTCTCAGGTTCCTTCTCGCCCTGGTACAGTTTAGATTCGGCAAGCAAAGCCTCTTGCTCGGCCAAGATTTGCTCATGCTCCTTATCCATCTTGTCCACGCTGCTGTGCATTAAAAAATAGTGCGGTCAGCTCCAATATTAGCAGATCACGCATCACCTCAATCAAAGAGCCAACGCGCAAAACGCACTTCACACTAATCAGCTCAAAACGAAAAGAAAACATCGGAAGCCGAAAAGAAACCTCAAACCTCAGATTATAACCCTAGATCAACAACAGAAATCTCTCCACCCCTCCACAGACGAAACATAACCGAAACAAGTGCAAAAACTCTGAAGGCTAAAACAAACAAAAAAAGACATACAAAAACCAGAAACCCACGCTCATTCAGCAACGGTCAAGAAACGTAACAGATTCCACCACGCCACGCCACGCCACGACCACTTCCTAAACAGCATGCCGGCTTCCTTAACCGACACGCCGTGACCTCCAATGACTCATCACTCCAACAAGAAATCCATCACAGACATCCTCAAACTAAAGTTAAGGCATAGTGCGAGCCGACTAAAGCATATCATCCGACAAGACTCAAACCTCGTCAGAAGCTAAGGAAACGCAGAACAACATCATCTTCTCGACAACAAACCAAATCAAACCCTCACCGATCTACAAACTGCGAGAACTCCCGCACCGCGCCACCAAACCCGACAAGAAGCGGTTCAAACTGAAGAGGGAGAGGAGACGAGCAACTTACTCGATAGCGATGCGAGTGAGGTTGTATGTGTGATCCGAGAGCAGTGAGCAGCAAGCAACGAGAGCTCCTTCTGCGAAGTCAAGTGTCACGAGACGTGGAAGGTGACAAATGCTCTCAAACGAGGGGAAATTAGCTCGAAGGGAGATTCTAGATGTAGAAAAAATGTAGATTCTAGGGATCGTAATGTACTCGAGATGTAGATCTGGTGGTTTTCTAGGGAAAGCGCGTCTTGGAAAGTGCGTGACATTGCATGCCAGTATTGTTGGGTGAGTGAGGTTTTCATCCGCTCCGCCACAGAGTGAGGATGGATGGATGACTCTGTTGGAAATGGAAGCCGCCTCATGTTAACCCCTATAACCGTCTGTGCTGACCAAGGAGCAGCAGCTTGAGCCATGGCAAGCTATGGTGGCGCTCTTTGGGACATCTTTCAGCGGGAGACGTGCCCAAGCTCGGGGAGTTCCTGCGAAAACATTACCAAGATGCCCCTTAATGCCGTGGATTATCCTAACTATGTGTCATTCCAGCTCCTTGCGGTCTGTGTGTTTATTATTAATGATTTGCCTCAATTTGCAGGTGTTGCATCTCTTTCACGATCAGACACTCTACCAGGATGCGGAATATGGTGAGACTCTTCAAATGCTTGCAGTTTTCTGAAAACACTTCATAATCACCTCTTTGGTCAGCTAGCAATTATTAATTCCATCGTGATTATTTTTGCTGGAGTTGAGCCCTGGACTTTCCAGCAGGATTATGGGGAAGCGGTCTTTATCCTGGCTTGATTTCCTCACCAAGTTTGTAACGCTGGATTGTGTTTTCCGCCTGTTCATTCCGGCGAACATAATATCCCATAATGTTTGGGAGAACTGGGCATTCCAAATCGGGCCAAGCCATCATCCGTGCCCTCTGCGTCAGGCATCTCACAACCTGTGAGGCCTTCCGGCTAGGGATCCACGTCATGCACGTAGGATTCTTTCATCAAGGGACTTGAACGAACTTCACCCGCCATAAACCCTGTGTTCCCGATGTTCCTAAGCATTAGGGTTGTCTATTGTGTCATGATGGCGACCAAATCTATCACGACACAATGTCATGGCATCATTGTGATGGATCGTGACATTACTATGACGGGGCTATTTTTACGTCCAAATATTCAATATTTATATTTACCTCCATAAAGACACGTTGGATACACTACATAATCTGCGTGCCACATGTGCCGACTTGTCATCAACCACGGATGATTACATGTGTAGTAATTTGCAGCATTGCTTGTAGTCCCCATACACCCTCCATCCGAAGGTTGTGCTCCCCGTCCAAGACCCCTTCCGCGCACTCATCCGCATTTCCCATCCGCGGTCCTGGTCTGCTCCTCATCCGCGTCCACATCCCCTCCCCTTCCGCTCTTCTCGTGCTATCCATTTGCGGTTCCCATCTGCAGTCCCCATCCGCATATCATCCGCAGTCCTCATCCACATTTCATCTGCAGCCCCCTTCAGCGCTCCATCCGTAGTTCCTACCCGCAATTCCCTGCGGACCTCGTCCGCCTCCTATTCGTCCAGCATCCGCCGCCAGTCTGTGCCTCATCAGCGCCTAGCCGCCCGCATCCTCCGTACAAATTCGAGTATAAATTACTATCGTGACAAGGCGACCTTGCTTATTCTTCCATACTGCGTTTCAAGACCTTGGATTCTTTGTACGAGAATGCATTGCATGAGACCCAATTGCTAAGGAAAGTTTGACGAACCGTTGGTGGCCCTTACATTCTTACTACGCCATGCGGCGTCGAAATTATGTATGGGATCTTTGGGTAATGCTCCTTCAAGATCCGCACAACAAGTGAAATGTCAGTTTTGTTCTCACACCATGTGCTATAGAGCGGACAGGATGTTGTCGCACATGGGATAACGTCCTCAAAATGGTGCAAGACGTAATGTTCAAGTGTGTAGGATGGTGCCTCCACAGATGCGTGTGTTGTTTCAAGAATGTAATGGAGGTGTCCCGGATTGTTCTGATATTGCTAACAATTTACCTCTCTGCCTAGACGACAAGGATGAAGTTTGGGTGGAATCTTTATTACCACAGTCTATAAACAATAACGTAGAGCAAGTTCAGAATTTGCAAACCACTTGTGATGTGGAATTTGACACGGGTAGATCCAAAACCCCGAGGGCTATGCCAACTCTCTTTGACCAAAGGCTTCAATTCTTCCGCAAAACTACTCTTGGTCTAGTATTTTTTTACAAAGCAAACATCACATTCAATATCATTTGGCACCATAGGTTTTTAAAAGCGGTTCGCAAAACTGGGCGTATGCATGCCAGCGTACAATCCACCGTCCTAAAATGTCGTCCGTACGAAGTTGTTGACAAACAAGTGAAGCGATCTAGAAAGGGAAATCAACGAGAATATGGAGGACTCTATATCAAAATATGGGGTTACAATACATAGAGATGGTTGGGATAACGTTCAGAATCAAGCTTTGATAATCGTTGTCTAGTCAGGCACAAAAGTGAATGTTTTCTTTGGCACCATTGATACATTGGGGAATAACAAGGATGGCTTCTATGTTGCTTCTCAAATCTGACCATTTTTGCAAACAGTTGGGCTCTAAAATGTTGTCCAAGTATGCACCAACAATGCCCCTGTCATGGCGTCCGCATGCCGTGACATGATGCACGCCATTCTCCATCTCTATGTTCAAGGATGCGCCACTTATTGCTTGGATCATTTACTGGAGGGTTGGGGCAAAGAAAATTGGGTGAGCCGGACCATGAAGAAGGCTAGGGCTTTTGTTATTCATTTGAAACCACCACCCTCCACAAACAATCTTCCAAAGGCTATCACCACGTCTTGCTATTTCTATGCCCAATGAGACACAATTTGCAACAAAACTTATCATGATTGAACACCTCCTCCAAGTTCGCCAGGCCCTAGAGAGAATCGTGGTTGATGATGCATGGCATGCTTTTATGGCAGAGTTGTGGACAAAAGCCCCAGCTACACATACAAAAGGCATGTTTGTGCGGCACATAATATGCTTCAACGGATTTTAGGATATCTATGTGAATTTTGAATGCATGGTGTTGCCGGTGGTACGTACATTTTGTGTGTTTGACGGCAATGCTCCTGCTATGGGCGTTGCACGGAAGATTATGCATGATTTGGAAATCCATGTTCAAAGGTTCGTTGAGGCCGCGTTCTAATTGGGACAAGAATTGGCAACTTCGGCATTAGATGCCTTCAACACGAGGTGGGGGCTTATAATTTTTGACCTTCACTGGGCGGGAGTTATGTTTAACCCTTTTTTGCGAGGATGGGCCCCTTTGCATGAGAATGAGCATTCAAGACCAAATTAAATCAAGTCCTTCAAAAACTAGTTACAAGTGCGGAAGATCTTGGAAGGATCCTCAACAAGTCTCAGAATTTTATTGAAAATTGAGGGACATTTTCACATTATGTAATGGATCCAAATGTGCTTAATATACTATCCCACAAATGATGGAATGCAATGGGGAGTGGGCCAAAAGCATTGCAGATAATTGTGAGGCGCATACTTGCTCAAGTATATTCCGCATTGACATGCGAACAATATTGGAGCATGTACTCCTATGTTCACAACAAGTCCCGCAATCGCCTAGAACATAGTGGAGCTGAGGACCTCATGTACATTTACACAGATTCTAAGCTTCTAAGGCATCAAAGGGGATTGAGGGTTGGTCAGTGGCTTGAGTTAAATGGTGTGCATTCCCATGGTCAAAGCAACGGGGAAGATCTAGACAACGCAAATGAGGAAGGATGTTATCCTATCGACAATGACGGATTTGGTAATCTTGACATGGATGACGACAATTTGGATTTGGATAATAGAAATTTGGATGGTGGCGCTGGTGTAGGTCGTGTAGGCAATGACATGCGGAACTCGGATGGTCAAAAACTTCGATGGTGACGGTGGAGGTTGAGATATAGGGATTTCTTATTTCAATGAAGGCGAGCCACCACAACAACATGTTCAATGGCCATCGAACCCGGGCGGATATGATGATGGCCCATCCTTTGGACAATTTTTTGCTCGTCAAGGACTTTGGCGTGACCATGAAAGGGGCCTTGACTACATGGCCGTCCACGCTAAGGTTGACTTGTCGTTCCAACCTCAAAGTGATTTGCTATCATTTGGTGATAAAGGGCAACATGTCTCAAATCATCGGGAAGATATGGTTACTGCACCGGCGGGTGATACCCCTTCAAGGTTGTCTTAAAAAACAGACATGGCCTAAATCTCGTGGACCGGACGGCACTTTGAACGGGTAGGCCAGTCGGTACCAAAGAAATATTGGACATAGTTGAGAGGAGAAAAAGTTATTGAATTCATTATTATTTTACAATTTACCAAAAGTTAGAATGATATGATGACATGGGAAAACGCTTTCTAATGTGGAAATCCTCATGTGCAAGGGGGCGCAAATGTCTAGGGGCGCATGTCTGGGAGGGGAGGCGCGCGTGTTTGAAGATTGGAGGGCGCTCAAGTTAAAAACTTCGGCACATAAATTAAAAAACTTGTTTAAGGTTGATTAAACAAGTGCAATGACAAGTGTATAAAATTTTCATTCACTTAGTAAAATACTAGTTGTTCATGAATTTTTACAATCTTTTGGATGATTGTGAAGCAAAAAAATGTCATTACAATTTAAAACCAAAAATTTACAAAATTGAAGTTGCCATTGGCCTCCTACTAATGTAATACGAGCTATGCCTAGTCATCCTCATTTTCTCCCCCCGTGCCGCTTGGTCCCGCTTCATTGTCCAAAAGAATGTTGCACATTGCTCTCATTTGAGTCCGCCAAAATGGACCATCGACATCTGTGAGATTATGCAATATTTGCAAGTTTCTCAATTGATTCAATATTTGCAACATCAATGGACTATGCTCATCCAAAAGATAGTCGACAACATTTTTTTTCCATTGTTCCTTTCACTCTGAAAGATCCATCTTGACTGCAATTCGGCTATCCATGTTGGCATTATCAAGATGATCTGTAATCAATTTCCTCTTTTTGTTCCATACGAGGCCTTGAGGGCGCTGACCAAATTGGAATCAATTGTTCTATGAATCCCACTATCCATCCAAGGTTTGGTAAAAGAAATTCCGCTTCCCTTGGTCAATTGTAGCCGATTCAATGAACATTTTGTATACCCTTACAATCTTTTCGTGGTTGTGCTCCCACCCAAACATCACATTGATGTCATTTTTGAACACCGAATGCATATTGGCATGCCAACTCCAAATTAAATCTTCATCCTACTAATTGCAGTAACCTTCACTAGAGGTGTTCTTTGGATTGCTCTCATGATTTGGTGGCATGTATAGATTGAGTCCAAATACTTCGTAAAGGCATTCATGAAACGAAGATTTGCAACATGGACAAAAATTTCTAACAAAAACATGCAAATTAAACACATCGGATGGAACTTGCATTGACATGATTCAAGTGCCTATCCACTTTTGGGGCCAAATGGATTGTAACACACTACGCATTTTGTTCCATCCAACATCCATGGTGCAAGATTTGGCCATAGTTTTGTCCCTTTTACTCATGGCTTCATTTGAAGATCATAGCACAACGTTATATAAGCGTGATCAAAGTCCATCTTTGCCCAATCAATAAGAGATCAAATAGTAGATTGTATTGGGAAGTCAGATGGGAACAAAATCATCTAAATTAGCCCAGGATATGAGGCCAAAATCCCTCTACACATTGTAGTGCAAGTATTCATTGTTGATCTTATTGAATTCAATTGCCATATGATGCCCGTGATTGATTCTAAGAATGGTTGCCACCTACCATTGGTAATATGTTTCAGACACGCTGAAACACAAAGGCGCAATGCATCATTTGCATTCCTAAATGCTTTCACTTCCCCTGTTTCTGCGTTGGTTGGAAATAACAATGAATCTTGACTAAGTGGACCATCGCTCTCCACATACAATCGCGCCCATGGGCCTATTGGAGGCAAAATGAGTGGAACACGTCGTCGTTTAGCTAGTGTGTGAATATCTTCTAACACGCCAACCGTTGCAATATCAACCACATTGTTGATGATGGTGTCATCCACCTCTAGGGCATCATCAACCATGACTGATTGACTCGCTCGGACTTCGTGCATTTGTTGTCCTTGTTGCAACTCATTGCGATTTTTGCGTCCTTCATCATCGTTTCCAACATGAAATTTTGGATGGTTTTTTGCAATTGCGCAATGAGACCATCTTTTTCAACAAGTTGATTTTGCAACTATTCCATCTCATTGATTTGGTCGCCTCACGCACCAAATGGCACACCGTGAACTATGATAGGTCTAATTTTGGCCACTACTAATTGTCCCTTTACTATATCTTCTTCCATGCCTTGCAATGACTTTTATTGTCACTTAAATCCCTCTTAGACTGTTGTCCACGGGGTCCATGTGTTGATCAACATCTTGAGGTGCAATGTTCATCAGCACACGATTTGCTTCCACTACAGTTTAGAGGCATGTGCTACAACTCTACGTGGTGCTCTTTGCTTGCGAGCATCATTAGAATAAGGGTGTGGTTTTGATTCATCTCTCTTGTACTCTTCATTGCTTGGCTTCACCTTCATTTTTTTTCTATGCCAGCGTTAGGGAATGTCCTCTCCCATTTCTATGCCACTGTCAGGGAATGTCCTCTCCCATTGCAATATGATATCATGAAGCCAATACCTCCTTCCTGATCATGCTTAAGTATCTCCATGAATCACTTCCAAACTACCCTGTTACAATTCATTTTCCATCATACTACTAAAATCATAATCTGTGCAGTGAACGATGCAGCGATCAACCACGCAGTCAACCATGCAATGAACTATAGAAACGATGTTGTCAACCGTGCAGTTAATTGCGCACTCAACCGTGCAGTGAATCATGTTACCTTTTTTTATTTATAGTTTGTAATCTAAAGAATTCATCAATTTGGTTGGACTAATGCGTTGCAAAGCAAGCGCCAATTGCTAGTTACAATCTAAATTTCTAATATCATGGAGCCAAGAGCTCTTCCTTCTCTCCATCAATCTGCTTCAAAAACTCCAAACCTACAACGTAGAACCAATTCCCAAACCCTAACGACCATCACCATCACCAATTCTCAGCCATGGCAGAAAGCATTTCAGTAAACTATCTGTGCTCTCCGAAGTCACCACAAATTCATTCACATCCGAATTCAGTAATGGAGTGCTCACCTTCTGTCGAGATCCTCCTGCAACATCGCCGCAGAGAGAGAGTTGTGGAGATTAGAATTCTCTTCGTCTGATGAGTGTGGCGTGAGGATGCTTGCTATCGAGAAGGTTTCTCGGTTGTGCGCGCGCATTTTCTAGGTTTTGCATTGTTTGGAAGGTAATGAGAGCGAGATTTCTGCATGGATTGCGTGAGGGAGGAGACGTGTTCTTCTTCGGAGTTGGGGTTTCTGACGCTTGCATTGTGGAGATTGCAGAGAGTAGCGATTGAAGCGCATTTGTTTATTCAATCCAATGTTCAGAAATCTCGTCGGCCGACGTGAATGTGAGTATGGTGATGGATCCGTTAGGAACCAAATCCCACGCACCATCGCTCTCCACCAAAACTCATGTCAGCCAAAACTCGAACGACTACACATTCTTTACTCAAACCGTATGCCCTAAAATTCTCTCACCCATCAATTCCTCTTTGATAATCAGCATCATAAACTGGCTGCAATTCTGGTGTAACGTATTCTAGTAAGATCTTCATACTGAAAGTCAAACAAAAAACCTCGGCATTAACACAGAAATCCAAGTTCTTCGTCGCCAATAAAATCTCCACTGACCCTTGAACCCTAAATTCAATCACATTCATCAATGCCTCATCAAATCATCACCAATTGCGCTCAGTGCTAATCCAACGTATTCTCATAACACGATTCCTAGTCTCAAATGAGCCTCGCAAACTAGGACCTTCCAGAGACGGGCTCAATCAGAACCTAACTAAGACCACAATCCACCTCTTCTTCAATCGCGAAGGCTCCGATTTAATGTCAAAGCAGTCTCCCTCACCACAGGCCACACAACAAACACACACTTATGTTTGTTTATGTGCAACATGTACTTGTGATGATCAATACACACGTCCAAAACACAGTAGAAAAGGAGGGGAAAAAACAAACAAACAAACAAACAAACAAACAAGAGCCTCACCAAAAACTTTAAAATGTATACTCCATCAAATCACCTCTTTTGATATTTTTGAAAAGAATTACGAAACTCAATTATGCTCTAGATTTGCCACCACATTTATCCAAACATCTGGATAGTACTCGTTCCAACTAAAGAGCCTTCAACATTCGTTTATGACACCTAAAATCCTAACTTGAGTGAGAGTCAAGCGACTCTATCACTTGCAATGAAATTACTGATCACATCACCACAATCTGTGGCATAGAGCGAACAGATAAAAGAGTTGGAGCGCAAGCGAAGGGCAATCAGTACACAATCAATAGTGTGTGTTAGAATTTCCAGCCTTCAAAAGCTTTAAAATTACAGATTAATTCGAATACTCGGCGAGGAAAAAGAGCAAAACAAATGACTACCTACAAATGACTAAATAGTAAACATAGGTCCGTACCTCCTGGTACCAAGAGTTTTTAAAAATAGATACGTCTAGGAAAACTTCAAACCGGTCCAAAGATGAGAGCCTTGCCTTTGTCACATGAAAGTCTCCATCTTTTTCACATGAAAATCTCTTTCAGATGAAAAACCTTCATCCCTTTCATGTGAAAACCTCCATCCCTTCCGAATGCAAATGCTCATCTGTTTCATAAGAGAAGACATCAGAAGATGAAGAAAGCGCATCCAACTCCACTTGCGCTCCTCCATCGCCCTTAATTACAATGACCTCTATGTCCAGAGCCGAAGTATGACCAAGTCCAAGCCATCTGTAGTAGCAACAAAAGCTGCTGTTGCTCCCAGAGACATCACTGGAAAGAGCACCTCCTTGATTCCTGTTCAAACAACGCCACCATGTTTCAGCCCCTGGAGCGGTCGGAGCTGTGCTTCTTGTTCCAAGACAAGTACGCGGTATCGCCGAGCGGCCGCGGATTCTTGAGATGGATGAGGAAAAACACAAGCGCCAGGAACATGCAAATCAAGCCCACGGTGAGGTACGCGATCCCGAGAAACGAGTTCTTGCCGCCCAACCAGCTCGTCGTGGACAGCACCAGCTTCTTGCTGCCCTTGAACTCATAAGTGTTGTACACATTGGCAATAGTTACACGGATCGTCTGCCCGGCTTCCAAGTCCCGGTCAGTGATCTTGCCCCAGAGCTTCCTGAAGTTGGGCAGCGCCGCGGTGCGCATCCACACGATGAGATCCTCGGCCTCCTTGAGGGGCACGCCCTCCACCAGCACCTTCCCTCCGATGCGACCGAGTCCTTCGGTGCGGTTGTTGTTTGGGAAATTCTTAGGGAGGACGTTCTGTCCGAATTTGCTGTCCACGTCGCTCTTCCAGGCGATGCCTCGCTTCTCCACGTTGATGGTGCCGTCGTTGAAGGCGAAAGTGTCGTTGAAGAGGCTCCAAGCAATAAGGCCGCAGGGGACGATCTGCTGGCCAGCCGGGGTGGTGGCGAGGGGCTTGCAGGAGTCCAGGTTCGTGACGGTGTCGCCGCGCAGCTGCTGGTCATTGCGGCTCTTCACATAGCGGCGGTGGTTCTGGTAGAAGTTTGTAAGCTCGTAGTAGACGTACACCGGGCGCTTCATCCGCTTCGGGATGGTGATGTTCACGTTGCAGGTGTGGTCGACGTCGCCATTCTGGACCCAGTTCACGCGGTCGGTTTTGGTAACGATCGAGGAATTGAGGCAGGAGAGGTCGTAGCGGTGCACGATTTCGACAACGGAGTTGGAGGCGAGGAGCGTGACCACGCCGATGGGGATGAAGATGATGCCGACCACCATGAAGGTCGCCATCACCCATCCTGGCGTGAGCAGGGGCTTGCAGGCCGGAAGCTCCTGTTGCGTAAACTTCGTGTATTTAGGCCGCTTCGACTCCTTCATCAGGTTGTTCGGCCCGCCCTCCGACGAGCTCGCGCCGTTCATCGTGGCGGAATGGTTGTCACCGCAAATTCAACTCCTTGTTCCTTATTCCCAAACCCCCAAAACCCAAAGCTCCAGATCCGAACCTCCCCAACAAATTCCTGCAACGAAAACCCACCACACCCAACTAAAATCAGTCACCCTGGAACCCGATGTTGGAGCACTTGACTGAAAGGAAGAACTGGCGTGGAAGTGATGAATGCCACCCACCCGCCCCACAACGCAAGTAACGACTCACAAAGATAAGTCAGCGATCCTGATGTTAGATCAACCCTAGAGTTAGGATGAGTACGAGGCAAGGGAAAACATGGTGTGAAGCGATGAATCCCACTTGCCCACCACACAATAAAGCAGAACTCACCGAGAGAAAACCCGTGACCCCGATGTTAGAGTGACCTTGGAATTAGACTAACCCGGATGCTGAACGAGTAAAGTGAAGAAATGGATCCCACCCACCAACCACACAACACAGCAGAACTTACCAAGGAAAAATCCGTGACCCTGATGAAAGTCAAACAACCAGTGCTCCAGATGTGAAGAAATGGAACGGAAGAGAAGGGGACGAATCCCACCCACCACATAAACCAGCCCAACTCAGACAGGGAAAGCAAAGAAGGGAGGAGCAGGAGACCGAGTTCGGAGATGGTGGCGAAACCCTAGGAAGAGCGAGGCCGCGTTGGAGGTGATGTGGGACACCTCCAGGAGCTGGGAGGAAGCGCGCATAGAAAAGGGAGGGCAGGCGAGAAAGCGGAGCTGTGGGAGTCGCGGTCAAACGGCCGTCGCTCCCACCACCGTCGTCAGCTTCTAGAATTCTTGCCCTTTCTGGCAGCGTGACCGTGGCATGGTGACGGACGTGAGACGCGCGAAGGTGCTTCGTCTCCGTCGCGGCTGCTTCTTCCGTTGCTTTCGAGTCTTTGGTCGCATTTGGGATGGGGACCGCGTGTTTGGGCAAACCCGGCGGATGGAGTGGGGTGGTGGCCCGGGAAGTGGCCGACCGGGGCGCAAACTCGGTGCCTCGTTACGGTCCGATGTTGCGGTCCGGAGCCCGCTAACTTGAAGAGGGTGTACAACTTTTTTGCCTATAATGTTGTCTATTCTCTTGGTCATAGAAGAAGTCGGAGTTTGAAGCCCGTTGCTGCACTGGAGCGACTGCGAAGCAGTGGGGACTATTCCGTGTGCTCCCACAAATTGTTTTTTTGGGCGATCTAAAGTTAATAATGTATGCGAACCAATGGCGTTGCTCTAATCTTTTAGTGACCGGAGACTTTTCCTACTATCTCAAGATGTGCCTTGATTTTGTTTCTTTGAATTGCTTTTCTTGTAAATATACTTTCTAATTTTAGTATCAAATATTACAAGATTGAACTTAACCCATGATTTTGAACTCTAAAGGATAAAATTGCACCAAAACCACTTCAAAACTACCTCTCTAAGATGAGACGTTGCAAAGACTAATTCCAACAACTTTTTGTTATTTGCAAACATGGGATCTTCATGTTACTTACTATAAAAAGACACTGAAAACATTTTGTAAACTTGACCAGCCTTGCCCTCCTAGTTGGGCCACTTATTTTCGGTAAGGCTCTCACTGACAAGCCTCTCTCAGCAAGAACACCAAGATAATTCTTGTGAGGAAGTTGTGAGTCCCACTTAGGACAGATAACTCTTGAGAGGAACCATGAGTCCTACTCAACAATGTATTCTTCAAAGAGATTATTGTTCAAATGAACACGCCTGACAACAAGGTACGTGTTATGTATTAGAAAAACGAATGCCAAAACCATCACATAGACTTACACTTTCTAATTGTTACAAGACATAATAAGCACTGTAGAAAATTTGAAAGTTTCATAATAATCATGAATGTTGGAATCATCAACTACAATCCACAAGAAAAAATGCCCGCCCCCTTGTGGCTACTACAATGCACATGCGGCACCCAAAGATGTCACTCTAATGCCACAATTAAACCAAACATACTATGCATTAAGGACCTACCATACAACGACCCCAACCAAACCACATTGATCCAAATCTAACCATCCTATTCATTGAATTTAAATATTGCAATGATAGACTTTCACCAAAAGTTATTGAAAACAAAATAAATAAGTATTAGTAATTTATTAATGATATTACAGTACTTGGTTGGAAGGTTGATCCCCTTAATGTCTTTACAACTGGTGCGCAAGATACTAAATTTATTCCCTCAGTGACAATTCTTGAAAAGACATTTAATATCTCCATTGATTCAACTTTGAATACTATTAAAAACATAAACACTACTGCAATCCAACACGCTATGTCTATGTTTCAATATAAAAGAAAAATAAAAAACAACCAACCCCTCCTAGAAGTCCAAAATACTCCATGAAGTTTTTCAACACCACAAATTTCAATAATGGCTCCATTGATTTTGATAGCGTGCCCCTTATCTTTTTGGTTTCTTATTAGTTGTTACATAGTGTCTACCCTCGAGAGGGCGAAGTATTTCCAAACTACTAACCTATGTCTACTGGACATGGGTTTAGTAGTGGAAGGAACAAACACTATATTTACGCCGGCCTAGCGTTCTTCTTCTTAATATTATTAGAAAAGCATTGTAAAATCACGTTTGCAAATATGGTTTTAGCGATTGAGCATCCTTATCCTTTAACTTATGTAGTTCTAAATCACAAAAATACTAGTATTTTTGTGCCTCAACCAAATTTCTTTCATTTGAAAATATTACTTCAAACATTGCATTAGTAAATTCTTGTAATTAATCAAATACTATCACCAAGGATACAATAGAGTTTATGAGGTTGATAGTGGATTTAACGTAGTTTTTACAAAAACATCACATTTGGATGCGGTATTTAAAATAAATGTATTTTTATATTAGCCCAATTAATACCCCTAGGGCAAATTGACCTCCTCTTTGGGAGCCTTTCGACGAAGGAAGGCCAACTCTCCCTTGGACTTCATCTATTCGGCTTCTCTCCCCCGTGCCTCGTTCTCCCTTCCCCCAGTCCAACCCATTTAATGCCCCCCTCTCCCGGCCCAACCTCCATGCCCAATCCTTGGCCTCGCTGCCTACTACCGCTAGTAGATTCCGCCCAACTCCTCGTTCACTTCAGCGACCTTCTAAGTGCACGTTAGTGCGTGGGCACTAGGTGCCATAATTTCTTTTTCTTTTTTAATACTTGATAGCCCTAAATCCTACCATGTCGAGACTGGATAACCTCACATGATTCCTCAGAGGGCATTGATAGAGGTTAGCATGTGCCATTTTTAAAAGGTAGGATTTGAGAGTGAAATGATTAGTTTGTGCCATTTTGGAAATTTAGGATTTTTGGTCAATATTTCCGTGATGTACAAGTTTAGTTTGTAATACAATTGCTTGAGAAATTGTAAAATTGTCATGTATTTTGCATGTATGGTGTTGTATTTGAACATGATAAGGTTTAGATTGATTGAAATGACCTCGAAATGAAAGATGTTAGTTGAAGAACCTTCAACCCAAACATGTATGTCTTGTATAATTTTTTGGTATGTTTGAGTAAAATTGATGACCGTATATGTGGGCCGCCTATGACTTTTAAGGGTTAATGTTTAATCCAATATTGTTTAAGATTTAGAGTTTTCTTTTTGAATCATTCCATATAATATGATGTATTTCAAAAGCAACACTTTCATGTGAGGATTGATGACATGTTCATCTTCATGTTCATTGAAGAGAATGACTTATGTGGGTTATTTTTTACTCGTGCAAGGTAGTAACATTGTAGTCAAAGAAGACTCAACGGTTCAGTTTTCAAATTATTTTAAACGTGACGAGTATTGAGGTTGTCAAACAAAAGACACCAATGACGTATTGTACAAATTATTGTTTAGTGTGACGGGTATTGCATATGTGGTCTAGCAACGTTTTCCAATTTTTTGGACGTGACGGGTATTGCGTATGTGGTCTAGCGACGTTTTCCAATTTTTTGGACGTGACGGGTATTGAGAATTTGTGCAAATGATAACCATGGACATTTTGTGGGACTATTGTTCACGGTGACGCGTATTGCAAATTCATGCAAAGGGTACTCGGGACAATTTTGAGAACTATGTCTCCCGGTGACGGATATTGCTCTCCATATCTTACACATATCATCATTCATTTCTAATTCAAGTTTAGTGTATCTGCTTTATTTTCCATTCCATCGAAAATAAATAATATTTGCTACCTTTCCTTCACGTTCATGAGCTTTCTATTATTTTTCCACTTTTTGTATTGCATGTTCTTCAATATTACATTTTTTTATTTTGTTCTACAGTGCAACATGCCAAGATCATGGAATAGTCTCAACGTTCAACATCCTCCTCCTGGACCTTTTTCATTCCTTGACACTACATAGAACCAAACAAGTAGGAAATAATGGAGCAATGCTAGTGCTATTAAGCATGCCTACATTCCTTACAATAGGGTTCATGATTTCAGAAACGGCGAGACATATGAGGATGACTCGTCAATCGGTTGGAATGTCAAAGAGAAAAAAAGGGAAGCTAAGAAGAGGCCGTACATTTCATCATTCATCGAGCATGTGTGGTACAAATGAACATACCGACTAGAAGATCATGGCAGTAATCCATGATTTCCTATATGCTTTATATATGAATGCATTGTCGAGTTATGTGTTAAGCAATTGCAACTGTACCCAGATGTTGCGGAAGTTGCATACTATCATGTGGATTATACACGAGAAGATGAAACTCTAGCTCATGGTCCTAATGATCCCGAGTCACTTGGAAGGAAAACCGCATATCAACCATAAATGAGTGTTAGAATGAAGGCGTGGATTCAGAGAAAACTAAGTGTTGGATTAAATCTTTTCAAATTTTTGAAGACCATCGATAGAATTGGAATGATTGAACAAAATCAAATCTACCTCACACCTAAGATGACTTCATCAAGCTCAAAAACATTGCATAATTGGAGGAACTCCAGAAGATGAGGATTTGGCATAGAAATCCATTGGACTTGAATATCTTGAAGATGCGGGCTGAAACATGTCTTGGAAACATCTTTATGTGGCATGAACAAGATGATATAACATATTTGCCTTTTTTTTGGGTATCCAAACCGTTTGATAAAAAAAATGATGATGAAGTTTGGGCATAGGAGAACGATCTTTATGGATGCAACGCATGGTATAATTATTCCTAACTACCTTTCATGGGCTCTGCTTGTGTTTGATGATTAGAACAATGGAGTTCCTGTCGTTTGGGTGCTCTCAAGTCAATTTAAAGAAGAGGATTTCACCATGTGGTTGGAACCTATACGGAGGCATGTCGAGAAAGATATGCCTCACTTCTTACTTTTATACTTCATGACTGACAATGTTGTGGAGATACGGAATGCTATTAAGATTGTTTGGCCAAAGGACAATGTCCCTATTTACCTATGTATTTTCCATATTATAAAAAAATTAGAAGTACCATATCCTCTTGAAGGTACCAAATTTATGAAGCTTATAAAAACTTGTGTAGAAATCTCACCATCTTTTTTTGTACCTCAAAATCAAATACTTAGAAGATTGTTTAGATTTCTTGGAACGTGCAAAGAAAATTGGGGAAACTCTTTTTCAATATTTCTATGTGGATAAATTCCAAAACTACTTTGACACACACTACAAACATAAAGGTATATAACTTCCCTATGGTATTTTATATTTCCGCATTGATGTTTAGTTTGTTTCAATCTACACTTTTCTTCTTCATGCCTAAAATTACAATGTTGAGACTTTATAGGCTTTATATGTTTTGTTCAAATTATGATAGAGTTACACATCATTGGTCATCGTCGGCTCGATCATCCAAATTGAAATATTCAATCAAGCATCAAAGGTTATCATGGAGCTCTTCAACAGTTGATGTTGGTCGATAATTGACGTAGACAGGGGAGACAAATTGATTTCCTTGTGTGGTGATTACCAACCCCGGTTGTCAAACACTATATGTATATGCAAGGATAGAAGGAAAACAAATATATTATGAACAAATGCGTTGAAAGAATTGTAGAGAAAGGAATCGCATGACCAAAAAAACTTTCCCTCCAAGATATTCTATCGTTGAAGGTAGGTGATTTAGTTTAGAAAGTTAAATCGCAATTTACTGAAAAACCATCTGACATGAAATGACATAATATTTGGTATAAAATCTATAAACCATTCACTATGTATGCGTGTTGTTCATATGAATGGAGTATGCATGATAATTTGTGTAAGCATCAATTTGCCGTTTTAAAAGTGTACCAATTTCTTGTGGCAAACTATGTTAAGATATCCAGGAACTTTTTATGGTTCGATTTGAATTGGGTTTGAAGCTATTTTCACTCACAATGTTCCTAGTGATCCATTTGAACATGTGGATAGTGAGCATGATGAATTCAAAGACGTACTAGAAGACAATGATGTTTCGGAACGCAATGACATACCCGAAAGCAATGATGCAGCGAGAGAAGACGGTTTACTAGGAGTAGATCTTTGTTATGTGTTGGATCAAATGATGTTATATTGAATGAAACATCGGCGGTACCGAAGGAAAAAAATATAGGTAGATCCACCAAAAGTAGTATACATATTGTTAGGAATCTGGTAGACGAGGTCATTCTTGAAGCTACTTACGGTGGTGGTGCACTTTTTTAGCACTTGCATTCAATTATGACTACCGTGGTAGATGACCTCTATCAAATTTGTACTTTGCAAAACAACGACATTTCTCATCCTCAAGCATCGTTCGAGATTTTTTTACACTCAAGATGGAAATTCAGTTGCAAGGACAAAAGGTAGGAGAGAACGAATAGCCGGAACCTAGAAGAGGAAAACGACCATTCTGCAATATATTAGGTATTCTACATAAACTAGCTTGTAATTGTTTCGAGGGTTTTCAGAGAATTTGCTTTTGATCCATATTTCTATATAACAAGTGCATAATGAACTTAGACCTAGATACTTTTTCTTATTATATTTTATAAAAACTATAGGATTTTTTTTCAAATGAAAAATATATGTCCTATGCAACCTACATGTGTATTTGAAGTTGTGTTTTTTTCCCTAATGTTTGTACATTTATTGACAATAATTGTGTAAATACTTGAATAACAACCACATTAGTAATTGGGTGTAATCATATATTACGCGTGTATCCAAAAAACAAGGAAAAAATGTAAATTATTTATTGAGTTAAATGTTTATTCAACAAGAGAAAAATAATTCCCACAATTCAAAAGTTAATAGCAAACACTCTGCAAAACACAAATACAAGTCTCTTCTTCTTCTTCTTCTTCTTCTTCTTCTTCTTCTTCTTCTTCTTCTTCTTCTTCTTCTTCTTCTTCTTCTTCTTCTTCTTCTTCTTCTTCTTCTTCTTCTTCTTCTTCTTCTTCTTCTTCTTCTTCTTCTTCTTCTTCTTCTTCTTCTTCTTCTTCTTCTTCTTCTTCTTCTTCTTCTTCTTCTTCTTCTTCTTCTTCTTCTTCTTCTTCTTCTTCTTCTTCTTCTTCTTCTTCTTCTTCTTCTTCTTCTTCTTCTTCTTCTTCTTCTTCTTCTTCTTCTTCTTCTTCTTCTTCTTCTTCTTCTTCTTCTTCTTCTTCTTCTTCTTCTTCTTCTTCTTTCTTCTTCTTCTTCTTCTTCTTCTTCTTCTTCTTCTTCTTCTTCTTCTTCTTCTTCTTCTTCTTCTTCTTCTTCTTTTCTTCTTCTTCTTCTTCTTCTTCTTCTTCTTCTTTCTTCTTCTTCTTTTCTTCTTTTCTTCTTCTTCTTTCTTCTTCTTCTTCTTCTTTTCTTCTTCTTCTTTCTTCTTCTTCTTCTTCTTCTTCTTCTTCTTCTTCTTCTTCTTCTTCTCTTCTTCTTTCTTCTTCTTCTTCTTCTTCTTCTTCTTCTTTCTTCTTCTTCTTCTTCTTCTTCTTTTCTTCTTCTTTCTTCTTCTTCTTTCTTCTTCTTCTTCTTCTTCTTCTTCTTCTTCTTCTTTTCTTCTTCTTCTTCTTCTTCTTCTTCTTCTTCTTCTTCTTTCTTCTTCTTCTTCTTCTTCTTCTTCTTCTTCTTCTTCTTCTTCTTCTTCTTCTTCTTCTTCTTCTTCTTCTTCTTCTTCTTCTTCTTCTTCTTTTCTTCTTCTTCTTCTTCTTCTTCTTTCTTCTTCTTCTTCTTCTTCTTCTTCTTCTTCTTCTTCTTCTTCTTCTTCTTCTTCTTCTTCTTCTTCTTCTTTCTTCTTCTTCTTCTTCTTCTTCTTCTTCTTCTTCTTCTTCGTCATCGTCATCCTGCTCCCTAAGATTCGTGGCGTGCTCGTCCGCATAAAACGGCACATGCCGCCTCAATAGGTTCCATGGAAAGAATGTTTTCCACATGAAAGACATTCTTTTCTACCTCCAAGTACCACTTGATTAATTTCTTCTTCCCCTCTTTATATCTATAACACAAAGGCAATCAGAAATATCAAACCTACACAAGTAAATTAAAATGCAAACAACAAGACAATAATATTAGAAGATTATAAATTACATGACAAACACAAAAGACAGGAATTTACATTGATTCATTAAAAAGTTGGCGGTGCCATTTGACTAACTGCTTTACATCTGGAACTCTTCCCTTCAAAATTATCTTCCAATATACGTGCTCGTTAAAAAAAACCGCTTGAAGTCTTTGAATTGCACAATATCCGCCATCTCTGAGTCATGGTCCAATTCAAATCCTTAACGACTAATGCAAAATCGAGATTGCGCGGAAGCGCTTCAATTCTGACAGCATCCACTTCTTCAACTCCTTCTTTCTTTGCCACGAGGAACACGTAATACTTCTTTCCGTTAAGCATGGCAATAGAAGGTTTCTCAATTTAACTTTCCTCCGCAGTGGCCGACATATTCCATCGTGCCCACGATAACTTTGCCACCTTTGTCCCAGACTGCATTTTCTTTCAAAGCGCCTTCTTTAGCTTCTTATAGGAATTTGTTAAAATCTTCGCATTCATACGACGGCAAATGATATTGCAAAGGAAGGAGGGGGTCGGCCTTATGTGGACGATCAAGTGTTAAAGGGGGTAAAGCCATGCCATGACATTTACGTATGTGTTAGCCTAGATGTTGGCGATGCAACCAAGGTTCCAACTTACAATTCTCAATAGAACAATGGCATGGCTTGGCCACATTATCAATCTACTGAAGTTCCGTTTGCAAACGGCCATTAATAAGCCCAGTTTGCCATCCTATGGAACAAAATAATAGCAAATAAGTATGAAATAAATTGGAAGTACTGACCGTAATCCTGTGAAACCAGTATAACAATTAGTCACACTACAAAAATGAAAGTAAATATTAATAATTTCTATTACTTGTCAATAATTATCATGTCTAATGCAACACATGGATACAATACCCAACAAAGGAACTAAAACTACTCATTACTACATAGAAGAATGAAATTAATTGTCCTAAACAAACAATACCCATCACATGAACTAAAAACCATATAAATATGTCATTGTGTATTTCTGGTGAACCTTGTACATATATCGCAATACCTGTCACATATCTCTAGAAACACCTAAAAATGTCATTGTACTTCCCCATACATAAAAAAATACCTGTCATAAGAACCTTCTAAACCCTAAAGAAGTCATTGCAAAACCTTGTAGACAGATAGTAATACCCGTCACAAGTCCCTAGTAAAGTCACAATACGTCAGTCTCCAAGATAGTTCAAAATCACAACACCACAAAACCACTACATTTGGCCAAACAATTCACTAACTTATAATTCTTGACTACTTTCTCAATTCCTCACAAAAAATGGCACTCCGAGTACGATGTTTCTCACATTGAATACTTCAAAATATAATGTTTCACACCATCAATCCTCACAAAATATTGTCTCTCACTTCCTAAACCTCCTTCAAGCAGACATGAAAGCAATCCCCCTCTTACATTGCAATACCTTCATCAAAACTTCTAAATTAATCATTTACATTTTTTATTACCCTAATCACAATATTCTAAATCACTAATGCAGAATTTGGCAATTTAAAATTAAGCATGAAAAATATATGCAATTCACATGTGACCTAGAGCTGATGATGGGCATTACTACAACAGATGGTGACAATTCCATACCAACGGCATGGCATAGCTTGACAAGAATAGTGTCAATGTTGACAAGTTTTGGGCTGCGGGCAGAAGGCGAAGGCGGAGATCCTGAGATCCGGCCATGGGGGGTGAGAACGGGCTAGGGGCCGAACATGGAGGCTCGGCCGAGAGGGGAGGGAGAACGGGGAAGTCAAAAGGATGAGGCTAAATAGCTGGTCGGCCTCCCTTTGTCAGGAGGCTCCCATCGAGGGGGTCAATTTGCCAAATAGTCTTCATAACATGGCACCACCTTGTCTTAAAAAGATAGATGGTGCCATGAACATCAAAATCCAATTTTAACCATCTCTTTCCATTTCTAATATGATTCTACGAGTAGCCTTAACCCCTAAAGAACCAAGTGTCATTTTGGGGACAATTTTGTCAACTTTGATAGCAATTGTCTTGCTATCTGCATGGTCAAAATTCAATTTTTTCACCAAATCCTCGCATATAAGTTTTGAAGAAGATCCTTCGGTCACATTCTCAAAATTTCACATTGGCAGTTTTTAATCAATGGAGTAGAGATTCCGTGGTCCTGTACGGGTTAATGAAATGAAATGCAAGAATATGTGTAGGGTTTCACTGCATGCAAAGCATAAAAGTGAAGTTATTATAAAGTGACCTACACTACCTACTCCAACGACCCACTTCCTTGCTACCTACCTGCCGACTGAACAGGTTCGGTTCCACCGCAGAGCTGCCCGTTCTGTTCGTACCACTGCCCGTCCTCGGGCGTGTGACGACTGCCTTTTCTTTAGTACCGTTTGTCATCTGCCCCGTCCACGTTTCAAAAAGGACAGTTCGCGGTGTCTTACGTAGTGACAAGCTATTCTGTCTCTCATTCCTTCTCCTTACAGTACTTTACTTTCTTTTTGTCATGTTTCGTTTTGCTCTGGATGCAAATGAGCCTCTCCCTTTCAAGTACATTCCGAAGCTTTTACTTTATTCTTGTTATGAGCACATTCTTTACACTATTTCTTGCATTGTTATTGCGACGCTGGAGGATTTCATTGGCCATCACAATTCCAAGGTGGCATCCATGTATAGGACCCCAGATTTCGCTACTCTTCAAGGTGGCTGCAACTTGTGTGTTCGTCTCAAATTTAGAAACCACCTTTCTGTGTTATCACATACTCGGTGTTAGCAAATCGGTAATTATGGATGTTGTGCACATGCGCGTCCATCTTGATTGCCTTATTTGCATCAAGTCATGTGGGCAATGAATGCATCTCATTCGCTCCTGAATGAAATCATTAGGCGTTCACTTCATTAAAAGCCATACTTGTGCTGTCTTTAAGGTATGTGGGTTACCACGCCTGACTCTGATTACCTGGATTAAATTTAAGAAGATTACAGTATCGTAACTGATCACGTGAAAATTCAACAACATCCGTATGGTATGTGCTACTTTATGTGATAGATTTCATTCTCAGCTGAAGATAGAATACCGTGCTACGATATTCTAATTAACGTGCGTTTACTTAGAATATTGTTGCTCAAGCTTACAGAATGCTACTCAACTGAAAAAAATTTAGTGTTGCAAGCACAGAAGGTATTCAGTCATTTCACAGAATGGCAAAGTTGAGATTCGCGAACCGCAAACGGAAACAAAATCGTGCACTCCAACAACATTGCAAAAGATGGAATATTGAGCCGGAAGGGCAACAAGATCCAAATTCTTTCAAACAAGCCTACAGCCGTTTCAATAATGAAAAGCACTGTTGGGAAAGGGGGGGGAGGGGTCAAGAGCAGAGGAACTCTTGCTAAAAACATTTGATTGAATGACTAATTACACTGATCTCAAATAAATCGACGGAGGCTGGCAACTTACATCACGGTGCCAGGTCTAGGCGCTAGGGTTCACGTCCTGAGAGGACGGGGGGCGGTGCAGCGGGGGCTTCTTGGACTTCTTACTCTTGCCCCGCTTCTCCCGCATGCGCCGCTTCTTCTCGTCCATGTCGATCCAGCGGTAGTTGGCGGGGATCATGAACGGGTCCGCCTCCTCCTCCAGGGCCTCCTCCAGGCTGCTCACCGCCGCGCCCTTGGCTGCTCCCTGCGCTCCGCGCATCCAGTACAGCCAGGAGCCCTGCGAAGGCGCAGGCGCTGCCTCTGGCTCCGACTTCGCGTCCTGGAAGTGCCGGGGGCTCGACAGGGGCGTGGAAAACTCCTCCGAGGGCTTCAGCTCCTCGAACTTCGTAAATGTCACCACCACTCTGATTGTGGGGACCACCGGGATCGCCACCTGTTTTCCTCAAGCAAACACATCGATCAGTGAAAAACTGAAGGGTTAAGGTGTAGGGAAACCTGAGAAAAACTCGCCATGTCCTAACTCTGCTGCACGACTAGAGTTAAGCTAGATAATGAAGAGTTTTCCTACAGCTAAGGGAGGCTTAGTATATCATGGGACACAGGTGTGTAAAGGGAAGCCCAGAAGATTCGTTATATGAAATTAGTATGAAGTGAGTACCGGTAATAAGAGCATACCTTTACTGGGAACGTCCCTGGAGGTAATTTTGTTGTCAGTAGCTCACGCAAGCGACGGACTGCCTTCACCTTGTTGGCTAAAATGTCCAAAAGTGGCAGCAGCTCCTCCGTCTTCAGAGGGAAGTCTGGGGTGAGCCACAGGATTGGTCTGAGGCCCTTCTTGTACTCGCTCTCTGCAGCACCCTCAGGCTTGTTAGGGGTACCGCGCTTGGACCTGCTCTTGATCAGCTCCCTAGAGCTCGTGCTATTCCTGCCACTTTTGAGTTCCTTGCTTTTGCCTTTCCCTGATAACAGGTCGTCCACATTCGAGGGCCGCCGATCGGAGGGAACTTTGTTTTCGTACGCAGCCAGCTGGCTGTCGACTGACCTCCGCCCATCCACCGATCTCCTCGGCTTCACGAACTTGTGCTGGGAGTGAGAGTCTATGGGAGGTAACCCGAGGCTTTGCTTGGGCTTCCTCGGGATCTCAGAACTTGAATCGGAGCCTTTGTCGCTTAACACGTCCGAAATCTTCAGATTCTCCAGCTTCTTCGTGCCATCACGCTTCACGTTCTTCTTCCCCCAAGCGTACCAACGGCTCTTTTTCTCCTCTTTCGACTCCTTCGACGAGGAACTGGGTAACTCTCCGTTAGCGTTCCCATTCTCGTGGGGTGAATGTCTCAGATTTGAGTCGGAGTCGTCGTCAGGGAAGCCGTCGTCAAAGTCTTCATTCAAGTAATCATAGTTTCCATTCTGCAACTCGTGGTCCATCCTACCTGCAGCAGCCCCGCCTGTGCGATCCTCCCCGACGTCTAAATGCTCCGCCTTAAGCGCGTTGTCGAGTTGCTCCTTCTCCTCCGTCGTGAGCAGGTTGCTGTAATCTTCGTCTGCCTCGGTGTCTACTCTGTCACTATCCACTGCAAATAGCTCCTCGTCCGTCATGGCGCCAGGCACCCTCCTAGATCTAACGCTTACCTGCAAGCAAGCAAGAGTTGACTCGTAAGCACATACACAGGATGAATAGCACATTTAACACACCTGACAACCCCTGTCAAGAACGGGTGAAACATGTGGATTCCACTGGAAGGGTGGCTGAGAAAAATCAAACTAAGCAAGTTGGTAAAAAAACGGACAAAGAAAAAATATGTCAATAACGAAAATCAGAGACTCGCATAAAAAGCAGAACATTACCTGAACATGGTGCATATCATAGACTTTAGCCTTCCATGCGCCAACCATTTCTGTCTTCTCTTGACGCCTCCACGAGGTTTGCGCAATAAGCTCAGCCTCAGTCACATCAATACCTGCATCCATTGTCCACTTCAGAACCTCATATAACAGACAATGCCGTTCCGCAAAACCAGAGCTTCACTAAAATAAAAATTAGTACCTGGCCTGTACATGTTGGTCCTGGACATCGCTGCGACTTCCTGCGCAATCTCTGCCTCCGAAGGCTGCACCCCAGCGCCCTCCAACGCATTGGCAACCTCCTTGTCCTTGTGAGTGAGCACGCACAGCGTTCCGGGCGCAAGCTTCCCATCCTCGCTGCCGTCACCGAGAAACAGGAAGCTTTGATCCGACCTGTGAATCCGGAACCCGTCGAACCCAGCGAGAGTCATGTCGGCCCGCAAGTTGGACCCGCGTTTCCAAATCCGGTACGTGTCCGAGGGCGCAATACGACCGATGAAGGGGATGACGGAGCTCTCGAAGTGGAACGAGATCTCCATGTAAAAGTCGCGCATGCGGTGCATGGTGGCGGATAGGCGCGGCAGGCGGCGGCACCACTTGGCCCACGCCATGGGCTGGTAGTGGCGCGTGATGATGACGGCAATGCCCTCCTCGCGCGCGCACACGGCCTCCTGCAGCGCGCTCCAGCCCTGCTCGTTTTGCAGGCTCCAGTCCGCCCCCGCAGCCATCAGCATCTCCACCGCGTCCCCGTCGCCCAGGCGCACCGCCAGGTGCAGTGGCGTCTCCCGCCCCGGCACGTCGCGCCTGTCTATCACCTTCGAAATCTCGTCCGCGCGCTCTTCGGCCGCCACGCTCTCGGCCTCCGTCGTCACCTCGCCCGCCCTCGCGGGCCGCGGCAGGCGCGCCAGAATCCGCTGCAGCGTCACCTGGTCCCGCCTCGCCACCGCGGCGTGTACCGGGCTCTTGTCATACGCCGCCAGCTCCGCTCCCGAGAGCTGCGCCATCTCTCCCGAACCCCAACACCTAAACTCCACCACCTCTTCTCTCACATCCGTCTCCAGCTCCTGTTATCCTAACCCTAGCCCCCAAAACCCTTCCTCCTCAGACACTACGCCATACAGCGCCCTGCATCACAACCCTCCAAATAATCCCACCACCACAACGAAACTCCCCTCCTCGCCAAGAAACCACTCCACCTTCACAAACCCATCACCGCCCTCCAGCCCCTGGAATGCTCCATGATACCCCAACACCCCCTCATCGCGCCACCGCCAAAAAAAAAAAACTCCGCCAGCTCCTCTGCCAGCACCACATCAAAGTAAGCTTCCGATTTTCTCTCGCACACAAATCAAACCACCACCAGGAGCCGGTCAACGAGGAGCCTCTAACCGCCTTCCACCCAACTTCCGCAAACAAAAAAAAAGACCCCAATGTCGCACAACCCACATAACACATACCCTCGCTGCCGGTTCTGCGTCACATCATCTCATCGCAACCCTCCATAATGATTTGAAGCAATGGGGGAGTAAATAAGATGGGGTCGCCCTCCACCTCTCCCTCCAGGGCAGCGTCAACGGCGCAATAAATGGCGAAAAAGGGATCCCATTGGCGCTCTTCGGGTCGCCTCCTGCTCCTCCTCCAAAAACTCCTGCAAAAACACCAACATCGATGGTGGAGTTGTAATCACTTCTTCTCTCTCTCTCTGATCCCTCCCTCGGCCTGTGCATGCGCAGGCGGGAATGCTGCGCACTGCTCTCCCTCTGGCAGAGTTCTGTGACGTCTCGCCCTCCCTCCCTCTCTTCCTGGTCCAAGTTCCTGGTCCTGCTACCTGCCTGCCCCTACCTACCTACCGACTTGCCCTGATCCTGCATTCTAGGCTGCCCGTTCCCATCTTTTTTCCTCATCGTCATCGCCTTTTGACATTCCTTTTTCCTCGCCTCAATTCATCGCCACCTGATGAATGTCGTGTAATGAGATGACTTCTTTTTACTTTCGTTTCACAGTGAGAATGAATTCAGGGAGCCAACAGTCAATGCATGTATCAGGGGTATAATTACATCTCCCTTTTCTGACTCGAAAATTTTGCCAGAGAAAAAATCCTCTCTTCCCTCTTCTGTAATTACAATGAGAATATGTACACCATTGGCTGGTGTCAGATCTCAATATCTCAGCTACGTTTGGATTGAGGAGAACTCGCCCGTTTTGAAGCGCTTCCTGCGATGTGGTGTATGTGGAGATTTGAAAGCGAGTGAGGAAGACGCCGCCTGCTACTGATTGTTGTTGTACACGTACGTTTGTGATTTGGTGAAGTGGATCAGAGGCTCACGAATTGATGGATGGCGGATTTGATGAACGAGGTAGTGTGGTCGATTGCTCTGCTATTCAACGTCTACGAGATGGTCAACGCCTCCACTCGTAGGTCTGTCAAATTTCACACGCAAATATTGGATGAGTGCTTAAGAGATATGTATCAGGGAACCCTGTCTACCTAACTGGCTAGAAATGAGTTCAAGAATCATGGTAAACGCATGGTTATCAGTTTCTATGGTAATGAAACTTGCTATAGATAGCAGCTAGATTACTCCCCTATGTATGTTTATGAACAAGCGTTCGATTTTAGTGTGCTTGGATGTGCACACACCGTTACACAGTTTGGACAAGAAAGAGGGTAAAGATAGGGCAGAGGAAGCGAAGAGGTGAAGGTATGCGGAGGGGAGAGAGGGTATGTGAACTTACAAGCCAGCCAACACCTTGAGAGTGTCGTAACAAAACCACTGCGCTGTGATCATAGGTCCCACAACCATGATGCGTAGCGGCAAGCTTCTAGTGAAGAGGCCTGTGACTCCAATGCGCTTGGCCGCCTGCGAGTGAGGTGTTCACGTTACTCAAAATCAAACCGTTGGAAACGATAACCGGTAGGCTTATAAAATGAACAAGTGAAGGTATCATTCTAGACTGAGGACCAACCTGAGCAATAGTGAGCCCCTTCTCATTGTTAATAGCAGTGATGAGATTGTCTGCAGGGTTGGAGATGAAAGTGCCTGTCACTCCAGACATGTACCCAGCCACACAAGTGACACCAAGCTGTTCGACTCTAGAACAAGCACTTTTCGGCCGTTGGAGAACCTTGTTGTATAGAAAAGCAGCGGAATGCTCAAATGTCGAAAACATGAGCATGGCAACTGTAAACAGAAGACCAAATCAGGCGACAGTGATCGTCACTTAAAGCACTGAAATAGAAAAGAAATGATGTTTAAGAGCCCGAAACTCCAGCCTGAGGCATGTCAATAGGATTGGAAGACAAAGGACTTACATGGAATATTTCGTCCCCACAGCGGCGGAAGTCCCCTATATAATCTGTAAGACGAGAAATTGCGAGTTAAAACTGAAGAATCTGCTCATTCAATTATGTGAAGACATTCAATTAAAACATTTTGGAAATTTCAAACATCATAGCATAACTGAAAAGACTATCACATACCCTGCCAATCCTTCTGCACGATACAAGCGCGGAAACCCGTCCACAAGGCCCCTCGCATAGCCCGTTTGCACGCGCACTTTCACTGACTCAAAAGGACACAACGCCACATCTGCTATGACCTGCGCTGACAAACTCCCCGCGGCAAAGATCGCAGTGGAATTCGCTCTTGTGAACTCAGCACCAGCCAAATCCGCATAAAATTTCTTGAAGTACTCGTACAGGCCAAATTTGCACGCCCCTTGCGCACTGTACCCTAACAGCTTGCTCCCCCACCCCTTCCATATGCCGCCCATCCCCTGCTCCCGGTACACCACGCCAAAACCCGACAAGATGGATCTGTACTTCAATGGATCCGCCTGCACAAACCACAACACAGTCAGCTGGAATACTCTGAGAAATCATCTTAAACCATCACTTCAAGCATTGAACTCATTCGCAACAAATTTAGGTGTTGCACAAAACTGAGAATGCAAACCAATTAACCACCGGCATATTGACCTGCTCAAACACAACACATCAAGCGGCAGAACTCTCACATAATCATAAAAAATTCTTATACCTTCACTTCAGGCACTGAACTTTCTCAACAAACAAATCTCGGTATCACAAAAAAACTAAAACACTCAAACACGACACATACAGCTGCAAAAACCTCACACTTCATGTCAGGCATCGAAACTGTCTCATCAAATGAGAATTAATTACCTGCATATTGACCAGCTCAAACACAACACATCAAGCGGCGAAACTCTCACATAATTCTAAAAACTTCTTACACCTTCACTTCAGACACTGAAGTATTTTCTCAACAAATTTCGGTATCACAAAAAAACTAAGCACTCAAACACGACACATTCAGCTGCAAAACTCTCACACTCCATTTCAGGCATCGAAACTGTCTCAACAAATGAGAATGAATTACCTGCATATTGACCTTGAGCATGTCGAACGGCGTGATGAGGAAATGCACAGAGCCGGCGGAGATCATCCCTCCCACGGCGCACGCCGCGTAGTACTTGCTGGTGAAGAGCTCCAGCTTCTGCGCTCGTATCAGCGCCTCCCACGTCTGTCTCTCCGCCGGCCTCCCGCACTCAAACAAACTTGAACGCGCATGGCACACCATCGCAATGCAGGCTCGATCTCTCCCCGAACAACAATCTAAATTGCTCTGTGAAAAACAACCTTCATGAGCTTTAGAAGCGTGGATCGCTTTCCTTGAGGGACAAGGAGCGAGGGCCGGGTTTGGTAGATTTCGTACATTTGGTTGATTTCAGTCTAGTGGGTGTTCCTGGTGGGTAGATGAGGGTGAGGTTTAGGAGTGATGGGAGGCGTGGCTGCAAGGGTGCCAGGCGAACTGTTGTTCGTTGTTCCCAGGTATTTGGGGTGACTGGTGTGGTGGACAGCGTGGCGGGGTCCTGCTGATGTGGCGGACAGCATGGTGGGGACTTGCTGATGTGGCATGAAGTTGATGACATGGCAGGAGACGTTTCGAACCGCTTTCAAACTCCCACTTAATGGTCAACCGTCGAGTGGGCTGAAACTCATGACTCTTGTCTAACCTCTTTATTACGACATTCCATTATACGACAACCTTGATTATATGACACATTTTTGTGTGACCTCAACTTGTAGTATTGGATTTCCTCTACAATACAATTATGACACTCGATATTGTGACACTTTGAGACCCCAACTTTGTCATATTTTTAAGAAAATAAATGCATTGAGAACATCTTGTTGATAATTTTTTGGCAACCTTCAGACATATATTATTGTGCATTTTAATAAAACCTCAGTAATACAACATTTAGGTTCAAAATGTCATATTCACGATTATGTGACACCTCGCTTTTGCAACACTGTTTTGGTTTCTCAGACTTGTCATATTAAAGAGGTTAGACTATAGTATTGTATGTCCTTCCTAGGGCATCCTCAATGCATACATTCTAAAGTACGCCCTCAACCTCAATAGCAAGGGAGAATGAGAGAGTCTACAAAAACAGATGGCCAGTTGAAGGGCGTTGCACCTCAACCCCTACCCTCTAAGTAGGCCCTCAACCCGTACCCTCTAAGTAGGCCCTCAACCTCGCTCTCTAAACCTCTTTTGCTCCATGTGGCAACACCTCTTCATTTGATGGCATGAAGACCCAAAAAGAATCATTTCACTTTGAAAAGAATCATTTCACTTTGAAAAGAATCATTTCACTTTGAAAAGAATCATTTCACTTTGAAAAGAATCATTTCAATGGCCATTTTCACGGCTCTCTATACTCTACAATTTTAGACAATGGAAGCTATGATTAAAAGAACCCTGAGTTATTTAAGGCTAGATAAATGATGCGTTTGAGGCGGCTTGATGGTTGCATGCCCTCAACTTTAATGTTGAGGATCACATATAGGGTTGGATTGAGGATGCTCTAAGAGTAGCTCCACCGCTAGATGTCAACCCGGTTAGCGGTGCACTTGAGGCGCTAGGGTGGAGCGGGCCAACCTACGGGGCTTGCGAGAAGGATGGTGTAGAGCCTACGCTTCAATAGCTAGGTTGCCCTAGGAGTTCTCTGTTTTGGTCGGGTGGGACTATAGTATCAGGGCCTAGCAGCGAAAAACTCTACAACTATGTTTGGCGCCTACTAAAATTTAACAGGCTTGTAGGCCATTCATAAGCTGTCGCATATGAACGTGGTGACAACCTCAACATTGCAAAAGAGACCTTTGCGTGTCTGTTGCAAGAAGTTTGTAGGAAGTTTCCTTTTGCGTCTCAATTCTGGTGTTGATATATGTTCGCTATGGGAGAGGGACCAAGAGGGGAAGCTTAGCAGAAACTCCACGAGGGCATCTCTAGCCCACCATAATTGGGTTGTTGTCTAGCAATGGACCTACTTTTAATTTCCAAAAGACTAAGTATTCGTTCTAGAAACTAAATATCTGACTAAGACTACAATTATCTATTAATCCGTACAATCAAAATTTACGAATTTTATACAATATCATCTTACATAATGTCACGAGACGTAGCATCGTGGGTCTCTCCGTATCATAAGGTTTTTAGAGTAGACTAGTTTGTTGCTAATCTATGGGTTTCGAGACGTACGGAGGCGCACCGCATTCATCCGTGGATGTTTTCCATGCATTTAGGCTTGTGTGTGTGCGCGTATAGCGCCACACGCATCTTTGACTTGACGTCTTTGTCAAGTCAAGCTTTGTGAGTGAGAGTGGAGAATAGTGATTGAGAGTTGCTTGTAAGTGGCGGTTTAAGTCATTAATGAAGTCTCAATGCTTTCTACTTCACTTCACACTTGTTGATTCATCCATTGTGGTGTGCGTGACGCTTGACTATTCTTGTGATATACAACATTTTCACTTGACAAAGACCTACATTTTTGCTCTAGTTCTTGCATCTTTCGCATTGACAGAGCTTACAAAAGAATAGGAAATGATGGATTACCAAATGGGTTATCAATGTTGAATTGCGTGCACTAGTTTCTTAGTCATTTAGCCATGTCTTGAGTGAAGAGAGTTAGCTCACATTTGTTGAGAAAGCTGCTAGAGTTCATTGCTCTCTGTCTAGGAGGAGAGACCCCCCGATATCTCATCCAAATTTTGTCACGGACAACAAATTATCATCTTTGGGCGAGGGCTATTTACAGGAGTGAAAAGATAGCCCGTAAATTGAAGAGACCAGCCGTGAGTAGGAGTCTATGGTCACGAGGGCACGGACTTGGGAATTTGCAGCCTTGTAGGGAGCCCGATGTTGTGAAACTCTCGAGGACAACTGGTGGAATCGGGATCAGAGTTGACTCTAAGCTTGGAGATTGGGAGATGTAGGCCACTAGCGCCGTGAAGGAGCGTGGGCTTCATTAGTAGTCCGCGGACCAAGTGTCCAAATGGGCTTTCTGAAAGTTCGGTCAGGTTCTTATGGTGTCAATTTCCAACATTCCACTTTCAAATTTTTATTGTAGAAGGACAACAGTAAGACCTTGGTGGTAGAACAATTTTTTCTTTAATCTAACATATAATGGAAAATTTAATGGATTTTGAATTTCAAATGGGGATAGCGGGCACTTTGGGCACCTCCAAAAACTTTTGCAAGGAGACTCTATTGAATGTGAGATTTTCAATACTAGCAAGTAATATTTTTTCCTTTATACTGTCAAAAACAAATTCTTGTCTTTAGTGAAAAATAGCATATTAACCCAAATCAAACAGTTTCACACATTGTCAGGGAAGGTACCAAAAAAACTTCTTCTTTTCCACATAAATCTTAGAGATCTTCATATTTTTTTCCACAACAATGCGTAGTGTATATCTTTTTATTGACCATTTGGATAATCAATCTAAAACATATCAATTTCACAAAAAATTGATACGCAAATTGGAAATTTTGAACGTGCACTCCTTGCACAGTTGTTTTGAATATGCTACACCTCTCCTCTACCTCTAAAATTTGGGGTATAAGAAACTAACATCATGCTTGATATAGATGGTAATGGACTTAGACCTTGTGTAGTGCAAAAATTCGATACCAAGTGAAGCCAAAGTCTGTTGATCTACTAAACGCAAGGAAGAAATTGAACCATCTATTTGACTTTAACTCTATAATCTATCAATTCGTGCACTCAAAGTCTATGAAAATTTGTGAGTATGTTACAGGATAAGTCGTATTTGAGATCCTACGGTCAAAACTAGAAATCAAAGTTTTTGTTTCCTTCTTTATTCATTGCACTAGAATCCAACTATTTTGAAGTATTTTTGGTGTGAAATTGTCGCGATACATTAGAGATTAAGCCATTCTTAAACCCGAAACAACAGAAATGATTGATGTTGTTCCTAAATGAGTCATTGAATTGCGTAGTTTTAATTGCCGTGCATTCTAGGTGGTTAGAACTCAAGGATGATGTGTGAGACGTTATGAATGTTTGTCAATGAATCCTCTGTATCCACAAGAGGTAAAATTTGAATTGGAACAAAACGCACTACTAAATACCACAAACTTCAAAGGGCCCAAATATGCAAACTTTGTTGAAAATGTGCATTGCAATGATGAATACTTATGTCGATTGGTGCATTTTGTAATTGTGGAAGTACAATGAGCTAATAAGACCTTGCTAAAAGTGGTCCTCGTCTTATCAAAATGTGGAGCACCATAACTCTACAAAATATTTCCTCTACAGTACATGCTATGACAAACTTTTGATTGTTGAATAGTTGCAAGTCATTCTCTACGCCCTTATGCAGTCCGCATAAAGTCTCTTTTGATCTCTGCTTTACTCGTTGCATTGTCATCATCTTCCTCCAAGCGTTGTTGGCTGCTCCCTTTGCTTTCGTCAAAGTGTAGTATCACCGATTTTGTCTTCTTCCGTTGTAGCCCATCCTTGATCCTGAAATCCGGCCTTTGTTGCAAACGTTGCTTTGTATCCTTCAAGGCACCCACCTTGCTACTCTTTGCTAATGTTCAAAAGCCTTCTGCTACTATTGTAGCAAGCAGTTGTATCCTCTGTTTTCCATTTGCGTCAAGGGTGCCAAACTCATTCATTAACAAACACTCATTGACACTCATCTAGTGAGCTAGAAACCGACGCGCGGTCCGCACTACAAATTTCTTACCGCAAAGCAGAGCGATGGTGCAAAGTTTTTCGCGTTGGTCAGCAGCCCGCATTGTTGCGTCTACAAAACTCCCCTTTTTGGCGGAGAGTGTTGATCCAATATCAACCACAAGCGAGGGTCGAGGCATGTTCCCAACAGCCCCTCCCAAACTTGCACATAGAGGTCTTCACCAGTACAAAACAGGGAAAAAAAAACCGCACTCGATTTGGAGTTGCGGTTCGTTTGACCACAATGTCGGAACAGTCAGCACTGTTCCTAAATCGGGCTGTCCCGGGTTTTTAGGCCATAACTCTTTTATGTTTGGGAGTTTTTGGACGTGTAATATACCGTTGAAAGCGCCTTAAAAACACGCTTCCAACGGTATATTACACGTCCAAAAAATCCCCAAAATGAGGGAGTTATGGCCAAAAAACCCAGGACAGCCCAATATGGGAACAGCGCTGACTGTTCCGACAGCGTGGTCAAACGAACCGTAACTCCAGTTCGAGTGCGGTTTTTTTTTCCCTGTTTTGTACTAGTGCTTGCATCCTACCTGAGAAGCCTCAAATGGTGCGCCAACGCGCAGTTGTCATAGCTGGACTTAGCAACTACTCGATGTTCATGTTCTTGATAAGGTGAAGCTTCCAGAATCCAACCCGCCCCCTGAAAGTGCGATCTCCGCTACACGATGGAGGCAGCTTTCGCTCCTTGGAACCAATCAAAAAGTAAGAACTTTAGCTGGAGACGTTGCCGCAACAAACGCAGCGGGAGTTTGGGTGGAATGATGTCATCTTCATTAGAACTCTACATCATTCCTCCCGTGGACAGGGCCAATGACACCGACGATGTCACCTCGTCATCTTCGGCTTTAACTTCTCCTCTCTCCATGTGGTCGAGCACCGCAACAGGCACGGACATAGCGTTGAATTGTTATTGGTTGCGCAAGTACCAGTCCACTAGGTCGTAGTTGTCATCCTTGTCATTGGCGGCAGTGTAGTCACCGATGTCCTCTTGAAGAGGTCCGCCATGAGTAGATGAATCATCCAGCCCCCTCCATTCTCGTCATTGGTTGAATCACCATCACCATCACCATCCGAGTTTGAGGCCTCTTGATTAATGTTCATTTTATACCACTCCACCTCTGCGTTGTCCTCGAGCCGAAGCCTATCTCTCTTCAGCTTAGAGTTTGAGTACATGTAGACAAGGTTCTCCGCTCGTGCAATGTGCAATCGGTTCCTATTCTTATTCTGCCCAAAAGAATAGTGGTTCCAATTACGCTCGCACGAGGAAGAAGAGACCACCGGCGCCAGCATGCAACGACCTAGGTTTGGTAAATGCTTTTCACAATAGCATAGTTGGTCATACCACACATGAGGGACATTGTCTAGGCTATTTACGACCCATCCAACATCTTATAGATCAAACTTATATTGGTACGCATGGAACTCGCGAAGCAACCCACCAAGCACATCAGTGTTGTCGGCCGCATAACTCTTAAATACTTTGTGCATTGCACTCCTTGCATCGCAGTCGTTGTAAAGCATCCTGTCATTAATGAGGTATGGGTTCAACAGAGCTCCCGCGTAGTGGAGGTCGGTGCGTAGCTGAGACCACCGTATTTCAAGACGCTCTTTCACCTCGTTTGCAACATAGGGGGGCAACAACACCGGTTAGTTTCGAAGTGACCACACGTGCTTCTCAAGGTTTGTCATGATGACTTGCACCTTGGCCATGCAAGGGCTCTTCCCGTTGAACACCCTTAATGCGAGGATAACTGGTTTGGCAAGCTCACAAAAGTTGTCGCATACTTCCAAAACTACTCACACTGCAATGCTTTCTTCGTGTTCCTCGCCTTTTCACGGCGGTTGAACTTCTTCTCGCTACATAATGTCCTAACATACTTGTTCCACTTTGCGTCAACAACCGTGAGCTCAAGCGTCTTCTTGACCTTCAACAAGCGGTCAATCATCAGATGGTTTGTGGCAAAGCGCGTCGCATCTAGTCTGATGATGGAGAGGTTTTTCTTGTAGAAGCAGAAGACCACCGAAGGTATTTGCCGCTTTTTCACTAGTCCACGATGGTCTATGCTTCGCTCACAATTTTCTTGGCCTAGGCCTGCTTTCTCCAATCACGTATAAGTAGGTTTATAATATGGGCCCAACATCCCTGAAAATATATGTGGGGGTACTTCTCTTGCACATTCTTGACCGCCTTTTCTATCACCGCACGTTCTTGACCGCCTTTTCTATCAGCGTTGTCAATGCAGATTTGTACGATGTTGGTAGGACCCACAACCTCCACGTACTTTGTCATGATGTTGGCCACATACTTGTGGTCCTTAAATTCCTCAAAGGTGTCTACGGACGCGATGAACTTTTATCGAGCGGAGTACACTTGAATGATATTCATCAACGGCCGGTTGGTCACAGAGCTCCATCCATCTATAGAGATGGTGCAACCAAAGTTGTGGATAAAAGACCTAGTCTTCAACTTCATGTCAACAGAGACTTCCTTCTTCTTCTCATCCAGTAGTCATTTTTGGAGATTGTTGAACAACGGAGGTAGGTAAGGGCGACATAGGTCAATAGGTTATTTGACTGCCTCTCTAAAATGTGCAAATAGGGTCACGGCAAATAGAATGTTTTGCTTGTAGAAGAACAAGGCCCATGCGTGGTCCACCTTCTTTTTCTTGGCCTTAACAAAGTCGTGTCTCAATGTGGCCTGTTGTATGGATTGGTTCCCAACACTTGAGGGTCTGATACACAGAGGGGCCAATTTGGAAAGTGTCGAGGTTGCTTTCTCGGATTGATTAAGAGAAGCTCCACACGAATCCACTTGAGCAGAGGACAACATACCAAAGCAAGTGAGATTATTAGGGGTCGTTGCATTCCGCGGCTTCAAGTTGCAAAACCTCCAACAAAAGGACAGGGCGATGCGGCACCTTCGTCCGGCAGTTGATGAATGCACGCGGGTAGATGAGCACGTTGGCAACCAACATTTTGCAGGTGGCAACACCAACAACCGTGCCGTTGGAGATATATCCAAGGTGTCCAAACATCCTCGTCGGTTTGTTCACAAAGACATGGTTACAAAGCTTACAACATACTCTTGACCGGTCAAGTTCATTGTACCATGCCTTCCACTCTGCACTGATTTTTTCGAATGCCTCAAGAGTCACGTGCGCGATACAAGGGTAGTGAATACGACCTCGCAGCTCAATCTGAGTACACTTTCAACACTACCTATATAGCAGCAAGAAAAATGCAACAACTTTGAAGGACGCCACCACACCCACCTCTTCAACGCAACTTTTGACACAACTTTCCAAGTGGCAAACTGAACCTTGCAAAGCCAAAGGTGACCAAGGAAGTAGTCCAAAAGGACTCTACAAGCCCATTAAGTAGCACTACCTCCTCCTACACCCAAGGAACATGTCATATGGAATATCTAAAATCTAGCACCAGTTCCACGTGCCCATGTAGAGGGATGGGAGAAATCAATGAACACTCAATCGCGGACGGCTAGGGCTACCAGGCCCACTGGGCGGTGATTTGGCAGCGACCAAGCCCCGACCCTTGCAAGGTTGTACATCAGGTCGGCATCACAAACTTTGATGTGGATGGTCTATTTCGCAATCTAAGTCCTTTGGAAGAGGATCTAACTGGTGTCACGTGGCTTGGGCACTATGACAGAGAATCCGTTATGGTTGGCATGTAGTGGCTTACCTCACGTTGGTGTATGGCTCCGCATCAAAGTTGTGTGATTTTACAACAAATGAAGAACCAAATAGGGCCCAAGTTGTTAGTAATGTGTCGGAAGACGGTCCAATCTTGCACAAGCTACAACATAGGACACTTCCCCCAACTCTTTCTGCAATGGAGTGTGATCGAGTTGGACACGGATAGCAAGTTCCGTTGGAAGAACCGCCTTCTATTTTGGGTGTGTCCGTATGGGACCAGGCGTATAATTCCTAGGCCAGATCAGAGGACTCCATTTGTATGGCAAGTACACAAAGACCTACAACATTTTGATGTGCAACGGACTCATTCAATGTTGTGCAACTAGTACTGGTAGACCAGCATGTATCATCAAGTCGCCATGTATGTTTCTCGGTGTGAATTGTGTGATCGAGTACAATCGAGCTTCAACACCTTGTCACTACAGTTGTAGTCTTTGACCATTATGGGATTGGGCTATCGTTGGTCCTTGGTTATTGTCAGGCTGCTTGTTCCCACCCCACGTCGAGCCAAATACGTGTTGGTGATGGTGGACCATTTCAGCAAGTGGATTGATCTTGTGGCACTACCCCATAACTCTTCAGAGTTGGTGGCCATGGCATTCTTCAACCAGGTGTTGGCTCCTTATAAAGCCCCAACTTAGGTCTTGACATATCAGGGGCGTGAGTTCCTTGAGGCTTTCGAAGCTTTGTGTACCAAGGCTTTAATTGACCACTACACCACTTCTCGGGATCACTCGGAAGGGGACAATTTGGCAAAGCCTGTAGTTCAGACCTTGAAGCGAGGCCTACAAAAGTATGGATTTGCTTCAGGGTGACCACTGTTTTTAAATCTGATGATATCATGGATTGCCATAGGATACCGATTTAGCCGACAAGATCACTAGCTATTTTAGTCTGTATCAATTGTTGTACGGGCAATAGCCAATTTTACCAAGTTCCTTTCGGGAAAAATTGGCTCCGGTTGTGGATTTGGACAATCCAAAGGTGTGGGCACAGTGTCTACGGGATCAAGCGGGCCATGCCAATGGCCATGGAGAACTTATGCATTGTTGAGCACTGTAATACCTTGCTGTACGCTCCTATTTGTAGCGGTGCCTATCGACCTTAGCTGCAACGTTTCTCCTCGAGGAATTACGTTATGTGCAGCGTGAGGCGCCCACGACGTTAGACGTCAAGGTTGGGCGCACTATTCTTTGTGTGAAAAATGTGTTGTCCAATGGCATCTTGTTGCTGGAAGGCAAGGATGGCCAGGAGTGTTGGGAGCACTCTAAAAATTGTGTTTCCTGCCATTTATCCATTGTTCGCTCCGTTCATCCCGAGTTGGCCATTGTGCTAGTCGATCTTCCGTGTTTTGTGTGTGGTGATAATAATAACGCGGCTACCATGTTGCTTTGAGAACATTGCCAATGTAGTTGGAACATGACATATGACTTACTTGACGCCGCCTCTTTCTACTCTACCGTCCGGGGATTGGACTTGCGCTTGTTGTTGGAGGTCTTCAAGCCACGTTTCACCCGATGAAACCGCTTGAATTTCTCGTGGACTTGTCTCTATGTAGTGCGTTGCCATTCAGTTGGAGTTCGTGGTTTTGATTCAGGAATAGGCATCGTGAAGATTGACCAAAGGATTTGCAACAAAGTTAACTAAGGCGATTAAAGATGGGGCTCACATTACATTTGACCTACTCTCTCTTTGTTACTTCTCCATATGCTTATTGATTTGGCAACGAGTGACATCTTTGACTAGAACCGTACAGTTGTTGCAGCGACATCACCGTGTTGATTAGTCTTGTTAATGCACTATGGTCCTAGCTGGATAGAGGGTCATTTTATCGGCTAGGAGGGCACTTGAAGATGTACTACATATAAGTGTTTTAGTGTATGTTTTTTGTTTATTTGATATTGGTTAGGGCTCTTGATCTATTGTAGTTAATGATCTTTCTTTACATGACAATACGTTTAAAAAAAGATTTTATAGTTACGTTCTGAAAATGTTAATTTTGACAATTTTTAATCAATGGAATAGAGAATTCTTTAACCTTTGAAGGCCTACAAGCTCTTGAGGCCTCGAATAATCTACAAGTGTGATGGATTATTTAGAACATCATCTACTCATAGGATAAATTCATCACGGCCTCACTTTGCAAAAACCAATGTAGTTTGTTAGTCAGACTTTAGCACACATTCTCACCGCATTCATTAAAGGGCACAGATCCACGCAAATTATCTTAGTTTATGGGTTAGGCTATGATAAACTGGTGGTCAAGCTGTAGTAAATTGGTGGATCTTATTTTCACAAATTACTTTTAAAATGACCACCTATGGGTCTGTTGTCCTTAAAGGGTTAAATTGTTTGGGTCCTTTAGGGGTCAACTAAAGAACTACTATTGGAATTGAACATGTTATTGATTAAAGGGGAGAGGAAGATCAAATTCAATGTGCATTGACTTCGATGTTAAAGAGGATCACGCGCTAACTTTATTAGCAAGGCATAGTTGCTCGAGAGCACCTCACATCCACTCATAGCTACATTGCTTAATCACTTCTAAAAAAACAACCTATAACAAATCATACATTCCACACATGAATTACACCATAATCATGTTGCCAAAACCGAATTTCACTACATGTGCCTTAAATGTAACATTCATTGTATTTGTGAACAAAGCTATGCCTTTGTACGTGTGAACGTGATTGGCATGAGAACCTGAAGCAACTTTCTTGTCAGCAAGGACTTACGAGCTATACAACAATTGTACATCCTTCCATACAAACAATAGTCCCATTTGACCTTCATTCATAAGAGAATCTCTACTAGAAGAGTTTCCATGGTTTTCTTGCCATGGTAGCTTTTTCCCTTCTACACCACTACAATAAGCAACAATTGTAGGAGGTACAATATATAGTTGTAGCGTGGCAGCACCAAAATTGAACAAGTTGGAAAGACCTAATTCGGGAGATATTTAAAATAAAAATGAACAAACTCTTGTCATTACAAATTAACTTCTAGTTCTCTATAATATTTGTAATAACAGAAAAGATGGCGGAATCACACAAAAGATAGATACCAGCGTCGGACTAAGTCGATAGAACCCAGTGCGTAGGCATGCAATGAAATGCCAAGTCAAGGACAGATCAAGAGGTGAAAGGAAAGAAGAGTGTCAAAGCAAGAGTTAGCACAACATGCAGGTGTGCAATGAAGTGCCACAATTAAGGAAGTGGCAAAAGGCAAAAGGAAAGAAGAACCCTAGCCCATCATGCACACGTTCTCCAGCATTCACAACTTGTTCTTAGCATGATAATATAATACCATATTTGTTGTATTGGGAGATTATTAGTCTCCCAAATTAATACATGTGACAAACAATTTAGGTTGGGTCGACCTAAATGAACACCTTCAAAATCATGGAATTTTTCCGATGTAACGAATATGGTGTTACATGTTTCCAATACATCTACTCTCTCTATAATATGACAAAGTAATGGTCTTAAAGGGTTGCACTATGGAGTGTTATAGTCGTATTATAGAGGACCTTTGAAACTACAAAAGTTTGGTCGCACAAAAATATGTCATATAATTGAGGTTATCATATTATTGGGTGTTATATTAAAGAGAAAGACTGTAATTGGGTCGGTAACGTAGCATCCTGCGCTAGAAGCCAACCGGTGCCTATATTAGAGTATGAGCCAATTGGCTAATTGTGTATTGACACCCGCTTTAGACTACGATGGAGAAGTGCACTGATCAAGAACTCTAGGGGAATAGAGCTATATGATTGGAATAAATTGAGGTTATCGCATAATTGAGGTTCACTGTATTAGATTTAGACTACGGCCAAGACTTGTCCTGTGGAGAACTTCAAGCATGGATGAAAAAATGACATGGCTGCCCATGTGGCAACATTTTTTATAAAAGTTCTTCTTCGGTGGTTTAGTTTCTTGTCCGGCCACAACCCCCCAAACAAGAAAGTAGCCACCGGAGAAGAGCAACTTTCATTTAAAACTTCATTATAGTATTCAATAACTTTAGCGTCTTGTGTCTTCCTCATGGAAGGTGCATTTTTAGTACTTGTTATTGAGAAAGTTGCCCAATTTTTTCTTTTTTTGTGGTTCAAATCTGAAACCAATTCAAAAAGTTTTCAGTGACTGATCAACAATTTAGTACAAGGGGGTTCAACCTTAGAGGAATTTCTCGCAACTTTTCTTGCCATTGAGATTCTTGCATTTTGATTCTTGTTGTGATTTTGAGGTTGAATGTCATTTTCTATAGCCTAAATGTGTTGTGCATTGGATTCTATTTCAATTTTTTTCTTAGACAAGTGTATTGACACTGATGTATACAATGAATATGGAATTTTTGTTCTCCATCCTTGACTATGTTTTCCATACAAGAACTAGAATTAAACCTCGTGTGCTAAAATGAGTTTCAAAATGACATTACATATTAAATTGATTTTACCACAAAAACTAGACAAGTAGATGCATTTTTTCCAACAAGTTTGACTAGATTTGGGCATCGTATGCAAAAATAAGAGATAATTGAAGTTGACTACAACCCTAAAATACGTCCATGGGGACCATTAGAGATTATGGTTCCTATTGACTAGCCTAAATACTCTTGGTGATGAAGCTCACCGTTGGACTTCACCTTGTGAAGTTCGCTGAAAGACTCCTCCAATTGGAGTTTACACTACAAACTGATCAAGACTTCTTCATGCATTATTTTATTGTCGTTCCATCTTGTCCAACATCCCACGACTTGCCTCAAATAACCATATCTTGGCCAAAACTTCTTGACTGACAAGTGCACTTCTCCACTACAATCTAAAGCGACCCTGAGAGAAAGTATAGCTAAAGTCCAGAACATATACATGAGAAGGTTGTTATTTATCCTTACAGGCCGATGAGCTTTTTCAGCCTGCGAGGATCTACCAGAGTTCTAGATCATGCAAAATGACATCTACGCAACGGATACATTTCAACACAAAAATCTACGAACTTGTTTCACTTTAGCTCGCCCATTGCGGTGGCAATGGTCTCAATTGATGCCCTTCTTCCTCCACCTCTAAGTCATGGCCTATTTTTTCCTTTGAGGTGGCCTACAGCACTTTCTGTAAAGATTATTGTCCCAAAACAACCCATATATGGTCGATCGGCCTTAAAGGCAGTTCAGTGGGGACCAAGGAATAGGGCGATGTGTCTAGGATGGATCAGGACATACTGATTTGTACGTTGAGGGTGTGAAGAGGCGAGTAGTGCCAAAAAGCCTGCGCAGCGTCCCCGATGCCATTTCTGTCACATGCGTTAGGGGACCCGCCGCGCGCCTGAGCACGTGAACCCTGCTCCCCGGCACGCGGCGCTGGCGGTCTACCGGGCACCGCGCTCAATCCAGGTCCGTGGTGGCCCCGTCGCAGCTATCAGCTGCAGATAGAAAGGCTGAGTGCAGCAATCAGCGCTTGCGAATTCGCATCACTTGTTTGTCGAGTCCAGCTCTTTAAGTCACAGTGTCATGACACTTTACTCGCAGCGCCCGATTCTTCGGTTATTCGCATTGACTGACACTCCAGCCTCACGTCTCATGGCAAACGTTTATGAACTGACCAACGTCAGCAGCATCCACGGCCAGGAGTAAACCGAGCTCTCCTCAAGAAGACGAGCAATTTCGCAGCCCTCATTGAAGGAAATATTTTCGCTATACTTGGAGTTCCCGCTAGAAAGTACAGAGTTGTACTAGTCCCTGCGTTTGAGGTGCCCGTGTGTCGGAACAAGTGCTAGTTCCTAGTTGCAGCCTGGTTGGTAGTTTGGTGGTCGCGATGGAGATGCCGGGGAGTGTGCGCGAGTTGTTCATGGGCTCTAGTACTGCTGGCATCAGCTGGAATCAGCTTCTCGCTTTCATTGCGACTTTCGTAGCGCTTTTCGTTGCTCGGCGGAGGCGGAAGCTGCAGCGTCTCCCACCGGGGCCATTCGCCTGGCCACTGGTGGGCAGCTTGCCTGCCATGAGCGGGGGTCTGCCTCATGATGTACTTCGGAAAGCGGCCAACAAGTACGGGGGCCTCATGTATCTTCGCCTTGGTGGGGACCGATCTCATGATTTCGCAGTCGAAATTAATTGCACCTGTTGATTTTGCTAGCTTCACTAATTACCTTTTTCTGGCTGGTTGAGCGGCAGGGTCTGTGCCAACCATCGTGGTCTCTACGGTTGCGGTGTCCAAGGACTTGTTCCAAACACAGGATACGGCGTTTCTCAACAGGCCCAAGACTCTGGCCTTGGATGTCTTCTCGGACGACTACAAGAACATAGTTGCGGCAAACGGACGTGTCTGGCGTCAGCTGCGGAGATTGATCACCTCCGAGCTCTTGACTCCCAAGCGCATTGCGACGTACCAGGGCGCCCGATCTGAGGAGATTCACAGCATGATGGAGGAGCTCGTGGAGGACGCCAAGCAGGGCACGGCGGTCAACCTCAAGAGCTGGCTCTTCGGGATCACGTCCAATAACATGACCCGGATGCTCACCAACAAGAGGTACTGCTTGCCTTTAATAATCGCACAACATTTGAAGAGATGCATGACTGGCTATGACTATGCTCGTTACCGCAGCTGGTTTTCAATGGATCGGCGTTTTTGTGCAAACTATTCCACATGTAGATTGAAATTGCAGTTCATCATCAGTCTAAGATGTCTGATACCTCTTTTGTAATACTTCAAATATGCTCCAACAGGGCATGTCATGTCAAGGAAAACGTTACATCGGTCAAAAGAGAGGAGTGTGAAAACCTCGAATAAAGCCTGGTTCTGAACTATTATGGAATGTCAGGTACTTCGGAAAGGGGGCCGCTAGCAAGAAAGACAAGGAGGGTTTCGAGGACATGCTTGCTCGCCTCTTCAAGCTGGCGGCTGCGTTCGTGATCAGTGACTTCGTGCCGTCCTTGGCCTACATCACCACGCTGCTGAGGATGAGGCAGAGGCTGGAGGATCTGCGGGACTCCATGTTCGACTTTGCGAACAAGATGGTCGAGCTTGAGAGTCACAAACAAAGAGCTAAGGCAAGAGCTGCATCAAGGCTCCAAGGCGACGACGGCTCGAGTAGTACTTATGTGCCAGATTTTGTGGATCTGCTGTTGCAAGCGCCGCTTGAAGATGGCAACATCCTTCCTGAAAAGAACCTGAACTCAAACCTTCTAGTGAGAATCTGCATTCCCGGTGACGCACATCGTTGATACTAGCTCCTGGCTGTTCTAACCGTGTGTGTTTCTGGCAGGACTTGCTTGGCGCGGGCACCGAGACCATCGCCACGGCCGTGGAGTTTGCGATGGCGGAGCTGGTGCAAAAAGCGGAGGTGATGCGGCGGCTCCAGGACGAGCTCGACACCGTGATTGGCTCCGAGCGAGGCCCGCAGGAGGCCGACCTCGCGAACCTCCCGTTTCTGGAAGCTGTCGTGAAGGAAACGTTTCGCCTGCACCCGCCGCTGGCCATTGGAATGCGCGAGTCCACGCGGGAGGTCGAGTTCCGAGGCTTCAAGCTGCCGAACAAGGCGCGGGTCCTGCTCAACTTCCACGCCATCCACCGCGACCCCAGCGTCTACGACTCGCCAGACGAGTTCAAGCCCGAGAGATTCTGGAACCGTCCGGATGTGAATCTCAAGGCCGCGTTTGAGTCCTACGAGCTGACGCCGTTCTCGGCCGGACGCCGCATGTGCCCCGCGGCCGATCTCGCCAACATGATGGTGAGCATAATGCTAGCGCACCTCGCGCACAACTTCGACTGGTCGTTGCCCGACGGCGTTCAGGCCGTGGACATGAGTGAGAAGCATGGCATCACCGTCAGCTTGAAGACGCCGCTCCGCTTGGTTGCCACGCCTAGAGCTCCCGCCTCCCTCTACACCTCAAACCGAACCTGAAGCATGAAATTTTTTTTCCATCCAAGTGATAATTTGTTATTAAAGGAAATTGACCCCCCATGCCACCCCAAATCTTATGGTCTTATGTTAGTCAGAAGAAGATGAAGAAGAAGAAGAACATTGGTTTCTGAAGGAGTCTGGCGTGAATAAAGTGTCTATTTGCTCCACCACTAAAGCGATGCCCACTGGACAAAGGATTAGTAGTATGGAACTATTTCGTCCTCTGGAGGGTAGATGCTACAGAATATGAAGCTCAGAAAGAGCCATAAGTGTAGTTCGTATGATGTTGGAGGTAAAGCAATATTTGTTTGTATATTTTGATGAGGTGGGATTATTCAATTATTATGAGTTATGCAGTTTGGGTAGGGGCTAGTTGTTTCCTAGTCTTTTGTGGAGGGGAATAGACATGGTGTATTGGATAGCAACGGTGTTGATGTTTTTAAAAGTGTTTCCAATGTAGGCATTTGAAATTTTGAGTGTGTCTTGAATGGATTTCATAGATGGGATATAGGTGTGGCGCTGGCACTAGCCGTTTTTACTAGTAGTGGGTCCACTTTCCAGCTTATTGCGAGTCTAATTTTATTCTGAAGAGGTTGATATTTGTTTATCTTTTGTTTAATTGTGTTTGGTGAAAACCCATTGTTGCAATATTTGAATTCTATAAATTGTATGGTGATGTTTGGGTTGGGGGCTTTCGGCAAGAGGTGGTTGTATGGTATGCTCTGCACACATAATAGATTTGGTTTGAATCTAATGTTACACTAGCATCTTTGTGTTCCACATGCACATAGGAGTAGCCATGATGGGACCCTATTTTGTGATGGGTTGTTTTAGAAGATACCATTGTTCATATAAATAAGGCATCTGGTTTTTCTATGGAATACAAGTAGGTTTTTTATTTTCCATGGTGCTTTGTTGTGTTTTTTGGCTATTAGTGAGTGGATGTGATAATGTAGTCACGTATATGGACCCCTGGAGTTGCAAATGGGGCATGTGATGGAGGGATATCTTTCGGGTCCAAAGAAGAGTTGTTTTTTGGCATTTCCCTTGTATCGGCATGTTTTGAATTTTATGATACATGTTTTCAAAAGCTTTGCCGAGCAAGCCAAAGACTTTGTCTTATAAGAAGGGAAAGAAGAATTTATTTAGTTTTATAGAACATGTGACTGGGGATGAGAAATATGAATGTTGGACATCATATGTTGTAGTGAGAAAGCCAAGTATTGTTGTTGGTATTGTATGATGTGCCCATTTGAGGGGGTCTATTTTAGGTATTCAGTATTTGTATCTTTGGTATAGCCAGACTATTTCAGTTTTGAATGGTTGTGTTTTCGGTTCTAAGTTTTTAGGGTTCTATAGTTTGATCTGGTATTGTTTCCATAGCCATTATAGGTCGTCAATGGGGATGGTTATCATGAGTCTTTAATTTCTATCATAAATGTGTGCTTATCTTTGTTGAATGTGAATGGTATGTTTTTTTGTGTTGATGTCTTTATGTGGGTTCCATTCAACAGTAGAGATGTATGTTACGGGTAAATTTTGTGAGAGAGGCGTCATGGACCTTGTATCTTTACATTGCTCTTGGAGGTGGTGTGCTTGTATGATGTTTTGATAGAATTTTTGTGTTCTTTGTTGTGCTGATAACTAGTATAACAACCCATTGTCTCCAACGGATATTGTAAGTTTAGATAAGTTATCTAAAATTATATAAATGAAAGTAAAATTAATAAAAATAAGTTTCACATATCATGTTGTGATTGTTGTGACGTGGCATTAAGCGGTTAATCCTTTAGGCTCAGTTGGCCTCTCTTCTAAGGCCCATTTACAGGAGAGAAGAAGAACGTCGGTCTCCAAAGGAGGCCGACGCGAATAAAGTGTATGTTCATTCCACTACTAAGACCATGCCCGCCGGGCAGGGAATTAGTAAGTTGGAACTACTTCCCCCTTTCGAGGGTAGACACTATGTAACAAGTAGCCAAGAACCACAGAACCCACCAACCACAAAAAATAAGAAGGAAGGATGAAGGTGGGGGAGGTGAGGGGGAAAGAGAGGAGAAATGAGGGGGAGGGAAAGATGGAGAGGAGGGTGTGTATCGCAATTTCATAGATTAAAATGAGGAAAAGAGATAGTTTTATGGAGGGTCTTGTGCATCGGGAAGGGCTTGGTTGTTTTCAATTTTGCATTTATGTAGAAGGATGGACATAGCGTGTTGTATGGCAATGACGTTAATATTCTTGAAAGTGTTTGTAATTGTATTAATAGGACTTTTGAAGGTATCTTATAGGGTTTTTATAGATGGAATAAAGGTGGTGACGCGTGTGCCGGCTGTGATGACCATGAGGGAGTCCACTTTCCATCCAAGGGCAGTGATGTCATCTATAAGAGGTTGGTATTTATTGATTTTGTTTTCGATTGTTTTAGGAGAAAACCTGTCATTACAGTATGTAAATTCGATGAATTGAATGGTGTAGTTTTGGTTTGTGTGGTCGGGTGGGGGGTCATTGTATGGTAGGCCTCTAACGCATAATATGTCTAGTTTGAGTCGAGCATTGTAGAAACATCCTTGGGTTTCACATGTACATGGGCGTAGCCATGGTGGGACCGTGTTTTCTTGTCGGTTGTTGTTAAAGGTGCCGGCATTCATGAGGATAAAACATCTTGATTTGTTATGGGAGGTGATTAATTTATGGAGTTCCCATGCAGCTTTGTTATGTCTTTTGACAATTAGGGAGTGTATGTGGTGGTTATGACATTTAAGTAAAACATGTAGCCATGTGTTGGGATCCGTGGACGTGCATATTGGGCATGTTATGGATGGGAATCTTTCTATTCCGAAGAAGAGTTGTTTTCGAGCGTTTTTCATGTATTGTCCGGTACGGAATTTGATAAGGCATGTTATTTGTGAGTCGGTGATGATGGGATTTTTCCAGAAATTTGTAGACAGTTCATTGTCTATGTTGTTGTTGTTAGTCCACTTTTCTATGTTAGGGAAGTTACCTGAGATTGTGTCAAGGTTATTATATAAGCCTTGTTTTTTGAGGTATTTGCTCAAAATCTAACCGGGCCTTTATCGGGGGTGTCTTCTTTGGAGGGCCAGTCTTCTTTTTGGAAGTAGTATGGGATGGTGTGGGCATGTTTGTGTGGATCTTTGGCATTTTTGTGGGATTTTTCCCGGCCCTCTTTTGCTAGTTTATCCGCTTGTTCATTACCATCAATATCAGCGTGGGCTCGAACATTGTGGATGGTTGTGATTTGTCTTCGTTTTAGTATCATTTGGATCATGGATTTTAGAATGGTTTTGTCAAGGTAGCTATTGTGGAGGGTAGGGTGTGTTATTTGGGTGTTTAATAGGTATAATGCGTTAATGCAATCTGTGAATATGTGCGCTGGTTGATTATTGTATTTTGTTGTAACAATTTTCAGTGTTTTGTGGATGGCCATGAGTTCTGCTCTGAGGATATTTTGTAGTCCATGCAATCTTTTGGCTAGTTTGATTTCTTTCGTAGGATTGTATATTCCATAACCGGCTTTTTCAAACCCATTCACACATATTATATAAATAAATAGTATGTATGAGAGTAATTGGGACCACATGCACATGGTGACTTGGCTTGGGAAAGGTGTGAGAAAACCATTGGTCAACTTTTTGGGAACTTGGGGTACTATGGGGGAGCTTTAGCTTGCATGGGGTAGGGCCCAGGAGCATTAATTGCCACTACTACTCATGCATTTCATTGGTGCAGAATAAGGAGTATGAATTTCTGGACAAACTATTTCGGTTCATAAAAAATCTCATCGTGTCTGTCTCTTCTGACATCCTGTCTCTTCTTTGAGAAGCACTTTAAGGAAAACTCTATTTTACATGAAATCAAGGTCCACCAACATTTTAGGCTTATGTATAGTACCTTCCAATAAAGGTTGTCATTTTTAATTTTCAAACCATTTTTACAATTGTTTTTGACAAGAAAAACAATTTTTACACACACTTCAAGCTCAATGGCTTTGTAACTCCACACAGACCTTTTCTAACATATTGAGAAGCCTTAGTAAAAGTATCAAGATTGTAGAAGTACTATTTTGTACATACTAGGGTATTAAGCTGGAGGTATGCTACCATCGAGTCGACCCTCTTTTTGCAGTAAGCACAGCTTGGATTCGATCGGGAAGCATGTCTACCAAGCTCTGCAACCACTCGGGTCAAGGCCTTCCCACATTTCTTGCAATTGTGCACACATTTCATTGTCATTATGAGCTCTAGGCCACTTTTGCAGGTCTATTTTCATCTTTCTCTGAACATTCTCAATAGGATTCAAATTTGAGCCGTTGGTTGGCCATTCAAGCTTTTCGATTAGATGCAATTTCCTCCAAAGCTTTGATGCCTTTGATCAGGGGATTGAGGCACCATCTTCCACCAAGATAGGATTTTTGATGGTTGGTGAAAAGTGGATTAACTCACTATCATACAACTAGTCTACGATGTCAAGTGTTGTACAACGTCTCTTTCGCCATGCGAACAAATTTGATCTTTTTACAACCTGCAAAAGCTCCCCAGACCATCACCGAAGAGCGGTTAGACTTAAAAGTTGGCAAAATACAATCCATGTTGTACTTCTCGTATGCTCTTTTCCAAAGCAAGACACGCCTAAAATTCTTCCCAATTTCAAAAGTCAACTCATCACTCCAAATGACACGATTCCAATCTAAAGCAGTCCACTTCTTGTATTGCAAAGGAAAATTCAATGTCTTTGCCTTGTGTACATCGCTAAGGTAAGGCTTCTTTGGTGCCACTCGTGCAAAAAATCTAGTAGATTGGAGAGCCTTCCTGACAGCGTTAGGGCAAAGCTGCTCTAACATACTATTTGTGATCTCGGCCAACATAACACATCTATTGCCTTTAACCTTGCGCTTTAAAGTCCTAACATCCCTCTCAATCAATTTACAAGTCTACCTAGGCTCTTCTTTGGATGAATTGACTCTCCCTCTCGGGCCTGCTTAATATCCTGTGGATTTTTTGTGCCAAAATCCCCATTTGAGCAGCAATCTTAGGCATTTTTGAACCTGCGACCTTCATTTCAATGATATTGGCCATCTTTTCAACATTAAAAAAAATCCCTCTATGACGTACGAGGTTCCATGGATTTGTATTGAGCATCAGAGAGCAAGAAGTTGGACGGTGGAGAGTTGACGAGTGAGTGGAAAGGAAGAAAAAGGTGACAACCTTTATTAGAGGGTACTATACAATGGGGTAACACCCAAATTGGCGCCTTGTGCAATTCCAGGGATCCACACTGCTGCCAACTTTGACACCCTCCCGAGGGCTGAAAAATTGTTATTTTACCATGAAATATTAAATCCAAAATCACCTTTATGTTGAAAATATGTGTACTAAATTTCAACGCCATGAGGTTTATACAAAAAAAAGGTATACAAGATTTTCCAACAAGGGGTAGCTGCCAACTTTGACACCCTCCCAAGGATTGAAGAATTTTTTTTTTCTCATGGAATTTTTGTAGTGGAGACACCTTCATGTTAATTACACGTGTGAAAAAATTCAAGTCCAGAAGACCGACAAAAAAATGATATTTCAAGTCTACCAACAAGTGTAGATGTGAGAAACAAAGGGGATAATAGTTTCACAACTTCCAACTTTGACAACCTCCCTAGGGCTGAGAATTTATTATTTCAACATGAAATTTTGGTCACAAGATCATTGTTATGTTGATAGCATGTGTGAAAATTTTCAAAGCCAAAAGATAGCCAAAAAATAGTTATTCAAAATCTACCAACGTGTATGTCCTCAATTAGGGTCAATCACTACTTGCAACCTAAAGGGCATAGAATGACATAATTGAACGAGCTTTGTATCGCTAACTGACTTCTACTCTAATTCAAGAACTGCCTTTAACACATCTTTGTTTCTAGGACATGCCTTGTCAAGTTGTACTACATCTTTTAGAATCTTCCACAGGTTCTCAATTTGATTGAGATTGGGAGAGTTTGGTGGCCAATTGAGTGTCTTAAGAAGGCCCGTTTGTCTCCAATCTTCACATATTTTGTTGCGATGGACCTGTGCGCCATCTTCCATGAGCACTGCATGTGGAACTTTATCCATGAAATGAGATACTTCCCCTTTGTAAACCACTTCCACAAAATCCTTTGTAGGACATCAATTCTTAAGCATAAAAACAAATTTTGACTTTTGCCCTCTAGCAAATGCGCTTCAAACCATCAAAGGAAGTCCGTCCACTTTTCTAAATAGGAACTATGCAATTTGATGAATAACGCTCATATGTAGTTCTCCAAACATGAACTTGTCTTGAATTTTTCTCAATTTCAAAGGTAGATTCATTTGTCCAAACAATACGCTCCGAATCTTCTGTACTCCATCCACAATACTTCTAAGCAAAAGCCAGCCTTTGATATGTGTGACAAGGTGTCAAAAAAGGTTTTTGACTGCAATTGGACTGAAAATGTCACTTCTACGTAAGAGTCTTTGAATGGTACGCCTACACACTAGAATAGGGCATATATTGGCAATCTCTGATACTGACGCGCAACGATTATTTTTTGAGTAACGCAAAACACTACGCACACCTTTACCACTAAGTTTTGTAGTGTGACTTCCACCACAAGGTTTGCGCTTGTAAGTTCCATCTTCTCTAAAAAATTTCACCAACCACTGAACTGTTCTAATGAAAACGCCGATAAGAATGCAATTTGAACATAAGTACTTCCTCTCTCACTCATACCTGTAATACATCCACAAATTTCATCAGAAATCGCCATATGAAATATATTGGACTTTCTTTTACTAGGCTAACAAAACCTTAAACTCTCATTAACAACATTAACAATTTCATACATAATGTGTTGTTTAACAACAGTGACTCAATCACATCACTCAATCCATTAGGCATAACCACATACACATCACTCAGGAGGCATAGGCATGCATTACTAAATTATCTATGTTAGCAGGCATAAGCAGCATGCATAACTGCATTCACATCTCTCAACAAGCATAAACAAGCATGACTAAGTTACTCATGCAACACATCACTCCATGTCTCACACATAGCATGATAGCATACTCTTTCTCTCTACTATCACTAGTACTTCAACATTCAATGATCACAAATCACACACAATATTCCCTTAAATTTACACAATAGTGCTCAATTGATATTTAGAGGGGGAAACTTTGTCATGCGTGTATGGTGCAAGTGGTTTCTTCTTGATGTGACAACTCCACCTTTCTACATTATGATGTTATTGAATTATTTTTAGATGCATTAATGATTAGGCGTTGAGTCACAAAGATAAGTTCAATGAGGAAGCATGAGGTGTCAAAGGTATTCCAACATTTTCACCATGTCCTTGAATTGATTATTGTACTTACACACGTTGGTAGATTTTAAATAACTATTCTTCTGTATATCTTTTGGCTTTGAAAATTTTCACACATGTTATATCAACATAACAATGATCTTGTGACAAAAATTTCATGTTGAAATAACAAATTCTCAGCCCTAGGGAGGCTGTCAAAGCTGGAAGTTGTGAAACTATTATCCCCTTTGTTTCTGACAACTACACCTGTTGGTAGATTTGGAATGGATATTTTTTTGGGTCTTTTGGACTTGAATTTTTTCACACGTGTAATTAACATGAAGGTGTTTCCACTCCAAAAATTCCATGAGAAAAAAAAATTCTTCAATCCTTGGGAGGGTGTCAAAGTTGGCAGCTACCCCTTGTTGATAAATCTTGTATATCTTTTTTTGTATAAACTTCATGGCGTTGAAATTTGGTACGCATGTTCTCAACATAAAGGATGATTTTAAGTCTATAGTTTCATGGAAAGATAACAATTTTTCAGGCCTCGGGAGGGTGTCAAAGTTGGCAGCACTGTGGATACTATCCCTGGATGTGCACAAGGCGCCAATCTAGGTGTCTCCCAATCGTACATTCACGAGCACAGAAGCAGATGTAGAGAACACCTAAGATATGCGCAAATTTTTATATGGTGCTAATTTTAATAGCATTTACTAGATGAGATTCTATTGTAGGTTTCATCTTGGTCGTAAGAATCTTAGTTCAACCAAAGATGTTTGTGAATATTTGGAAACTTAGCATATTAGTACAAGAGGTATGATCTTGGAAGCTTTTTCCTTTCCATTGTAAGATTTTGGATTTTTTTAAACATCATGTATAAATTTTTATTAAGATGTTTTTTAATGTCCTAAGATCAATCATGGTGTTTTTTACCCTTTGACGCCGTTGGTGTTGTAGCAACTTTCTAGCATTAAGAGGTCAAAATGTCAAGATTGGCACCTTCAAGAGTCTACCTATGATTATGCCTTGGATAATACTATTGGATCCTATTATTTCTACAATTTGAAATATTGTAGTGGTAACAAAGCATCTATTTCAAAATTTGCATTATAACCTTGTTGCTACTATATGATTTATTTATTTCAACCCTTAGAAGGTTTTGGGTATTTTTCAATAAAATTTCAAATTTTTTTAATTTCATAAAGGTAATCATTGAATTTAATAGAGAATCTCCTTTTGGAAAAAAATGTTAAAAAAATGACCTAATAATCACAATGGTTTATCATATTATGGAATTACCACTTGCACTTTTGCAATAGTGCAATTAAAAATTAGAAAAGAGTGAAGAAAGACAAGGGCCTAGTTAAAACAATAATTTGTTGTTTCCATCATATCAACCTTTACGTGTTTAACATTAGCTAGAGATGATCTACTGTAGACACCAAATTCATTCACATTCCAAATTCACCACCAATGGAAAACTACACCTCTCATTGAATGTAGAAGTGTGGTCCAGAGTGGTTCGAGTTTCTGTACTAAGGTAAGCCCCCCCAATAACTAACAAGCTAATCCTTAAACGTCAGTTGAGAACTCTATATACAAGGACATATTATACTCTGTAGAATACAAAAAATGTACTAAAGTTTAGCAAGACCTACACCTTTGGATGGAAAATTCTTCAACTAACATCTTTCATTTGGAGGTCATTTCATTATCTCAACCTTATCATGTTCAAATGCGACATTATACATGTAGAATATTTTGGCCACCAACGGCAACTTTTGAAGTTTAAGGGTTAAGCAATGTGCATATATAGAGAGAGCAAAGAGTTCTACATTAATTTTTTCAGTGATAGCCAATAGAATTATAATTTCAACCCAAGTGATTTCATAATTTTCCGATGAAATGTAAACTAGTTATGAATCATTTAAGGTTTGCTCCCATGTTTAATCTGTAGCCGCCCTCATCAAGGTCGAGGCTCCGACGAGCGGGCGCTGCACGCGCTCCGTGAGCCTCAAGAGGCTCTGCATTTGCTCAGCGGCAGCTGCAGCCGCTTGCGCAAGGCGGACGCAGAGATTTGCTCGGTGTGGTAGAACTCCGCACGCGCCGCTCATCCTCATCGCTCCACGGCATCGCTGCGAGGTAGCGCTCGCAATTCTCCAGGACGTCCTCGAACTGGATCTGCGACGCCACCTTGAACAACTCGATACAATCCGCCACTGAGTCGATCGGCTTGATCGGGAACCGGATGCGCGTGAAGCATTCCTTGTAGTGTTTCACGTCAGGAAAAACTCGCGCTGCGCTGGGCCGCTCCACTGCGTCCTCATGCACACCGCGAAGTACTTGCTGTACTGGCGCAGGCGCGATGCGTTGTCGCGGATCCCGCCGAGCGACGCAGTCGCACAGTGCGAGACGTAGCGCTTCTGCTTTCGTGATTGCACGGCGTCGTCGTCGCCGTCGTAGTCTTCGTCCTCCTCCGAAGCCTGCACGAAATTGGTCGTCACGCGAGCGTTTCCACCTCCTCCACCGCCATCGCGAAAAACAAACCCTAGGCACTTCCTCTCTTCACCTTCTCGCGCCCTAGCCTCGTTACTGACCTTGAAACGGGGAATACGCTCTTCAAACTTGGGACTCGGAGACGGAAACGGAAAGCTCGCAGTCATCCGTCATCCACGATGAAGCAGTTGCAGTTCGCAACTCTCAGAAAACCTCACTTTGTTGTCTGCAGCAATTATGAGGAGAGACACGAAGTGCAGTACCTTGCATCTGCATCTGCGCATGAAGCAATTGCAGAGCTTTCACCTCTCGGACTGACTAGGAAACCTAACGTTGATTCCAGGAGAGAGACGAAGTGCAGCACAGAAGCTGCAGTTCGTAGCTCTCGGATTTTCGAGGAAACCTGACGATGTTCAGTCTGTGAAAGATTATCTGCAGCAATTTCTGAAGAGGAGAGAGAGACGAGGATGATTCTCTCGAAAGCGCGCTCGTCTGTTTCCGTGCACGGCGAGAAGAGCAAGCTGCACGCACCTAGCGTCTCTGACTTCAAGCAGCTTCTGGAGGCTCGCGATTATCAGGGCGCGATCACAGTGCTGCTGTTCAAGCGCATGGTAAGTTTTTCCGCGTTCGCTCCCATCGTCTTCCGGATTTCACCATGGCTTAGGGTTTGACAGGGGGATCCCTGCGACAAGAAGACGCTGGAGTGGCTGGCGTACGCGCATTTCCACCACGGCGAGCACGACAAGGCGCTTCGCGTCTACGAGGAGCTTCTGGCAATGCCCGACGCGGACGCTGCGTGTCACACCCACTCCGCGGCGTGTTTTTTCTACATGGCGAGCTACGATCAAGCGCAAGCGGCTGCTCTGCGAGGTGCGCGTCTGTCCGGTTCGGTTGAGGGAGAGGCTTACGATTGGCATCTTTTATCCTTTGCGTGAAGGTCCTGAGAGCGCGGTGTAACGACAGATTTTGCAATGACGCGTCTGTCTTGTTAGGTTAAGGGAGAGGTTTTTGATCAATCCCTTGTGTGAAGGTCCTGAGAGCGCGTTGCAACGGCGGATTTTGTTGCACGTAGCGTACCGCCGGAACGACGAGAAGCAGTTGCTGGAGTGCCACACTGGATTAGAAGAGAGTCATGAGGATCAACTGAGCCTGGCGAGCATTCACTTCCTGCGCGCGCAGTACCAGGAAGCGATTGACATTTACAAGAAGCTTCTCCTCGGAAACAGGCAATCGTTTCCTCCTCGTTTCCTTGTTTGATGCGCATCGCTCTTGTTTGATGTAAGAGTTCCTGCAACAGAGACTGGCTGGCGCTGAACGTGTTCGTTGCGCTCTGTTACTGCAACATGGATTACTACGACGCGAGCCTGGAGATTTTGGACGTGTATTTGCAGGTGTGGCTTGACTTCCTGGAGAGGTTTTCTGTGTCTGTTCCTTGTTACTGATGCGCTTGATGTTGTGCAATCAGGTGCATCCGGAGAGCCCGTTGGCAGTGAATGTCAAGGTCCGATCTCTGCAGCGCTTGTAACGTTTCTAGGTGTGTTTGCACATTGTGTTGTCTTCATAACAGGTGTGACCATTTCTTTCCAGGCATGCAACAATTTCAAGCTCTTTGACAGGAAGATGGCGGAGGCGGACTTGAAGTCGTTGCAGGATGCGCCGATCGAGAACGACCTTGTGAACCACAACATCGTCGTCTTCCGCAACGGTGAAGGCGCGTTGCAGGTACCGGTTTATTGGTTTTACTCATTAGGAAAACCGTTGAGTCGAAGGTCAACGTTGGATAGATAAACTTAAACTCTATCTAATTTTGATATTGATTATGAATTACTGCATCAATATTGAATCAATGCTGATCTTCGACTCAAGGATGATGTTTCTGATGTACAAGCCTCGGTTACTGATTCGACCCGGACATGTCCAACAACAGAGTGTGCTTGGCTTGTAGGCATTGCCACCGATGATTGACATTCTGCCGGAAGCGCGCATGAATCTGGTGATCTACCACCTGAAACAAGGCGGTGAGTTGGCGAGCTATAGAAGCTATTTTTGGCTAAGGTCATATGATCAATTTGATGCACAGTCTGACATGGTTTTCTGGGCAGAGCAGAGATCCAAGACGCGTACAACATGGTGAAGACATTCGAGCCCACGACGCCGCAGGGGTACATAGTGAAGGCTGTGAGCTGCGCATCTCTGGGCCAGGAGACAGACAATGCAGAGCTTCTGAAGCAAGCCCAGCACTACTTCCAGGTGGTGGGGGCATCGGCCAGTGAGTGCGACACCATTCCAGGGCGTCAGTGTATGGCCTCCTGCCACTTTCTTCTCAAGCAGTTTGACGATGCTTTGGTCTACCTCAAGGTACTACAACCCTAGCTACATGAACCGGACTCTGATCATGGTCCCTTGCTTGTGTTCGACGTTTGTAATTGGTGGTTTTGCGATGGTGGCAGTCCATCAAAGCGTACTCCGAAGCTCAGGATGAGTTCAACTGGAACTACGGCATTGCCTTGGCTGCGTCAGGCGCGTATCAGGAGGCGGAGGAGGCGTTGTTGCTGGTCAGGAATGAAAAGTTGCGCAGTGACTACTATTACCAAGCGTGGCTGTCCTTCTGTTACATCGCCAATGGCAAAGCGGGCCTTGCTTGGGAGCTCCGCTTAGGCACGTCAGTTACTTCCAGTACTGTATCCTTCAGGTATCTTTACCGACTCAAATTGTTTAGAACATCCTCTGAGTCCATCCTACTAGCATCTGAACTTGACCTGATCCCATCCCAGTTGTGCATTCTATCTGAGTCCCTGTGGCTGCCTGCAGTTTGTTGCTGTTAATTGCCAACGAGTGCTACAAAACGGGAGAGTATTTGTATGCTGCCAAGGCATTTGATCTGCTCGGACGAATGGACGAGTCTCCTGAGTATTGGGAAGGCAAACGAGGAGCCTTGGTTGGAGTTTTCCAGAAGGTTGTATCCGGCGAAGAACCCAAGGAGAGTCTTCTGGATATTCTGGCACTTCTCCAAAACTCAAATAGGTCCGAGGTGAGCATCGTAAAACAAAGTAAACTCGATGGAATTGAATGACTCCTTTCATGGTTGTGACAGTCTCCTTACAATAGTAATATATATCTTGTTTGTACATACTTCTTTTCCATCGTCATAAATCAGGTGTAAGAGGTTCACTCTCAAGGCAAAGTAGGAACCAGATGCTCATGTTCTGCTCATGTTGTCATGAATGAAGGCCGAGTACATTGTGCGGATCATCAAGAAATGGGCCAAGGAGTGCATAACATTGCAGTGATAACAAACCCAATGCAGCAATTACATCTCGATACTTGACATTGTGACTGATAATTAGTTGCAGCGGTCGGAATTGTGAATTTGTGACCTGGTGAATCATCTTGTTTATCATTGTTTGGTCAATGTCATTCATTCATATTTTACCATTATATATGTTCAATCATGCATTTCTCACTCACGCATTTCATTTTCTGAATCATATGTCCTTTGCTGGCAATTTGTTAGTCCCTGTTTACATGCTTCAAATTTTAATGGCAGCCACTTTGCTTTTATCTCAACACTTTTCAGTCGCACTCACTCCATTAGTTATGATACAGGGAATTTCTTAACACTTTAAGCTCGAGGAGCTCACAAGGCCTGGGAGAATCTATGAGTGTATTGGATCATGTAGAACATCACCACAAGGTACATTTCATTGTGACCCTACTTCACAGAAATCATTGTAGCTCGTTAATGCTTGCATTGATATTGGTGGCGCCCATCCCGGTAATGCTCATCTTTGCTCCTCTAAATTCTCCTCAAACTTTCTTTGGAGGTGGCATGGAGCGCTTGCTACCAAGGTTAACGTGCCCAAAACGACCCAAAAATGGTCGTCAGGTTTGAAAGGGAGGCCGGATTATTTGCGCCAAAACCTTTGAAAAGTGATTCCATGTAGGCATTTTACACGCCCTAGGCATCTCGACCCTTGGTCCGAGTGTGAAAGCCCTAAGGTTGACCAAGGTTGAATTTGAGGCTCTTGACTATTCAAATTGCTAGTAGCACTCCATATCTCAATGCTTGATTTGATTGTGAAACCTCCCTTAACTCTTGGCCAAATCACCTTTCTTGGATATATTCAATGCTACCTTGTACCATCTTTCTAGGAGTGCCTTGGACCTCCAACTATCATCTAAGATAAACCCTGTTATAACCAACAAGTTAATCCTTTAACGCCTACGAGGCCTTCACAGGGTCGATTTTGGTGTTTTTGCTCGTCTAACTCTTTCCACAATTAGCCATTGTTTTTCACGTCCTCTAAAGGCATTTCGAGCTTCTTGTTAGCTTTCCAATAGATCTCTCCAATCTCCAATCTGTGTAGACATCAACGAACTAGAGTGATTTCCGTGAAGTGGGGTCATGCTAAAATGTACTTAGTATGTAAATGATGTTTCATGTAATCTATTACGCTCGTAGATTCTCCCCAGCTCTCTTGGTCCACTTAGGCAGTACAGAGTTTAGCACAATGCATATTTAGAGAGAACAAATAATAATACATTTATTTTTCAATGATAGCCAATAAAAATAGAATTTCAAATCAAGCAATTTCAATTTATTTCAATGAAATGTAGATTAGTTATGAATTTTCAAAGTGTGTTGCCATATTTAGCCGGTAGCTATCAACAAGCACCCCCATAAATGCCAACCAAAAGTAAGGGGACTTGACTAATAGCAAACCTTTATTTGGAGTTGAATGGGTAGTAAGGGATGGAAGTGAGTTGGATATACCCCTGTTTTATAGTTGTCATTTAGGGGGTCTATTTGGTTACCAAGGGGTTATGGAAAGTACTTGATTTGAGATCCTCGATAAGATCTCACGACAAACACTACATTGAAGTTTTGTTTTTCTGAACATTGTTGGTTTAGATTGATTGGGTACATACAGTGTCTACCAAAAATAGTTGTACAATTGAAGCTTTTCTAGAAATCAGCTACGATTGCTCTTATAAAATAGCAACAACACAACTTACACTGATTCTCAGACCTTCTACAAGCCCTAGCAAATCATCAAAGGCCTCTTCAACTCTTACAAAAAAATTCCAAAACAAAAAAGCCTCCCAAGTGCACTTACATTACAAAGATTGAGGTGTGCACAACTTGTGTGCATATTAAATTGAATACACTTCTATTTTATTTTTGCATCTGTAATCCCAACAATTGGAAAACCTTAAGGGAATCAAGTTTAATAAGGTGCCATCTAATATACTCATTAAGGTTGGCCGAAATAATCTATTATCAATCCCACCACTTGCCCACATTCTATGCAATTTTAAAAACCACTTCACTACCTGGATACTTATGGTAGCTACTATACTTGGAATAATTCATACTACCATACTTGAGACTCTTCACATTGTCAAATTAGGTGCATCATGGATATGTAGTACTATGTATTTTCAGTTTATATTTATGCCTTAAAGTTCTTCACTAACCAATGCGGGACATATCAAATCTACAAAGATTTAAGATATGGCTCATATATATAACTCATGTTCAGATTTCCTACCAATGATTCAATTCAATGACAATGCTTACACATTCTATAGTAGTCAATCCCTGAGCTAACTGCTATCCATTCCTTCACCTTTTTCCTTTAAAATTGTTAATCACTAGTTGACAAAGAACAATATAGTGGATGTATATTGTGCAATTTTTGTATGAAAGTACACGTTGTAATTGTAGTATGGAAGCCAATGAGCCCATTGACTATTACTATTTCTATCATGAATTTATTTTCTCCTTGGTCACCATGTGGCGGAGCTACAAAGAGCTTCTTTTGTGATGGAAGCAAATATCGGGCATGATTAAGCTGTTTCAATTCAATATTTTTTCCCATTTTGAATAGATTTTATTATTCATTTTGTCCCTTTCTCCAATTTTTTGCTCCCCAATTATTGAGTTCTAAACTTGATATAACTTACCACTAACAATAAACTATATTACACTACATATTTGGTACACAACCTTTGTAAAAAAAATGGGTGTTCGAGGGCCCTGGAAGCTATTTGATTCCTCTTCAAGTCCCAAGCGCACTAGGTACAGACCAAGTCAATTGCCTCCGGACTCCCACCTTCCAACCTCAAATACAAATGGCAGTTGGCGCTCCCCTTAGAAACCTCAAGAAAGAAGCCCTGGCCACCTCTATTCCATCCGGCCATGACCACTCGTTGGGAGCGCCAAACACCGCACACATCCTATGTACTTGAACCAAGTCGGTATGTGTCGGGAAGAGTAGGCAAAGGGTCAAAAGCTCCGCCATGATGCCCACATGTCGCTTGGCGCACCATACAGTGTTGCATGGTTTGACCATTGCAACAAGATCTCCCGGGCTCGAAACAAAGGAGTGCCTACACAGCTTGTGCATGGCGGCCCGTCCACCATTTTCGTTGCCATACCAAGATCCGCCACCTTGTAGTCACCATCTCTGGAAACCAGTACATGATCCCTAGGCTTCAAGTCTCGATGGGCGTACCCAGACTTGTCCATTTACTCCATGGCTCAAAAGATATGCATCATGCAATGGTGCACCGCATCTTCCAAGAATGGCTCCTCCATTCATTTGATGATGTAGAGAAGATTGTCCTTCAAGTACTTGAAAACAAAGTAGAAGTAATTGTGGTGAAAGATGAAGTGGTTGACCTTGATGATATTAGGATAGTCGTTCAACGATAGGAGGGTTTGCACTTCTCTTAGCCTACAACACTCCTTTGATGATGCATACCTTCTCTTCAATTGTTTGATAGCCACTACCTCCCCTGTTGTTGTATTAATGGTCCTCAAGACTCACCCAAATGATCCTTAAGACTCACCCAAATGATCCGCATCCCAAGAGGGAGCCTACTTGATTATCCTCCATTAAGCACTCTAACCTTGTCATGTATGTCATCTCTTATGTATGTCATCTCTTAGAGTACTTCCTGCTCACCTCAAATACAAAAGCGTGTCCTCACAATCAAGTATCTAATGAGGAGTCACAAATGTCATTTCTACTAGGATCAAAATGGATGTTGTATGATAACATCTTCTCAAAGTAGGGCATGTGATAGTAGAGATCACCACGGGTGCAGATCTCGTGACAAGAATGAAGCTTCAAAGTCCTTCATTCTCCCCCCTTCCCAACTCTTCAAGCAAGAAATGAGAAACAAGTCCATGGCATTCTTTGAAATGGTACTTGTATACCTGTAAGCACTTTGCTCTTGTACAAAGGTGAATGACATTAGTGGTGATGTTTGGAAATTCTTTTTTGCAGGTGACCATCTAGAGTGTATTTACAATTAACGTTTGTGGCCCTTGAACCGCTGACCTAACCCCTAATAGACCATGACTATCATTATTTTAAATATCTTTCAAAAGTATTGTTTCAAAGTGCTAAATTACAAAATTCAAAAATAATGATCTTTTTAAAAAGAAGGATTTTGTTAAAGTTTACTAAGAGATGACACCAAAAAATTTAGAGAATTTTTTAGTGTATAGATTGGAAGAATATAGCATTGAAGGCAAGCTTGATTGTCTTTTTACACCTTAATTTTACAAAGTTAGTACACTATGTTTTTATTGTTGAGATGAAATTAAGCATAGGGTCCCACCATGGTGTAGATCTTTGAGAATTATATTGTCAAATATGAAAGGATATTGTCATTTGTTTTGCAAAATTAAGGTTTCAAGCCATTATTTAAGGAAAAAACACGGGGGGGGCACTCAATGGTAAATTGCGACATCACGTGCGATCAAGCCCTCATTAAAGGGGGGCTATGTAGGTAAATTCTGTGAATTAATATAGCCCTATCTTTACCTAAATTTCAAAATTTGGTTAATTTCATATACCTTATCTTTCATTATACATTTTTTTTTGCACTAATTAAATGTAGGCTATCTTCATTTAAAATACAACTTACGAAATTTATGAAATTAGTGTTACACATACACTTGAAGTTGGGACATGTGCACATACATGAAATTGCTTGCAGTGAAGTATACATGGGTGTGTGTTTGCAAAACAGTGACAAGTGAAGCGGTTTAGGTGTTTATAAACACTGTGAAACAAAGTACAAATATTGAAAATTGCTGCCATGTACTTGGCAGCAAAGTATAGAAACTGAAATCCATGCATGGGAAACACTTGTGTGTGCAAAAAAATCCTTTGAGTTTCTGCAAACTGCTGCAAACTGTTGCTAAACATGAACCTGCAAAACACAGAAAAACAAGCATCAGAAAAACAGCGTGAACCAAGGATGCAAAACAAAAAAAAACAACGAAGCAAAAGCAAACTGTAAGCCAAAAAGGATCAGGAAAACTTACCTTCATCGAGCTGCGGATGTAACCCAGATGCAAGGATCACCCATGGATCCATCGCCTCGTTGTAGGGTAGCCCCTAAGTAGTAGCTGCGTCGAAGCATGCTACGAAGGAGGTCGAGATCCTTCACATGCAACTCTTCAAGGGGTTTAGAACGAAACTCCAACGGAAAACTGCGCTCGAAAGTCCAGGATTTGCGGAAGAGCGAGACGGCCTCATCGATATGTCCAAGAACAAATTTGTTATTCCTTCGCCTGCTCCAGCAAGGACCTCCAGGGAAGCCTGCAAAATCATGAAAGGCCAGTCGCAATGCAGCCGCTGGAATCGGACCTGCCGTCTCCAGCAGCTCCTTCGTTTCCTTCGACAGCGCCGCCACTGTCGAGAAAACCTGCAAAAAAGCAGCACGATCCTCGTGCATTCGGCCCACCCACTCCCAACCATCCTCAGGGATGGCGGAATGATCCGCCACCTACGCGCCAAAAACCTGCGCCAATTCCCACGCTCCTGCGGGGTTCTCCATGTCGATAGGCCGCCAAGCACGAGCGAGAGCAGATGAAGGCGAGAGCAGACCGAGAGCAAATGAAAAGCGAGCGCAGGAACAAGCGAGACCGACAGCAGATGACTTGCGGTTTAAGGAACAAGCAAGATCGACAGCTGATGACAAGCGAGAGCAGGAACAAACGAGAGCGAGAGCAAATGGGAAGCGAGCGCAGGAAGAAACGAGACCGACTGGAAATGGGAAGCGAGCGCAGGAACAAGCGAGACCGACAGGAAATGAGAAGCGAGACCCACAGCGACTGACAAGCGAGAGCAAAGGATCGACAAGCAAGAGCAGGAACAAGCGAGACCGAGAGCAAATGGGAAGCGAGCGCAGGAACAAGCGAGACCGACAACAATTCAAGGCGAGAGCAACAACGAGCGAGAGAGTGCGATCTCTACGACAAACAAGCGGTTTTATGCGCAACAACCCTCCCAAGCACAGCCATCCCTTAAGTAGGTATTAGGGTTTAGGGTTTAGGCCCTCCCAAGCCAAAGCTTGTTATCACCACAACCATCTCATAATCAGGTAAAAGAATAACAAGCAGGTAAGCAGGTAAGAGGTTAAGGAGTAAGGGATTAGCACCGGGAGAAGAAATTAGCACCACAACCAGTCAACCATCCCTTAAACAAGCAAGGGGTTTAGCACAAGGGTTTAGACTAGGTAAAGGGGATTAGGACTAGTTCTGTTGGGCCATTTAGGCAAGGGTTCCAACCAGATTTGGCATTTTGACCACCACCAAAATCATACATGTATCGGCCTCAATAAATATTGAAACTTCTACGGATCAGACCTATTGTTTGACACATAATCATTCAGGTTTTCTGCATCACCCCTGTCCAGGCTATACACTTGACTTCCACAGTTGTAAGTGAGAGTAACATTTGTGATTATTGACTCAAGGCTAATCCATTTAGAATCAGTTACATTGTACTTAAACTTATATGAACCAGGTGCTCGTGCGTAGTAATGTAGGATAACTTCAATACTAGAAACGAGGTTAGACTTCTTCCCTGTACTCACCTCACGGTTTGTTAGGTCCACGGGCTGCTTCAACGACCCCCACGAGGTGCCGCCAACTCGCTTACGCATTTTCTGTATGCGACCAACCCACCAAGTGCCCTCGTCCACGCCTTGGATGGTTGAAGCAGGGTAACCCCTCTTCCCAGCTCGCCCACCTCTCCTCTTTGCTGCTGTCACTGTGGACGGCCTACTAATCGTAGTGCGTTGTACAAAATATGCACCAACGTCGGATCCAATTCCGACAAAACACGTATTGGCACACCGAGCAGCACCAAGATAATCATCGCTATTGTTAAAATACAAAGAGTTCTTAACACGAGTCAACCTGTCTTTGGAAAGAAATGGGTTACCGTTAAGTTGCCCCACCAAAGTTGACTTGAATATTATGTTACCACTGAATTCCACGAAAGCTTCCACTTTTGCAGGAACAGGTATTGCCAGAACATGGTCCTCGTGGCTACTCAACATCTCTGATATGCAATGCCGTGTTTCACTCTCCGCAACTGAGAGTGCTAGAACTCCGTCATCGACCAGCTCCTCCTCCACATGCTCTCCTGCCGTGGTGTTTGTCAGGTGGTTCTGTTGCTCTTCAGCAGCTAAATCCTCACGCAGCACCTCCATGTCGCCATCTTCCCCACGTACAGGCTTGGACGACGCTGCCCAAGCAAATGACGACTTGTCTGCAAGCTCCACTACCCATGGTTTATCAAACCAGGTCCTAATATGCTTCGCAGTTGCTTGTGGATTTGGGGCCATATTCAAGGAATTGATCATCCTTTGTGCATCTCTCAAACCCTCCTTCAATGCCTGCACAACACACTCATTGCTAGACACGGCCGTATAGTCACCTAGATCTGGCACCGTCTCATCTTCTTGCAGTTTGTGCAACTTCGCCCAAATGTTCTTCATCTTGTTGTGTGCCCTCCCAAACTTGATCCCGTTCCCTCCATACTCAATCTGGGACAGATGGTTAACGGTGTTGGCACAGCTCACTAATTCTTGAAAATCATATGCCCTCTCCATACCTACCATGCCCCCTACCTTGGAAAAAAAAATCTCGCACGAATCACTTCCAGTTAAGTGGAATGGCACAGTAAGATGCGGATATTTGTCACGGAAGTGGCAGATTAAGAGCACAACAAAATGACATGACAACTGAATGTCAAGAAAACACTGTTGACTAACAAAGTTTAGTTTGGGATCAGAGTGTTCTGTATTCCCTAATCCCCCGTGGTTGCCGTGCTTCATCCATAATTTCCAGATTCTGAAAAAAAAAGAAACCTTAGCAGCCTTCACAATCCGAGCGCACAGGTCGTGACGTGGAGACAAAAAGATATCGATGTACTCAGCACATATCTCTAAATACATCTCAGTCCCTAGAATGCGTTCACGGTGCAAATCAGTGGACAGACGGAGCGCCCTCAGACAATCTCTCACCTTCTGAGAACACAATCTATGAGCGCTAGCCCAATTCTGACGATCCTTTCTATCATAATCTTCTTGGAGCAACCCGTGCTCATCCACTGTAAACCGGTTAAACACCTGACAAATCTACTGGTGAAGAGTAAAATCACCTCCTAATCTCAAGGTACGGACATTGCTATCAATGGGATTCAACAATTTCTTACCATTATGTATGTAGTCGTGATCATGCAAGCCGATTGCTTCTCCCTCTAAGTTCAGGTTAGCAGAAAATACCCAGCCCTCCCAATCCACAGATAACCTTGACCCCCCTAAACCTCTATAATCAGCCAGCATTAACTGCCTTCTCCGAGAGTCCCCATCACTAGCATGTCCTATAATAGGACCCACATCAGCATAACAGTGAGTATTCCACAACTCATCAATCCTATTCCATTGACTTCGAACCCAACTTGCATCAAAACAACCGCAAGTGCATGAAGCAACTAAAACTAAACGAGGGAGTGCATCATGCATAGGGTTGACAACAATTACTCTTGCAAAACCGCCAATCTTGTTAGTCCTAAACGCATCGACCATATTATTGTATCCTTCCTCACCAACTCCAACACTAGGCTTATAGTGTGGTGAGCAAGTGTGACATTCTTTTGGGCCACAGAATCCCACCAGCGTATCCCACCTGGCGTCCCAGGAAACTCGACCCCTCACCTTTGTTTCGTCTTCGGCAAGTAAAACAGGGACGAGGCCAGTAATCCCAACAGCAGCCTTAGCATCAGTGTAGATGCTAGCAATGGACTGGAATATTTCAGCATGTTCCCCTGAAATGAACTGAACTCCTTTTCTAGACTCCCTGCGAATAGTGTCATAACTAGGACCAGCAAAGTTCAATGAAAACAAATCAGTTAGACGTCGACTTCCATAGATCTTCATCGCTTGTGAAAAACATTTTGTGTTTTCACTGAAGCGATGCCCCTCATCCTTTCTATTGAGATTTTGAGCTACGTCTTTCATGAAATCCCATAATCTAGGTTTCCCACCAAATGCCCCTATTCTATGTGCACTAATTATGTTGTTACAGAACTTCATGAGATTATTGTCTGATGATGCATTAATGGCACTCTCACGCAAGGTTGGTCTTTAGGCTTTTAATTGAACAATCCTTGTCTTAGCATGCCAATAATGCAGCTTCTCTAATCGATATTTTCTGGACAACTCCCTCGCATGTTTTGACACTTCCAACACAGACAAATACCCTAACCGTATCCCTCCTGCTGTGGTTCTGTGGCCCCTCTTTACGGATGCCTGGTCCTCTCTTCTGACTCTCATTCTGAAATCATTTTGACGTGGTATCTGGGCACACATGGGGCAAGTCAGATCTGGGAAAGGCTGTAGAGATACTGACAACCGGTTACACTGTCTATGGCGGAAAGACCCACTCACATGGACTACTTCATTCTGCATTTCTATGGCTGCAATGAGATGAGGTTCGGGGTACCAATCAGCACCTGAGTGGGGATCATTCACCAAGGCATTCACAGCATACACATTCCCACCATACTCAACAGTTGGACCATGGTATCCATAACACATGAGGGTAGCAAGGCAATTTCTATCAACGGGATAATTCGTACCTCCCGTGGTGTTTGATGAAGCCGTTCTAAACCAACTGTGCAAGTCAACCTGATTGGAGTGCAAGCTCGTGGTGCTTGACCTAGATGGCCGCCCCGGTCGACCTGACCTTGCTGGCTCGCTAGCAATCTGTTCAGTATTCTGAACTGCCTTCAGATGTTTGGGACTTGCAATGTGACTTCAAAGATTCACCTCCAATGTCTTCTTTGGTGGGCACATGACCATCATCTCCCTACAATACGGGCATTTAACCTTAAACCAGTAACATCTGGTATCATCTGCTGTCAAATTCCCCAATATGGTGAATTTCTTGTGATCATCAGGGAGGCTGCTGTTCACATCTTCCACTATCTGAACACCTTCATCGATCATCCTCTTATGGTCATGTGGAGTGAGAGTCAGTGACCTCCCATTCTTAGCCTCAGATTGCGGGTGGTCATCGAAGTTCACATTCTTCGCAGCACAAAAATTACGCACATGGGCTATGCTCATGATGTGTGATCTCTTGAAGTTATTGAACAAGTTATCAATCTGCGCTTTCGTGTGGTCTTTGCTACCACCACCGCAGTCCTTCTTGCACTCGCCACACCAAAGCTTCACAACTCCAGCGCCATTCAAATCAAACGACTTCAACCACCACTCGTGATCAGACATGGCCACCTTCTGTAACTCCGCTCGTAACTTCTTCGCCCTCTCCAAGTATCGATCCATGACGTCCAACGGTAAGAGGGTTGATTTCAGTGGAGTATCTGTGACCTCGGCGGAGTCTGCGATTGCACTCACTCTCGATGATCCAGCGGGCAAGGAGGCTGCAGTCGCAACGTCCTCTTGAACGTCAAGGCTATTGTCTGAGAGAGGGGGGATCTCCACGGCGGTGACGGTGAAAGATCCATCTCGAAGCCGCCTTCGTTTATTGCCCTCATTCAGGTCCTCCTTCGCCTGAATCACGTACACGTCCTTGGAGAACGCGTTGAGGCGCTCCAATTTCTTCCTCACACGCCGCTTATCCTCCATGTCCCAAAACTCAAATGGCCATTCCAGAATGTCATTGCTCTCCAACGTAACGCGCAATGCTCCCAACATCGACGCGCCTCCAATGTCCACTTTCCCGAAGTATTCTGGATCTGCAAAATCCCCCTCCAACGTCCACAGCGTGATCCTATCCAGCGCCACTCCCATTTTCCACTAAACCCTAGGCAACACAAGAAATGAAAACTGCAGAGTGACCCTAAACCCTGTAGAGAATCTAGCGCATCAAACCCTAAACCAAGCAACAAGGAAAACAAGAGAAACAAGAAACAAGAGCTGGAAACAGGAGCAGGAAACAAGAGCAGGAAACAGGAGCAAAAAACAGGAGCAGCAAACAAGAGCAAGAAAGAGGAGCAGGAAACAGGAGCAGGAAACCGACCGCAGGAAACCTAAACCCTAAACAGGAGCAGGAAACAGGAGCAAGAAACAGGAGCAGGAAACCGACCGCAGGAAACAGGAGCAGGAAACCGACCGCAGGAAACACGAGCAGGAAACAGGAGCAGGAAACCGACCGCAGGAAACACGAGCAAGAAATACAAGCAAGAACACGAGCGAAAACACGAGCAAAAAGCGACCAAGCAAGGAGGTGAAACACATTCACCAGAATATTAGCAGGGTACGCAGTCTCTCCGTACTCCCAGTCCACGCCTACCGGATACGCGCGCTGCTCTCAGAAACCCACGGCAGTCTCGCATCAACAATGCACGCAAAATATCAGGAAACACTCTACGGACACAGAAGCATTGGCGGGAGCATTGGTGAGGGCTGCATCGAAAGAAAGTGAGCGCCAAACCCTAGGCAGCCTCGACTTGCGTCAACAGTTCTCCACTTTCGCGCGCTGCCAAATGAAGATGTTCCATTCGTTATACTCCTTTTCATCCACCAGTACTTGTCATGATGGCACGGCATGATGGAGCATTGGATCCAATCCTTTATAGACATGGCATTTACATTTGCATTCTACCTACCCTATTTTAGAACTAAAATTTTCCTAAATTTTAGTATTTTCACCTACCCTTCGTTATTTATAAAGGTCAAACGCCCTATTATGATGACCCTATTTTACTTCGAACCCTTTTCTAAGTTTTTGGACACATGCAATTATAATACCCCTTCATTTGATCGCACGTAAAACTAAATAAACGCGCAATGCTCCCCCCGGGAGAAAAAACCTACCTACTTTTCAAATGAAACTATTTCTCTTTTAAAAACATATATATATATATATATATACTAGTAGGGTACCTGTGTCCTCCGGACACAATATTTTTTTGTGTTGAGTCTCCACCTCCCTGTTCCCTAGCCCTCTCCAATCCATCGTCCCCCCGTCCTTGTCCCCTTGTCCCCCGTCCCCGTCCCCGTCCCGTCCTTTTTGAAATTGTAATTGTAGAATCTTCTAATTCCTTATGAAAATATTAAGAAAATAAATACAGATTCCAACCAATCGCTCCGATTTGAGAAAGAGCTTGAAGTGATGATGGGAAGAAGTACAGCAGAGAGACTTCTATTCTCGAAGATTCAGAACCGGAAATGCACACCACAAAAGACGCCAGCCTCTCTGATGATCACTCAGAAGAATGTCTCGGCTTCACCGTTCTCAGGTGCCTGTGGAACAGGTCATCATTGTCTTCCACAAAACTCACACGGAAACCCATTTGCAGCAGACCCTGGTGCCTTGGTGCCCTGGTATTCATGACTTCTAAGTAAAGCCACATCTGCGGCAGCTGTGACATGATTTTTTGAGGATCTTCTGGCCTTGTGTGAGATGATGTGGTAATATTTTTCGTGAATTTTGACCATACGGATAGGAAGATAGAAGGGGACAAACTTCTCAAATTTACAAATTTTTCACGCTAGAGTTCTCCTGCTCATCTCTCTCAGGGAAATCTTCGGGAGAACGCAAAATCTTTCACGGAAGCCTGTATCTTCACAGGACTCACTGGTCTGCGACAGGAATTCCTACACAAAAGTCGTGCTGCTCATCTCGACTTTTGCTCTGCATCGGTCAGTCTGAATTCTTTGTACAAAACTTCTCCTGCTCGTCTCCGGCTTTTCTCTGCAGCAGGACATCGTGCATGAAACCTTGCATCTTGCACGACAGAATCCACTCCAAAACTGAAACGAAACAGAAGGCATGATCCATAGAAATGAAGGTATAACGAATAAGGGGGTTACCGCAACAAAGAATATTTACCTGATGAGGTTTCAGCTCCTCAGCAAATGCATCAATCTCTGGTTTTCGCAATATCCTCTCTAGATACACCTTACGCCCAGAAACATTACCATCACATCAACTGCTTAGTAGCTAAAAAGGTTAATAGGAAGGTGAAAAATAAACTGTAAACTGCAGAAAATCAGTTAATTTCACAATTTGAAAAGACTGCAAGTCTAAGATGAAGCATACTTTTATTAATGGCCTAACCACTACCAAGTCAAAGAAATTGCAACTCAGTGACGATAGAAGATAAACCTTTTGCAAGATGGAGTATATTTTCAGCTTTGAGCATCTTTCATCCTGAAAACACGAAGTAGACACAAATTTGAAAACACGACCATGAACTTGAAAATGTCCACCACTATAAAGGATTCCTCCAAAGGGCACTATAAAGGATTCCTCCAAATGGTACTATAAAGGATTCCTCCAAAGGGCACATATGGAGGATTCTTTCAAAGTTCACATTCAATTTAAAAGGCACATTTGATTCAAATGGCAATTCCAAAGGTCTTGTGACCGGGAGCGGTGGTCGGTTAGATTGTCCACTTTCATCGGCGCGTTCATCCATCCGGCGCGCCCATTTCTCATCTTGTATTCTTTTATAAATATAGATATACTAGTGGGATACCAATGTCCTTTGGACACCTTTCTTGTTGGATAATTTTTGTTGTATGAAACAATAGAAATGGGTTAATATTTATTCATCATAGATCCTTTTACATATGTGCGGCCGCAGCATTGTTCAGAATATAAAAAGGATTCTTCCAAAGGGCACTATAAAGGATTCCTCCAAAGGGCACATATGGAGGATTCTTTTCAAAGTTCACACTTAATTTAAAAGGCACATTTGATTCAAATGGCAATTCCAAAGGTCACGTGACTGGGAGCGGTGGACGGATAGATTGTCCACTTTCATCGGCGCGTTCATCCATCCGGCGCACCCATTTCTCATCCTGTATTCTTTTATATATATAGATATATATATATTCACGAGTGGAGGTCTACTTTGTACATAATTCATTCAAAATGGACAGTGTCCGAATTTCTTGGAAAATATATACATTTTGTCTAAGGTGATATCCATGTGATGTCAAGGTCATACTCATGTAATACCTATGTGATACTTGTGTAATATCTAGGTAATACCCATTAAGTCCAAACCACTGTGCAAGGAAAAAATAATTAATTCAACAGAAGATTGTTGAACTAGACCTTGGCATACGGTATATATACATACATATAAAATAAAATATCCGTAATATTAAATTAATACATAGAACTTTTGAAATAAAATTAAATGGAGGGTCCAAAGGGATTTCACTTTTTGTCCATTTTGAAGAACTTTTTCAACATTATGTTATTTAAACATTAAAAATTTACATGAAGTTTAAGTCATTTCAAATATATTTTATGGAGATCAAATTCTTTTAAACAAATTGATATCATAAATTTTAATCTATTTATATGCATTTATAAATAGCCTCCAAGAAACATGTTGGTATCTATTTGATTGATTCAATGTAATACCTTAGTTCAATTCGATTGATTCAAAATCCTTGCAATATAAGGTAGAGGCACCCAATTCCAATCAATAGAACATGCATGGAATGGTGCATGAAAATGATAAATGCATGAAATGGGGCATGAAGTGACCCAAAACCGATAAGTCAAAATCTGAAAACTCCAATCATTATCGGCATTGGATCATGAAGTGTGCAATTTTGGTTTGCTCCACATCAATTGAGCTCTCATTGGTGGCCTTGCCTCAAAAGTCTAACAAGGCCAATCAACATTGGGTACCTCCATGAGTTGATTCATCATGGCATGTCTTCTCTCTTTTCTCACTCTCACTTATTGGCACTGGGCAAAGGAGGGCACTAAATCTCACCTACTCTACCTACTCTACAATTTGATTATGGGCTCCGGTGGTTTTTGGGCTTCTAAATTTTATATCAATTGCAAATCTTGAAGATTATATTTGAAAAAATATTTGTTGAGTTTCATTCCTAATTCCGCATTGTCCTACATAAATGATCTTGACATACAATGTCATTTGAGTCCCCAACTGGCTTAAGTGATTGGAATTGGGTGCCTCTACCTTAGTACATCTTTCAAAGCATTCACCTGTGTGAACTATTTCCATGATGGAGATTGAGCAAAGGAAAGTCAACTGAAAATCCTCACAATTGGATTTTGAATGTGAAGATACCATGAAATTACTTCTCATAGTCCATCACACAACGAATACATTGTCCTGAGTTTAGAAGATCGAAGGCCTCGTTTATCTTGGAAAATGGCAACTTATGGGTGATGTAGTGATCCAAGTTTATGTGCTACAACATCCAACACCCATTGTTGGGGTTATAAATGTGATTGTGATGTAAATAGGAATCTAAGTTAGAACAATAATAAGATATAAAATTGTGGAAAATATTACACATCTTTGATTCAAGTTATTTAATCTTAATTTGATAGCCTATAAATCAAAATCAGATCAATATCATAGAGATGAGTACTAACCCCTTTGATACACCTATCAACGAGCTCAGGAAGTTGTGTGCGGCCCTTGTAACCTCCAAACAAACCGGATGTCCACACACGTCCCCACAAAAGAGAAGCCGGATGGAATTTGACTCGCTCCGATGATTCAACCAATCCCAATATACATGAAACTCCTCCCCACTGCAAAAATGCAATCCAACAATCACTAAGTTTATGGTAAAAATATCAAGAGTAAAAGCATCCATATCTTCTATACATTAACATTCTAGCTCAGAAATGTCTGATCATAATAGATAGGGACATACACTTGTACACAAAGAGTTGATTATGGATATTTGTACTGTATTAACTTGAAATTAAAACAGTCCATGCAATGTTAGATCAGTATTTTTAATATTTTTATGAAGGTTGTGGTCACTTGACTTACTTCAACACAACATTCAAGGGCTGATTTGATGACTCCCACATCGCCAGTGCAGTCGAAGCTGTAATCCACCCCGCCACCCGTCATGTCCCGGATCACCTGCCTCACAAAAAGTAGAATTAGCGTTGTAATATGCACACAACATGATGTTATAATGGTAGTTCTTGGTACCATTGACACTTTCATGCAAACTTTCATGAAACCATTGAAGACACCATTTCAATATTCAAGTAAGTCGGTTCTATTGTATGAATAAAACAGGAAATGTTGCTTTATCAAGAAAAAAAAATGAGTCCAAGTAATTTAAAGCACTAGAAAATCTAACAGTTGCCAATATTATGACTATTGCCTACATGGGTCATTTGTTACAAATAAAACATAGTGAGTTAGGTCTCACCTCTTCAATAGGCTTATCAAATGATTTGATGTTGAGGGTGTCTGTGAGCCCAAACTCCATAGCTGAAGACACAACATGAACAATACTCAAAGTTGGATAATCATGTAGACTTGGTCTCATGTAATCACATTGAAGTCTCCAACATTTCTTCAACAACAAGCCCACTTCATTCACCTAGCAAGATGATTCACTAAAATTTTTGAACTCCAAAATGTATTTGCATGGGAGTTATGGTGAGGAAATAAGCTTGTAATTTATTACTATCACCTCTTTCTAGCTTGCCAGCGTCCCTAGCAACTCCGATAATCTTCGAACAGCCGGATACTTTGCAGGCTTCCACAACCTACACCACAGTTTTTAGAGCAATGTCATAGTCTCTTTTTTTTAAATTCACCACTCTCATCTGAAATGTGTAGATGATATTGAGGTCAATTGGCACTTACGGCTAGTCCAATTGTTCCAAGTCCAAAAACAGCCACAGTGGATCCTTGATGAACTTTGCAAATAAGCCACGCAGATCCAACTCCTTCCATAACAATGCCCACGCACAAGAAACCACTTTTATTGGTGAGAACAAAAACCAAAGTAGAACATTTCTAGTGCATCATCAAAGCTCAAACCTTCAATAAGAATGAGTGTCACTTGCACCAAAATTGACGTGAATTCCTATCCTCGATGATTATATTGACGATCCTATGTGAGTGGTTTCAATATAACTTTTAAACTGGTAAAACATTTCATCATGATAAATACTAAGTAAGGGTGACAGTGGTTATCAACTTTAGTATGCAACTTTCAAGATTTTTATAGACCCTCAATGAGGTGAAAGTTGATTATTTTCTTCTTCTTTTGGTACCTGTAGGGATTCCGCAACCAAGTAGACAGACTTTGGTGAGGTCCGCCTTGGCGTTGATTTTTGCTACGCAAGCCTCATCCATGGTGGAATATTGGCTGAAAACCGAGATGCCGAAGAAGTGGTAGATGGGTTTCCCATCCTCCACTCTGGAGAATCGAGTCGTGGTCTTGTCCGAGGGCATCAGCCCACTGCCCCAGTTGAACATGAATGTGTCACAAATGTTGGTCTTGCTCGATTTACATTTGGCGCACTTTGTGCACTCGCATTGCCATATTGGTATGCATTTGTCGCCGGACTTGATATGCGTGATTTGACTCCCAACACTCTCACAAATCCTGCACAATTTCTGCTTGCGCCAACGGTTATATTGATCCTCACAGAGCACTATGACTTGTGTCCTTGACCTTACATCACAACTTCAAGAACGTTTGAAGCTTGTTTTCTCACCCTGCCCCTTCGTGGCCCAAAATCCGAGGGAATAGTTTCTGTGTGTCCTGAAATTTACAAACAAAAAAACACACAGGAAAAGGAAGGATTCATCAGCATACGAGAATTTGTAAACATACCATCCCATTCATGACATTCTATAATTCATGCTTTCTTTGATCTCCTTGGAATTGTCATAGTAATTCTACTGGCCAATTTAGATTCTGCATCGAATTAGTGTAACTCATGTATCAGCAATATGGCGATTGATTTCAAAGTACGTGACTGATTATGTCATGGGAGGTGAAGATGCTACCTTGCCCTTCCAGAAGTAGAGATCTGATTGACATATACAGGCATTCGTAATTTTAACTCGCACTTCAGTAGGTTTAGGAGGCGCACAGTGGATATCCTCAAAGCTGAGCGGCTTGTTTGCTTCATAGGCAACACCAGCTGCGTAACATGTATCACACCATCTCATCAAATCAGTGCAATCAACCAGTCTCTTGTGATTAGCAACATTTCCTTCCAAAAAAACTTGACCTTCTCTTCCATGATAGGGATTTGGATTTCACATGTTGAACACGCTCTTGAACTAAACTACCACTAACTTCCACTAAGATGGCATGCAGAATGTATCCAGATAAAATCACGCATTGCTTGTTAGAAGTTTTCATAGTTTTTCAAAACCCATGGGTTGCTATCAAGAGTGCCTGCTTTTCTGCCATGAGTTTTTCCCAATAGCACAAGCTGGATTTTCTTGGCTTTAACATCATCAGCATCAAAATTTTAATAAAACTTATCAAACACATTATGCAACAAGCTGTAGTTTAAGTATGATTCCATCGTCAGAATGTACAAATATCCATTAAGGTTGAGAATCAGGCAGCACAAACAAGGAGTTAGGCTCTAATCTAAGGTAGATTTTACTATTTCAGAGCCCATAGCTATTATAGATGAAAAAAACACCTAGAATGTTCAATGAGTACCATAAAGCATCATTATTATACAACCAAAAACTCACAACTCAACTCCCAACCACTTAATAAATATCTCTCCCTCAAAATTCAAGTAGATCGTTCATGTATGACCTAAAAGTCACATAAATAAATAAGTTGGAACATGGCCAAGGAATCCAGATTCCGGTCATGAACAAAATCCTCCCTCTCCCTAAGCTCGGGAAGAACATGTATGCTAACAACAGACTAAGGATTCATGAAACGAGGAGAAGAAGAATAAGAAATGAAAAGTCCCATACCCTTGCATTTGATGCTTTTGCCGGTAGTGGCCTTAAAGCTGGCAGCAATATGAGCGTCAAGGGGAGGGTCACCACAACAAAGAACCATGTTTAACTCTCACTCAGCAGCCTTCAAATCGTTTTTGCACAATCAAGAATGATGCTACGTACTAGACTTAACTTTTGTGTGTTTGGTTTAACAACACTCAACGCTCGCTTTGAATGAGAAGAGGAATATACCCTTGCATGTGATGACTTTGCCGGCGGTTGCCATGGCTACAACACCCCAAACAAGCTCTAGTTGGGCGGAAAAAGACTTATATCTCAACAAATTGCTTGCACAATCGTTTGTGTTGAACCCTCACTTTCTACAAGAAAAATGTTGTTGTTGGGGTGTTGTTTGTCAAGTGTTGGAGCTGCTCCTTGTAGGTCGCAATGTTCACATTGCCAACACCGAGGATTATCCAATGGATATGAAGATTTGAAGGGGTGTTCTGTGCCCTATTAACACCGCTTTGCCTCCCATAACCTTTCATGTACCAACCATTTATTTTCGGGCTCCTAAACCCTAAACCCTAAAACCAAACCCTAGATTCAAGCTCTACCATATCCTATCCCAGCACGTCAATCCAAAACCCAAACCAAAGAACAGGAGGCGGTTAAAGAGAGAGCAGTGCCTGAACCGCCGCTGTACAACGTCTGCTTAAAGACACCCCAAAATGAAAACACCTCAAAACCCCAAAAGACTGATATGATTTCTCACAAACAAAAACCAAACGTAAACTATCGGAATGTACATAAAAAATGACACAAACTTGATTCTGAGATTGCACAAAAGCAGAAACCCACGTTCCAAACCCCAAAACACCAACGCTGCTACCAGCCGCGTGCATGTAACTGCTATCAAACAAAAGCAACATTAACCATCGCACACACACAGAATGATTGCAACGTAGATTTTGAGTTGTTCTGAGAGCTTTTCAGATTTCTCCTGAGAGCTTTCCAGATTTGGTGTTGTGAGATGAGAGTTTGGAGCGGGGAAGGAGCTGCGGGTTGTGTTCGGCGATGGTGAGAGCGCGAGGACGGTTTTGCAAGAGAATGGAAGTAGTATCACCATAGTAAATCCTCGGCGACAACCACAGTATCACCACATCATCGGCATATATCACCGGGTTCCGGGTGTTTGCTCACCTTACGACGATCGTCTCTCTCTCTTGGAGTTTGAGTTTTGGAAGCTGATTGTGTTGCTAGAGATTTGAAGGAGGAGCAGGAGGTGAAGGAGGAGAGCGAGCAGCATGTATCATCCGTCGCGAGGCGGAGTGCGCGGAGGCCGAGACCGTAAGCCATTCTTGCTTTCTCTTTATCATTGGTTGGATGTTTACAACCTCTTGTTCATGTTCTTGGAGGATTTTATTCGCCCCGTGAATGGGGTTTTGGTCGGGCATCGCTTTCTTGTGAATTTCGTATTAGAAAACACATTAGGGTTACAACCTCTCGCTTTTGTGTTTTAGGTTACTTCGCCTTTTGAAGTTGCTGCTGCTGCAAACGGATTTTTGGTCGGGCGTCGGGTCTTGTGAGTTTTGTAGTAGAGGAACGCATTAGGGTTGGGTGGGGGTGGCACCGAGTTTGCAACAATTGTTGGACTCGTTAGTATTGGCGTGTGGTGTTCATGGAGCTCTGGAGACCGCTTTGATCTCGTGATCAGAAGCGCTCCAATTTGTCTCTCCGTTGATTGTGAGATGCTAGAGGAACGTCTGGCGTGTGCGCATTAGGTTTAAGCGGGAATGGCTGCTTTCTTTGTCTATTTCGGGGTTCATTTTTGTTGATTCAATTGAGTAGGCTGAGCTTTTGCGCTGGAATTCGGTGCAGAGTTCAACTGGGATGATGTGAAAGCGGACAAGCACCGGGAGAATTATCTTGGTCACAGCCTCAAGGCTCCCGTTGGGCGATGGCAGAAAGGTAGAAATTTGAGTTTACACGCTTAAACATTGCTTCTTCCCTTTCCTCTTTTTCTACTTTTATTCTCCTTTTAAAAAATCGGAAACTTGACTGTTACTGTTTGTGGTCTTTTGTTGAATGGGAGCAGGGAAGGATCTTATGTGGTATGCGCGAGACGGAAAGCAAACGGAGGAGGAGGCAGCTGCATCTGCGCGAGCGGAGATTGAACGAGTCAAGCAAGAGGAAGAAGAAGCAATGCGAGTAATAACACATGGGCCATTTACTCATTCTTGTGTTCAGAATGCGTTTACGTTTGACCTAATGTGATGGTCTTCAGAGAGGTCGCTCATAGGATTTGTCAGCTAAAAACTTTGGTCGGTGCCTCTGAACATTTCTTTTCACTTACTATTGTTTCTCGACGTGCAGGAAGCTCTGGGTCTTGCCCCAAGACGAGATAAACCCCGAGTTAACAGGTTGGATAAGCGGGAGCAGGAGGAGCTTTTGAAGCGGACCAAAGCTGGAGACGATGATGACAAGCCCTATGCGCAAGGCGAGAGAATACAAGGCCTCGGATTTGCACCGTACGTTTAGTAATCTGACTTTTGCTTCTTGCTACTGTCGGAGATAATGCTTGTTCTTAACGTTGATTGTAACTCGTCCTTTTCTTTTAATGTTTTGTTACATTATTTGTGGCCTGACGACGTCTAGTTGCTTGCGTTTCAGAGTTACTAAGTCGGTAGCGCCTGACGCGAAAGATCTTCTGCAACGGCAGGCGCCTCCGGAAGAGGAGCGCCCTTTAGCGCAGGTGATTTCTCAAGCTCACAACAGAGTGGCAGAGAAAGCAGATCAGGAGTTTGCAACCGAGGACGACGACTTGAGACAAGTTTCGGATGAAACCGATAAGAAACGCAAGAGGAAGGACGAGAAGAGAGCTGCCAAGGAGCAACGACGGGAGGGGAAAAAAGCTGCAAAGAAGGTATAAACATTTTCCTACTGACGTTCTCCTTCGTAGTTTCTTGTCAATTCACAATCATTCACTATACTTCGAGAGGTGGCTCTTGCTGTTTCCTCTACTGTTTTAGATAGGTTCAAAAGTGGACATCTTTGGTTTCGACATGTGAAGATGTGAAGTTTCTCTAAAGAGATTACGCCCCCATCTTCACATGGCTTCAAAAGTGGACATCTTTAGTTTGTTGTGGAACGGAGAAGATGATGACCTAAAGGAATCTATCCATTTCACGATACTCATTTTTGTCTCCTGAATGTGCAGTTAAGGCGCGAGAAGCGGAGACGACACACTTCAACCAGCAGCGACGAGGAGGAGTTAGCAGACAAAAAACCCTCTCGAACCAAGCACAGACGCCATGAGAGTGACAGCAGCGACGAAGAGCATGGTCACAGGAAAGATACAAAACTGGAGCCTCACAGAAACACAAGAAGCCACAGTAATGACGATGCAGGTCCACATATCAGCAGTAGAAAAATAATACGAGCAAGTGATGAAAGCGATGATGATATGCAAGACCGACCATCAGGACGGAAAAGTGTAGGCTCCAGGGCAAGGGATGGGCACGATGACCAGAAACCTCCCGTGGAAGAACGAGAACGCAACTACAGCAGGGTTCGCGGTACGAGTCCAAGGCAAGACAGGGAGGAGAGAGAGAGAAGGGATCGAGGTGGGAGGTCTTACAACAGAGAAGTGGGGAGCTCAAGACGTGATATCGATGAAGATCACAGCAGCAGGAGAGAAAGGGGAAGGCAGGATGATGATTTCCCGAGTGGACGAGGTGATAGACATTACAGCGAGAGGCGTCACAGGCGCTCACCATCTCCACCACCTCGCAGGAGACCTAGATAGAACCTCAATCCCTGAATTTAGAAAATTCGCATTGGTGTACTTTATCGTCATGCTCCACTCTTCAGTGATCCGGGTTTCCACTATTTTTCCTCAACTTCTTCAACAGGTTATCTAAGGAGGGCAAGAAGAGTGATTTGATGCAGTTCAAGGTTTATTGTTTCTGGTAGGGCCCTTGTCTTCCTCCTCGGTTTACGTAGTTAAACCTGTGTACGTGCGCAATGCGGTCTCCAGGCGTTCCAAGAAGAGGCTCCAGTGTAATGTAAACTTTAGTTAGGCTTCTTTCATCAAATCTGGGTACCTTGCGGTATTTCTGCATTTTCTCGACTAAACGTGTAGGTCATGTCTAGTTTTTGTTTGTATCCCGGCCTTCCAATGAAAAAGCTGAGCTTAGTACAGTACCCGGAAGAAATGTTACGGGATTTTTACTTAACTCCAATTATACTAGATTACAGATAGTGAACTTCAAGTGACCACTAGGAGTTCAATTTGTGAGCAATTTGTCTTGGGATTTCACCTATTTGTAGGACTAAGAGTAATGTTGTGAAAAGTAACTTGTATGTGGATAATTATCTAAAAAATCCTTGTAAAGTTATAGTTCTCCATTGCCCTATCCAAACTGTGTCCACACGTTTTTCATGCACTCGCTTGCATTGGGCCTCATTGTGGCATGACAATGTTTTGGACCACTGTTTTTAAAAAAGATATGTATGTGATATTGTGTTGTGATTGCATTGTAAGTTGTGGGGGTAACTTTTGACATGATTGTATGTGAATTTGTGACTTGATTTAGCGTGAGGTGTATTATTTTTGTTGAAACGAGTCTGTTTGATGTTGCGGGTAGGTTGAGTGGCATAATCTGTTGAGAAAGATGAAGACTAGAGCGTTGACAGATGCTGAGAAAGGAGAAGTGGTTGGAATGCATAAAGGTGGAATGAGAGGTGCGCAGATTCCAAGAGAGTTAGGGATGCCATCTTCCACTGTTTATGGTGTTTTAGGAAGTTTTAAGAAACGAGGAACTGTAGTGTCACCAAAGTCACAGGGTAGGCCTCGAAAGTTTATACAGCGTAGAATGAGACACTTAGAACACGTCTTTAATAATGATCGTCGTTCATCACTCACAGAGATTACAAATCAGATGGCAAGTATTGCCCATGTTAGTACTCGTATTGTAAGGAATGCTTTGAAAATCCTTGGTTACAGAAATTGTGTTGCAGCAAAAAAACCTTTTCTCAATGAAAAACACAAAGCAGACAGGCTAGAATTTGCTAGAAAGTATAAAAACTGGACTGAGGAGGATTGGAAGCAGGTTATTTGGACCAATGAATCATCTTTTGAAATTGAAAGGAATTCTAGACAAATTAGAGTGTGGCAAAAGGCATATGAGAGATATTCATCTAAATGTCTAGCACCTATTTTTAAGGCACTTTAAGTGGGTTTTATTTTCTCCATGATCATCGAGAAGACATTATACTTACGGAGGATGGCACTCCAGTTCACCGCAACAAGTTGCCAGTGTTGTGGAGAGAAGCTCATGGCATAAAGAAGTTGAAATGGCCAGCCAACTCTCGAGATCTAAACCCAATAGGGAACTTATGGAAGATAGTGAAAGACAGAGTTTAGAGTACATCCTGGCCACACAATAAAGAAGAATTGGTGAAATCTCTTCATAGAATATGGGAAGAGATACCTTCAAACATTTTGCAAACCCTTATTGCTACCATGCCTGCACATATGAAGGAAGTAAATAGTGCAAAAGGTGGTAGTACTAGATTTTGAATACTATATAGGAGAAAGCAAATTGTGTGTTGATTTTGGATTTTTTTCTATGTAAGCAAATTTTATTATTGAAATAGAGTCCAAAAGCTTTCAATTGCAATTTTTTGTATAAAATTCCATGAATTTTTGAGTTCGTATAGCTTACTAAAGTAGCTCTTTAGTACATGTTTTTGGAAAATTACTGGAAATCCCGTAACATTTCTTCCGGGTACTGTACAGTGCATGGCACGTGCTGGGGTGGGAGGTAACACAATGATACCCTCGTGTGCTGACTTTAGGCTTATTCCAAGTTTAGACTATAGTATTCAATTCCCACGAGTATTCCGATGTCATGGAACGTGAGAAATGCCGACTCCCAGTTTTAGATGCTGTAAGTAGCTTATCCCATCAACTAGTTTGGCGCACGAGACTGACCTGCTCATTTTCGGTCTTGAACGCCGCTTGACACTGTTGCGGGCACCTGCTCCAGTGCGGTCATCGCAAAGTGAGTCAGCGGGGACAACACGAGGGAATAATCTAAAATGGAAATTTATATCGAAGGTTCGGAGCTCTGCCATCAGGATGGAGGAGCATAAATTACAGAGTGATAAGTAATGGTCGCCAACGCACTAACAATAACACACAGCTCACAGTGCTGGATAATTCTAGACCGGAGAAAAGAGAGGAAATTAACTGCGGCAGGGACGGAAGGGAAGGAGGAAGAGGTTGTTGTTTCTCCCCACGCTACCTGGGGGTTGGGTTGCGGGGGCAGAGCTCAATACCCTCTGTTCTCTAGAAAAACCACCCTAGGATCATGAACGATAATCAACTTCTGTGCAAGGTTTGCCCATGCTCAAAAACGGACACAACCGACCACCAACTGGGAATGGGAGCGAGCAACCAAGGACCGGGAGGCTAAAAGGATAACAATCGAGGGTGCTCAACCAGCCTTCTTCGACCTGCTCTCTCTCTCTGTCTACAGAAACAGAGAGTGATGGCTGTTGCAAAGCAGAGGGAGTCATGTCAGCTCTTACAGGTGAATCGGACGAGAAAGGCATAACTCCCCTAAACTAACATGAGGTCTCCACCCCCGGGGTTGAAGGCTATGGCCTCCATCATGATCAGCTCCTTGATGTGCTCCTCCGAGAACGATGGCTGCTCGAAGTCGAACTCGAAGGGGCTATGGCAAATCGGCTCGTCGTTTATGTCGTGTAGCGTTGCAAGGTACGGGTGCGCCAGCGCTTGTTCCACTGAAGATGCAGCGAAGAGGACAAGAGGTAGTATTAGTGATACGAAGCAGAGACAAGAGCAAAACAACGACAAATCAAAGTGGAGTTCGGAGCGTGTTTTTTTAGATAATGTGTTTTTCGAGGTGATAACAGGATCAGGATCTAATTTCGGAGATACGAAGAAAAGAGCCATCTTCTGTTGCAGTTCATACTTCAAACTTTGCGGAAAGAGGATATTTTGAAAAGTGCTTAGTGGTGAGTGAACAGCGGGGAATAAGGTGTAGGACTAAGAAATTGACCTGTAATGCGACGCGCAGGGTCAAACCGCAACATGTGCTCGACGAGGTCAATCGCAGCAGGTCCCATATTTGGAAACTTTCTATCCAAAGATTGTTTGGGATACCGCGGCAGTTGTCTAACGTATCGTCTTGCGTTGTCGCTCCTCAAGAACCCCAAGTCGTGGTCCTCAGGAGACCCGATGAGCTGCAATTCCAGGAAAACTATGTTTAAGAAAGGTATTTTACAACACAAGCCTACAGTGCAACTTGACACGACCTACCTCAGTGATGAGACGTAGCTGCTGGACATAATCTCGCCCGGGAAACAACGGCTCCCTGTTCAAAAGCTCCATGAAAATGCACCCCACTGACCATACGTCAATGGCTGCCGTGTACTCCGAGCAGTTGAGTAGCAACTCCGGAGCTCTGTACCAGCGAGTGACGACGTACTCCGTCATGAAGTCGGTCTCGGATGTTGTCCGAGCTAGACCAAAGTCACAGATTTTTAAATCGCAATTTGCGTTCAGGAGAAGGTTACTCGGCTTTAAATCTCGGTGCAGAACGTTTGCGGAGTGGATGTACTTTAGCCCCCTCAGCAGCTGATACAAAAAGTACTGGACAGTGACAGAAAGACACAAAATTTCAGTTTACTGACTCCAACGTGTGGAGGACAGATGACAAACGTCTTTCGGATGATAGAAGAATAAAGACAAGTTACGGCAGAAATTCAATCGATAGGGAAGAAATGGCACCTGGCAATGATCCTCTGTCAAGGGTTGGTTGCTGCGAATGATCTGGTGGAGGTCGGTGTCCATCAGCTCATATACAATATATACGTCGTTGAAATTTTCCCTCGTCGGGGGCCTAATAATATCGCGAATAGCAACGATATTCTCGTGGTCCATATGACGCAGGAGCTTGATTTCTCGGAGAGTTCGCTTGGCATCGATCCTGTTGTCGAACGCGTTGCCAATTTTCTTGATGGCAACCTCTTCTTGAGTTTCCGAATTCACGGCAGAACTGTCCAAGCATAACCACCAACTAGTGAGTATCTGCGCAGCTATGTTAGAAGCCAGTACACAAAGTCAAAGGGCAATGGTCCTCTTCAGCTCATGCATGTTCTAGAGTAGGGGCTCCCAGTCTTCTCAGGCTTCTAGAGAGAGTCAAAAAGAAAACCTGTCCCATGATACTTGACTGACTTCCTAACGCCTCTAGTACACGATCCGGAAACCGAAACATGAGAGTATCCTCGAGTTCAAGCAACATCTCAGTCACCTTCATCTGAGGGAAGCCATTACTTACTAGTAAGAACTTATGCTACCAGAAAAGGAAAAAAAGCTCAACACTTCAGGTGCAGCTACCTTCACCCAAATTACTACGTAAAGCACTTCCTATGCGCCAATTTCAGTAAAGGCGACGACTCAAGAACCACGGACATACGAAGAGACTAGTGCTAGCCTCAGAAAACATCTAGTTTCCAAGAGCTGATCGAAGAAACACTAACCGGAACACCGCTGCTAGGAGAAGCTTTAACACCGACTAGTATCCATATGGACAGAACACTCCATCAAAACCAATACTAGGTCGATATCTAAAACGAAACACTAACACGGCGACAGCGATGACTGCACGAACACCGACGGCCAAACCCTAACATAAGCGACAGAGCTTGTCCCGCTAGAAACAAACGCCACATAAAATCCCGAACATCAGGATCGAAACAACCAATTCTCTCGGAGAAAAAACCTAATCACTCCACCGACAAACCGAAAAAACAGTTCTATTCTAGAAAAATATATCAGGAACGGTTCAAGAGGTACTGCATGACACCAAAACAATCGATTATCTCCTCCGACACACACACAGAAAAAGAACTTCAGAAAAACACTACTCCTACTAAGCAAAAAAGTATCCACAGCGACCGAATGGCACCGAAACAATCGATTCTCTCCGCAGCAAAGAACTAGTAACGAAAGAGCACTAATCCTCCAGAAAAAAAACGCCCCTGCTTATCGACAAAACCGCATCCAAAAACCGGTCCAGAGGCTCCGAATGGCATGAAAAGAACTCGAGAAGGTGATCAGCGGCGGATCCTCACCAGACAATGCCGTAGGCGCCGCGGCCGATGGGGCGAATAGGCGGCACATACTTGCGCGAGACCTCGAACAAGTTGCCGAAGATGTTGTACTGCGTGTACTCGCCATTGTGCGTGGGCACGCCTTGTATGTTGCCGTCCGCTGCCCCGCCAGCAGCCCCCGCGTTACCTGCGCCTGCGCCGTCCATCACCACTTCCTGCACGGCGCCGCCCGCATTCCCTACTTGCTCCAAACCCTTCTCCTGTCGTCAATCCACTTCCACTCAAATCCCTCCTCCACTACCTTCTCGACGCCCAGACCGTCGCCGTCCTCCGCCCCCGCTCGAAGCTTGTGATGGTGGTCACAGTGACGATCTCTCTCGTGTTGCACTTGTTTTCTCTTGCTCTCCAAACACACTTCGTCTCTCTCAACTCAACGCTTTGGTCATTTCGTCGCACTTTCTCTGCCAAAGCTCAAGGCTTAGAAGGTCGCAAATCGCTAGTAGGTAGCTACGGGGTCTGTAGCTAATTCGGGAGCCGGTCTGTAGCAAGCGCGTGAGCGGGGAGACTGCGTGGTGTACTCACGGTGTACATTTTCAGTCGCAAATCAACATGCGGCAGAATGCTGCGGGTTCTGGTCCTAAAACCAACAGTTTAGCCCTTAAACCATGCCTGTCGGGAGCCGTGTATACCGGGGCATATTTTACTCTGTGGAATAGTAGAATACTCAAGTTTAGCAAGACTTACACCCTTCGATTAACACTTTAACCCTTAACCCTTCACCCGGGAAGCCCGAAATGGGACCGTGGAGGTGCTAGAACTCAATTTGCATGAAATCCATGAGGAATTAGGCTTTGAGATATGGGGTTCAGATTTGTGCACTCATTACATGAGCACTCTCCAACAATCAGATCATGATTTGGATTTACAGATCTCTTGGAAAAGCTACGAATACAACACACAATACATCAAATACACTAAAATATAATGAATACCATGTCACATACTATGTTGTATTTCACGCACATGCACTTTGATTTTGGTCTTAAATTATCATTGAACTTTGTCTATAAGACATTCTTTATTGTTTTGTGATTGTTGATCTCTCTCCTCACATACAAAACTTTTGCTTCAATTTGTATAAGGTTGGAACATTATTGTGTACAATCAAGTAGAAAAAAGCCAAAAAAATCACCAATAATTGTATAAATATTTTCTTCACATATGATATGTCAATGCGAAGCTATCAACCTAGTGCACATGAGAACCGCTCTAATTCAAAGTAAATAAAATCTTGCCAGAATCTATTGATGGTTAAGGTAGTACACCCCCCAAAATCCACAGTTTTCACTACGAATATACGGTAACTTTATACAATATAATCTATTCCATCAATTGTTGGATGTTGTGCAAAATTTCCCCAAAGTTCACGTCATGGGTTAAGTTCAATTTTGTAAGGTAAGATATGAATATTAGGCATTGTATTTCCATCAAATCCGGTTCAAAGAAAAAAATCAGCAAAATCTTGGTTTTTCCAGAAACATACATGGGCGGTAAATGGTTGAACGTCATAAGGTGCCAGTAGAGGCCACCGTATTCTACATGTATGATGTCGTATTTAAACATGATAAGATTAACATATTGAAATGACGTCCAAATGAAGGATGTTAGTTGAAGAATCTTCAATCCAAAGGTGTAATTCTTGCTCAACTTGAATACATTTATGTATCCTATAGGGTAAAATACTTGCCCATGTGTACGGTTTCTGATTGACGTTTAAGGATTAACGCCTACGAAAGCTTGGCAGGGTCATTTTTGGTGCTCTTGCTCTTCTGACTATTTCTACAACAAGTAATTGTCTCTCATGTCCTCTGAACACATTTTGAGCTCCTTCTTAGCTTTCTAATGGATTTCTTTAATCTCCAATCCATATAAGCCTCAGCAAACTACAATGATTTTGGTGAAGTGGTGTAATGTTGGAATGTACACGATGTGTACATGGTCTTCAACCTAATCTATTACAATCGTAGATTCTCTCAAGCTCTTCTGGTCCACATAAGCAGTAAAGGGTTAAGGATCTTTCAACTACTGTAACATCTTTCATTTTGAAGTCATTTCAATATCTCAACCTTGTCATGTTCAATTATGGCACCCTACATGTAGAATATTGTGGCCATTAATGGGACTTTTTGACGTTTAAGTGTTAAATACCAACCAACTACAACGAGGAATGAACTTCATGTGACGTTTAAGGGTTGACCTCTAAAGGACCAAGGCATTTTAGTGGAATTCTAACTCCATTGATTAGAAACTGGCAAGATGAGTGTTTAAATAATGAAATCATAGAGATGTTTTTTCTAATTATATGAGATGATGTGGCAAAGATTTTGTGAATTTTGACCATACGGATTGAAAGACAATTGCAGTCAAAGTGAAAATCTTGTCCCCTAGGAAACACTTGGTCCTTTAGGGTTAAGTATGTTGGACTATCTTTTGTCGTTTCTAGATTCAACTTTGTGAGCTTGTTTGGAGAAGATTTTAGTGAGGATTGCACAAATTTGCAACATGTAAACTGTATACTTTTAAATTTTTAGAAAATTGATGATGTGGCTATAAGGGGACCCTATTTTTTGAAGATTGAGGGTGGACATTCATTTCCCTTGGAAGTAAAATGATAACTTCTCAATTATTCCCAATCTTTAAAGAGTGAGATGGAATATTGAAGATTGAAGAAAAGAGAATATATATAACTCGATGTATCCATTCTCAATCTCCATGTAATCTTCTTTTTGAAAATGTTGTAACACCCACTTGTAGTTGAGATGTATTTGGGCTATAAATAATGTTTTTTAGGTGTTAGCAATTCAAATTGTGAATGTTGTATTTTGTTTGAATAGATGTAAATAAACCAAAGAGCAATAGTGGTTGGATAAGTTGGAAAGAGAAATAGATGCTTTGGGAGGAATTCCACTTGGTTTGCCTTTATCTTTTAATTCATGAATAAGCTTGATTTAGTTAGTACGTTCAAGCAGTTGATGAGAGTACGAGCATGAAGTATAGAGAATGTTAAAGTAGTTTTGATTGAGATACAATGTATGTAGATATATTATGAGACTCTACAATATATTTAGATTAAATATTGGGGCATCTCTATTGTCTTCTACGCATTGAAAATTAGGCCTTCTAGTTATGCATCATTCACCTACATATTGTACTCCCAAGGTAATAAACTATCACAAGTAACTATGTGTAGAAAAAAGGGGAAATTTAATAGGACATCATTTTTAAATTTATTAAATTGCCCAACTTCTTAAATAAAATTGCCTATTTCTTACCAAAAAATACTTTAAAACTATGCATCCTTGTGCAATGAGCATATAAGAAAACAATAATTCTTCATTGTATTCTCCAAAAACTAAGATTTCAATCAAAACTACTATAAATAATGTTGTAAACATCATATGAAAGCTTATTACATAGATTAGAAGATTATAGTTTTTAACATAGAATGGAAAAAACGTTTTTCTTCATTGTATAGATATAATTAATAGACTTTGACTTATTTTGTTTTCACTCTTATGGACTAGAAAAGGTATTCCTTTTCTACCATTATGGTGTACATGATGTAAGTTCGTTGCACACCACACTTTGGAAGTAGCAAAAGGATTTAGCATTTTATACTTTGTATATCCAATTTCTTAGTTGTTGCAAATTTAAGTGTTATAAACATAGCTAATATCACCTTCTAAGTTAGAGAAGTAGAAGACAATCTTTTTAATTAAATAAGTGAAAAAAATAATGTTAAAGAGGTGAAACAATTTTGTCACATATTTAACATTCCTTGGAATTTTAAAAGCTATATTATTATGGTCATGTAATATCTCGGCCATCTATTTGTAATTCATGGTAGTCATTTGTCATGTTCTTAAATCCTTAACCTTACAAGATAAATCTAATATGATATTTAGAGTCATGATTTTCCAAATTCTTAAGTATTCAATGTAGCATTCATTGAAGAATGCTTATGAATAGGCATATTGAAATGAACAATGGAATATGAGAATAGAAAAGAATGGTTGTTATAGCTCAATGTGAGATCAAGTGCATAGAAATGCATCAGCCTAATACATCCTTATTTTAGTCAAATTTAATCTTATCAAATTCAATCATAGTCAAAGTTAACCTTATCATTTTCAAGCACAGTCAAATTTAATCATATCATATTCTTCATCCATTAGTTTAGTCAGTTTTAATCTTATCGTATCCAAACCATGAAGCATAGGTTACATTAATTGTAACTTTTGAATGTAGTATAATATAATCCCACTCTCATCGATACAAATTTAGACAAACCCATTTTTTTCAATTCAACAACCAAATTTTTCCATTAAAACATACATGATTAAATCATATCTAAAATTTCAACTCAATTTCCTATTGAACTGTAATTCAACCCCTAAAAGATCAAGTGTTTGCTTAAGAGACAAATAAGCTTTGGAAAGATTCTTTGAATCTGATTTTGGATTCTTATTTTTAATTTTATTATTAAAACTACAGTATTTAATAAATTATTTATATTTTTTGGATTTACAAGGAAAAGGTTATGGCACTTTAAAGATAGGAAAATTCAAGTTTGAGGAGCTGGGCAAGGTATTAAAGAGCTAAGTATGACTACTTTAGAGGTAAATAATGCAATTTTGTAAGGCGGGCAACAATGAAAGAAAGTTCCAAGCAACCTTCATTTATTTTATTAGAAGATGCATGACAATACTGGAATTTAATTTTCATCAAGATTTATTATTTGTAAAAAATAAGGCATGATCCTTTCATCTACTATTCGGAATTAAGATACAAAAATATTTATACAATTGAGAAATGAATTTGCTATGCTAAAAAAATGGCTGCGTTACATACCCGTGATCATTGCAAGACCAATTTCCTTTTATCTAACTCCTCAATTACATGTGAGTTTTGGCATGCAATGACACAACACAAAGTAGAACATAGTTCCATGAAAAAAAATCCAATGTGCAGTGAAAAAATATGCCATTCTCTTGAATCAAAGTACACCGACCTTGATCACGCAACAAAGAAAAAAAAACTATTGCACTCTTCAAATGCATGTATCTATAATCTGCGCGGTCAAAGTTTATAAAAATGTTTTGGATGCCTTCTTGTAGTAGTTCATTTTAACACTAAATGGCCATTTGGGCACGATTTCAATTTTGGGCTCGATTTCCACTAAGGAAGATGATTTTCATTTTGAGCAGGTTACTATGATCTCAATATTGATCATGACTTTTTGAATTTTTTGTTGAAATGCAGCATAGTAGTAGATTTGTGAGAATAATTTTCTTTGTCACCAGACCTTTAAAAAGAAAGTTAAGTCATTCTAAGTGCAAAGTTGGGGACTTTAGGAAACTCCAAAAAAATTCGAGAAGTTTCTATTGACATTGAGGTTTTTCATACATATATAGAATATTACTATCCTTGAAGATGTCAAAAAAAATCTTGTCTTTAGTGCAAAATGGCATTTTAACCCGAATCAAACATTTTCACTCATTGTTGGGCAAGGGGAGAAAAAACTTTTTCTTACACTTCAAACAATATAATCTTCATATCTGTGTAGTGGATTGCAACCAAAAAAAGTTGGCATATTTATATAGAAGTCTATTTTAAGATCTTACAGTTGAAAGTCCAAACTTTCACTTTACAATGTGATTTTCATCCTTCTTTTTGACGGTGGCAATTTTGGACTAGTTTTTGAGCAAAATTGGCCATGGTCCTTTAAAGGTTAAGATCCTACGGTTGTAGTTAGTTATAAGATTTTTGATAGCATCGCATCTCCAAAGGGTAGATCACCTTTGAAGGTTTGATGGGAACCATACATACAATCACGTATTTTACTTTGTAGTATATAAGTTTTTATTAAATTTTAGTGAGACTCACACCTTTGGATTAAAGATTCTTCAACTAACATCTTTCATGTGGAGGTAATTTCAGTATATGAACCTTTTCATGTTCAAATATAACACCATACATGTAAAATATTGTGGTCCCAAATGGCACCTTCTGAGGTTTAAGGATTAAAATCCTCTCCTTCATCTACATTCAAAGACTTAACATTATAATGCTATAAACAAAGTGTCAATTATGGGGCCTTAATCCTTTAGCATCCATGAACTACATGAAAATTTTAGCTTTCGAAAACACAATCTCGTCAATAAAAGAGGCCATGGAGGAATGATGTTAAAGAGGATGGACGGAGATGAATGGAGGGTCACCCCCTCCCCGTCCTTCAATGACCATGTTTTAAAGTTTAGGATTCATAAATCAAAGTTTAGGATTTAGGATTTTGGTTTTAGGCTTTTGGGATAGGAATTTTGGGTTCAAGGTTAGAAGTTTGGGATTTATTGGTGAATTTTAGGGTTTAGAGTTTGAATGGGGCTATAGAAACGGAGGCATGAGAATGGGATTATGGGAACAGGAAGGAGATGACCCAATCCATCTCCTTGGGGGCAACGAGGGTGTCATTCCATCCTTGCGAGGAAAAGATTTGGGGCCTTAATCCTTTGGCGCCCATGCCATGTTTCTCCAAAACGAAGATATGTGCTGATTTTTTTCTTAGAACCAACTTTGATGGAATATAATGTCTAATTTTGGTATCCAAGCTTACAAAATTGAACTCAAACCATGACATAGACATTGGGGAAAATTTGCACAACATGCAGTGTTTAACTTCGAGAGGGGGGAGTAGTTCTATTACACTAGCCTACGTCCCGAGGCCACATGCTTAGTGAAGAGAATGAACAAACACTATATTCATGCCGGTCTCCTTCGGAGACCAGAGTTCTTCTTTTGCACAACATCCAACAGTTGATGGAATAGATTGTAGTGTTTAAATATACCATATATTGGTAATAAAAAGTGTGGATTTTGGACAGTATACTAATTTATCCATCAATAGATTCTTGCAAGAATGTTTATATTTTGAATAAAAGAGATTTACATGTGCACTAGGTCGATAGCTTTACATTGACATATCATACGTATAACAATGAAGAATCCTTTAGTGCCCACGACAAATTTCATTTAGTCCCATTTTGGGTCTTGTTGGCACTAAAGAGTTAACAAAATGGGACTGTGGAGGTGTAAAAACTCAATTTTCATGAAATACATGAGGAATAGGGTTGTGAAATTTCCAAGTTCAGATTTGCGCACACATTTCATGAACACTTTGAAAAAATCACATCATGATTTGGAGTAATAGAACCCTGGAAAATCTAGGAATACAACACAAAATACATAAAATACACTAAAATATAATGAATACCGTACCGCATACTATGTTGTATTTCATACACATGAAAATGATTTTGGTCTTCAATCTTGATTGAAATCTCTCTTTCAAAGATTCGTCATTGTTTTGTGATTGTTGATCTCTCTCATCGGATTCAAAACTTCCGTTTTGGAACATTTTCATACAATCAAGTAGACAAAAGTAAAAAAACATCATCAATAATCATGTATAATGTTTTTTTCACGTGTGATATGTCAATGTGAAGCTATTGACCTAGTGCACATGTGAATCTCTTTTATTCAAAGTACAACAATTTTTGCAAGAATCTATTTATGAATTAAGTAGTATACCCTCCAAAGTCCACACTTTTCATTACCAAAGAGACAGTGCTTTTGTGAAACAACAGGAAAGCAACAGTGACCTAATTATTTTCATTGGTATACAAGAATCAACCCTAGGACATTGGGATTGATACCGCACTAATTGAAGGGAAGTCAAGCGGACAAAGGGCTGACCAACCTTGTTTGATACTTTGACATGAATTTGGCCTTGAAAAGTTGTCGTCTGTGCATGTGGAAGGAAAAAGGTGAAGATGGATGCATATGTACTACAAGTCGTCGGGTGTTGAGTCCATTCTTGAACTCATTCCAGATTCAACCGAGAATAAGGTACTTGCAAATCTGATTGTATCTGTTCAAAGTAAAATAAAGTTGAAAAATATTGAAATCACTAGTTTTTATATAGAGATGAAAAGTTCTTTTGGTCCCATGCATGATAACATGTGAAAATGTTTGACTTGTATGAAAATAATAATATTATGCTAGAGAAAATAATTTTTCTACAATAATTTTATATTCGATTATGCATCTCTATAGAAAATCTCTATGTCAATCGAAGGTAGTAGCAAAAGTTTTGGAGGTGCTTGGGAAAAAACAAGCCCAAAATTTTGCACATAGATAGCTTATATTCTACAAGATCAATATGAAAACAAATTTTATCCCCATGAAGATATAGCTACGTTTTATCTTCATGAAACAGTTCAAACATTGTGATCAAGATTGACATCGTAGAAACCCGCCTAAAATGGCATATGTTGCTTGGGAGGCAAACTGTCCTCTAGGAATTCAAAGAAACCCAATCTATTGTGTAATTGAGAAAAATATTTGTCTGACTAGACCATTCAACAACATGATGAAACAAGAATGTTTGATTATTACTACCACCATACGTTAGCCTTTAAGATTGCATGCAACACTCATCTGCTAAACAACTAAATAATACTCAATATTCTGCACTCTACAACCAAAATTTATTAGAGTTTTCCTGCAAGTCACCCAAATACACTGGATAGGTACCCCAAATCTTAGGGTCTTATGTTAGTAACCGGGACCACATGCACATGGTGTCTTGCCTTGGGAAAGGTTTGGGGGAACTTTTGGTCAATCCTTTGAGAACTTAGGGTACTATGGGGGAGCTTTAGCTTGCATGGGGTAGGGCCCAATAACATTGATTGCAAAACATTTCATTGGTGCAGCAAAGGCAATATGAAATTTCCTCATGTTTTTTTTTTTTTTTCCATTTATACATCTCATACTCTCAGGCACCATATTCCTCTTGACTTGCCCATTCGGGAAGCACTTTCACGAAAACTCTATTATCTTTCAAACTTTTAGCATGTATACACTCAAAAAGAGGCCCAAGTAGTATAAAAGTTACACATTTCACTGTATTTAAGTAATAATAAGATTCCTTAATAACTTCAATATTTTTTTAAAGAACTTTGAAGAATTCCAAGCATACCATAAATCCATCAATACTTTAGTAGCCAAATTTGACATGTTGTCGTGTAATGAAAGATTGATAACCACAACATATTGAGAGTCCTAACCAATATCAAGTAAATATAAAACATACACTAAACAAGTATACGTCGTACACCCTCAAGTGCCCCCCCTAGCGGATAAAGCGACCCTCTATCTATCTAAGACCAAACAACACTAACAAGGCGAAACACCACAGTGATGTCGCAACAACAATTGTACGCCTCCGGTCAAAGATGTCGCTCGTCATCGAATCAATACGTGTATGGAGAAGCAACAAAGAGAGGGTAGGTCGGGTGCAATGTGAGCCCCATCTTTAATCGCCTGAGGCAACTTTGTTGCCAATCCCTTGGACAATCCCCATGTTGCCTATCCCTCAATCAAAACCAAGAACTCCAATTGGATGGCAACACACCACACAGCGACAAGTCCTCGAGGATGTCAAGCTAGTCCATCCGGTGAAATATGGCTCAAAGACCTTGGACAGCGTCGGCAAGTCCAATCCCCGGACAGTAAAGTAGAAAGTGTCGGCGCCAAGCAAGCCATATGCCAACCAGACTCGCAATGGTTACAAAACAATATGGTAGTTGCGCCGTTCTTCTCACCACACACAAAACACGGAAGGCCATTGGGCACAATCGCCAACTCCGGATGAACGGAGCCATCAATGGATAAATGGCAAGGAGCACAATTCTTAGAGTGCTCTCAACACCCCAGCCATCCTTGCCTTCTAGCAGCAACAAACCACTAGGTAACACATTCTTCACGGAAATAATGGTGCGCCCAGCCTTAACGTCCAACGTCGTGGGCGCCTCGCGTTGCAGATAAACGTAATCCCTTGTAGAGATACGTCGTAGTTGAGGTCGGTAACAACTATTACCAAAATGGAACTTGGTAAAATTGCCTCCCTCCCGTACAACAACTGATACGGATTGAAAGCACCCAGTGAAGTCTGCCGCCTAAACCGATACTCTATGACAATCCATGGTATCATCAAATCCCAATCACGGTGGCCACCTTGAAGTAAGCCATACTTTTGTAGGCCCTGCTTATTGGTTTGAACTACACGCTCCGCCAAACCGTCCGCTTCCGGGTGATCCAAAGAACTCGTACGGTGGTCAATCAACACTTTGGTACACAAAGCTTCAAAAGCCCCAAGGAAACTCACGCCCCTAGTCTGTCAAAACCTCAACTAGGGCTCCAAAACAAGCCAACACTTGATAGAAGAATGCTATAGTCGCCAACTTTGAAGAGTTATACGGATGAGCTAGCAGCTCAATCCATTTGCTAAAATGCTCCACCATCACCAAGATATACTTCGCTCCGCGTGGAGTCACGACAAGTGGACTAGAGACCACCGATATTCTAGCCCCATAATGGACAAAGGGCGCAACTGCGGTCACAAGGTGTTGAAGCTGGCTCTAATCCGATCACCTACTTCATACTGAGAAACATACATGGCAACCTGCTCATACATGCCCGTCCACCAGTACTCGATGCGCAACATCGAATGAGTCCGTTGCACACGAAAATGTCCTAGACCTTCCTATACTTGTCGTAACAACAAAGCCATCTAATCTAGCCTTAGAACTATGCGCCTAATCCCATCTAGCCACACTCAAAATAGAAGGCCGTTCTCCCAACACAACCTTGCTATTTGGTGCCCAACTCGATTACGCTCCATAGCAAAAAGAGCTAGGGGAAGTGTCCCATGTTGTAGCTTGTGCAAGACTGGAACATCTCCTACACGTTGCTAACAACTTGGGCCCTATCCAGTTCCTCATTCGCTGCCAAATGAGGCAACATCGATGCGGAGCCAGACATCAACGTGAGGTAAGACGTTGCAAGCCATCCTGGAACTAACTCCTTGTCACAGTCCCCATGCCACCTAACACAAATTAAATCTTCCTCTGAAGGACTTGAATTGCGAGATAAACCATTCGCATCTAAGTTCGTGATGTCGGCCCGATGTACAACCTCAAAGTCATACTCTTGAAGCTACAAAGCCCACCTGGCAAGCTTGCCAATAAGCTTGTAAGTCTCCATCAGCCACTTCAGAGGCCGATGGTCGGTCATCAACGTAAAATGTTGCCCATACAAATATGGCATAAAATGAGCTATGGCCCAAACCGTGGCCGAGGCCCCCCCTCATAGGACAAATAGTTGGACTTTGCATTGTTGTTTCTCCTAGAGGCAAACGCCACAACGTCCTCTTGTCTCTCATCATCCTTCTGAGTCAACACAACCCCAATCCCACAACATTTGACTTTGTGTACAACAGAAAGGATTGTGTAGCATCCGGACGTCGCAGCACAAGCCCTGAACCAAGCTTTAGCTTCAAAGTAGTTCAGGCCTATTGCTGCTCACAACCCCAGGTCCATGGCTCATCCTTTCCCATGAGAATAGTCATCGATTTAGCAATCAAGCTAAAGTTCTTGACAAATCGGCAATTGTAATTTCCAAGCCAAGAAAAGCTCAAAGCCGTGACACATCAATTGGGACAAGAATCTTCTGCAACGCATCCATTTTGGCTTGCTGCACTCCAAGACCCCCTAGAAAAATCATATGTTTCAAATATGGCAATCGGTCGTGGAAGAACTTGCACTTGCCATGGTGCAAGCGCAATTCCACTGCCGTAATCTCTTGATCACCGCCTAAAGATGCTTCATATGCTCTTGTGGGCTGCTACTAAAAATTATAACATCATCAATGTAGCACCAAACAAACGGTAAATTGGTCAACACCCGGTCCATCACCCTCTGAAACTTAGCGGCTGCGTTCTTGAGGCCAAATGGGAGAAACTTCCAATGATAGAGTTGATTTCTCCCATCCTGATCGAACTCCCCAAAATGCAGTCTTTACCCATTCATCCACCATCAATGGTAACTGGTGGTAACCGGACATAAAATCTAGGGTTCTAGATACTTTAGCGTGGCCGACCGCATCAATCAACTCCTCTGGCATTGGCATGAGATACCGATTTGACTTGGTCTTTCGATTGACCGGCCTATAATCACAACTCATCCCCTTCTTTTTCTATTGCCAAAGATATCCTTCTTTGATAGCATAACCTTGGCACAAGCGTACTCGCTATTAAAGAGCACAATCAAGCTGGCCGCCAACAACTCCTCACAACGAGTCTGAACCCCAACTTTCTCTGCGAATCTGAGCTTGTACGGTCGTCGGAAGATTGGGTCGTCGTCCTCCATCTAAATGTGAATGAGCTTGCCTTTGGAGCCCTCCAAATCATGGAAACTAAAGGCAAAACAACAACGAAACAAATGTATGAATGCTTGTACCCTCCGAGCCTCCGCACCGATAAGATGTGGCTCCAAATCCAAAGGCCAATCATCAAACTCCGTGGTCTCTTGCTCCACCGTAAGAGACTCACTACGTATAGGCACGAACGGTGATTGCTACTTAGTAGCTGAGAGGGCATTCATGCCTCCTAAATCCTCACTCATGAGATTCAAAGAAAATCATGTGTCGTGATGATAAAATCAAGAAAAGTTATCTCGGGCATCATCTCAACCAAAGCCCTCGGCCAAGCCTGCAAAGACACGTTGAGCACGAAGCTCCTCAATTGCGTGTCTCTTCAAACAAAAAAACAACTCTCCTTCCTTGATCTCTGTAGGATGTGGCACCGCTGCCCTTGACCATCACAGTCTGCCCCCAGCACACGTGGATGGTCACTCAAACGACGTTGATTAGCTCAACAGAAGCCTCCTACCCAAACTAAAATGTTGTTGTCAATGGTTTGACCCAACAGATAACGACGTTGGCCATGAAATAGAACCCGTGCAACGGTGGTATATGTCAAAAAGCCCATCGCTCGCTTCCTTTCATCAGCAAAAGGCTCCTTGTAAGTTTGAAAAGTAGAATCCTAAACTATGCCCGGATTGCGTAATCTAAAGGCAAAAGACTCGGGGTAGCACATGAATGTGGGAAATGCCGCCCGAGTGAACCCAACGCGGTTCACCACTGCCAATGGTGGTTTATCATCCTTGGTAACCTTCGTAAAAACACAGTGGTCGTTTAAGATGTCATCGATCTCACGGCGCACGGGCCCTTGCACTTGAGCAAGTGCAAAGGAGAGCGTCGTCAATAATGCCTAGTTGGTCCAAATCCAACGTAGTCGGTATGCGTATGAGCCTATCGCCGCGGCATCTACAAACATGAGGGGACCTAGAAGGTGATGGATGTATGCCACATCCCCATGCACCTTCATCCATGTATCTACCCAATGGGGGTGCATTCTCAAAAATGTACCTTGGTGGCGTCGATTGGTGGGTAATCCACCATTAGAGAAGCCTAAACAAATCTGCAAGGAGCCTTGACCGTGGATCATCCTAGCCACGTCGAGTGCGTGCCTGTGAATGGCCTTGGCAAGGTCATCCGGCAATCACCAAGTCCAGATGACCTAACCGCCAAAAATCATCATCACTGATCAACGTCACATTATGTGGCAACTTGGCAAAACATCCTCGAATACCTGAAGGTAGCAACTGCTCCGGATACAACGCCAGAAGACACTCAATGTGATGGTGAGTAGTACGGTTGGCTGCAAAACCACTATTCACATGGATATTCTGTCGTACCTTGAGCCCGGCATCTAACAGAGCCGCAAGCCCCGTACCGATACTGGCAAATAGCTTTACGATGGTAATACCCTTATCCGATGGTCGCCACTAAATAGTACAAGCCAACAACGGAGTGAAAGAGTTCAATGAGAGATGTGGAGCATGCTGGGCATCCACAATCTCCCAACTGCGACAAGTGAGCTTCAAATGAGTCCCCCATGGAGGAAGTGGATCCTTGCAATGACGACAGGGACCTCCACTAATCCATGCTCACGTGATTCAGCTACCTTTACATAAAAGCATATGTCTCTTCCAAAAGCATAGAACCACATGAGAAATCGGATGCCAAAGCTCTGCATCCGAACATAGGGTCCGTTGTGGAAGTCACCGCGCTAGCTGCAAAAACAACCTAAATGAGCTCCTTTCTGCCATCATCGGCAGACCACCGAGGCCTAATCTAAGTTTTCTCCGTCCAGTTATCTATCCCAAAATCGAGAGGATAATGCACCTACTGACCCACCAGACTGTCGTAGTTGGTGGCACCAGTCACAACGCACTAGACAGATACGTGGTACAACAATGGACCAAATCCCACGCTGAACATCAAGTGCATCGGATGTCGGGTGCTGCCCATGGCCTTCTTCGTGCCCCCTACCAATGTAACAATTGTAAATGGACAAGGCTTTAGGTCCGAAGCACATAGTCCTAAATCCTGGGCTAGCTGCTTGCCAATCATTAGTCGCTGAGCTCCGAAGTTGAACGTGACACGTAGGGGAATAGCTCAAATGGGGTTGTTGTCCATACGACCAACCACCATTATTCCATCGTCATTCACCAAACGTACCACCCTGGGACGTTCACTACATCACTTCCGGGCCGACTGGGCTGCAACGTCAGACAAATAAGCAACTCCAGAGATGAAGGACCGATCTCCGGAGAACTGCTTCATAAGTGTGGGTGTGGCATTGGCCTCAAACGAGGAAATAGCCTGCGCTGCCAACTTTGTCCGCATTGCCACCAAATCCTCCTCCGTGGGTGGAGCCGTCACAGTCTACAACACCTCCAACAATAGCATGGGTCCCTTGCCCTCCAACATACAACCCGCCAAGTAGGTTACACCATATGGTTGAAAATCTGGTGTCAGAAAGTCCACATCAGCAAACACAGGCGACTACAACACCTTCTACGCCAAGGTGTGTACGGCATCTCCACGATTAGAAGAAATCGGTGGGACCGAGGTCGAAGTGGGAGCAGGAGTAGAAGTTGTTGCATCGACAATGCTTGAATGGAAATTGCAATACCTTATACGCCAAGGTTTGTGCGGCATCTCCACGAGTGGAAGAGGCTGGTGGGGTCAAGGTCGGAGTCGAAGCGGCAGTAGAAGTAGCCGCATCCGCCATGCTCAAAGAAAGAGGTAGCCAGGACTGACCAATGCGGTCCGGCAAATCCATGTGGCGTGGATGGCAACTACAACTTGACACAGAGAAGAAGGTGCCACCGCTTGTACGGTAGTCTGCGCACGAGTGGCAACTACTGCCACCACCTCTTCTGAAAGACCACACAAGTAGCAATCTAGGGTTGAAGATGAGCCTTGACCCCTCACTGGAGGTTGTGTGTGGGCCACTTGCCTCAAAGAAGCCATCGCCCTCATCTGCTTCTAGAGCTTCGCTATTTCGGCCTGAAAAGTCTTCACGACATCCGATTTAGTAGCCGAAGACCGAGGGCGCTTCTTCGGGTGAAGAACAAACAATACCGCCAAGGAAAACAGCTCCGCCAACCTACCGGTTGCAATGGAAATCTTCTTAGGCTTAGGAGCGTCCATCAGCGCTGTGATCAAATCCATGGCCTCGCTCATCCTCAACACCCTATAAAGTGCCTCCACCTTTGCGATTGTTTGCGCCAAGTGACGTTCCCGTGATATTGAGAAAAAAGATGCGGACTAAAAAACTCCACCATCCGCTTATCCACTTTGGAGATGAAGATCTTCACCAACTGGTACTCTGTAAACACATCACTCGCCTCCGCTGACAATTGTGCCAACCGGGTATACATAGTGCGAGGAATATCTTCCTTCTCACGACGGAAATCCTAAATGTGTTGCATCTGATTCCATGTGAACCCTCCGTATTCCACCTCCATATACGCCATGAACTACGCCAAAGGATAAAAGGTTGGCAGAGAGTTAATCGCCTTCAATGCCACACGTGTCGCTCCAGCCAAACGGGACATGGTTTCCATGCCTGCCCGTTCGCCCACAATGGCAACACCCTTGCCCCTAGAGTCCTCACTAAGGAAACTCTCTTCTACCTTAGGCTTCTCAATGGAAGTCGAGAATTGGCAACCGCGCTCTCCTTTAGCGCAGTCACCAATTCGACACGCAGGCGCCAGTACTCCTTAACGGGGCGCAACTATGCGTCGTGTTGCGCGGTCTACCACCTGTATGACTGAACGGCCTCCTACTCCAAATGCTAGTGCAAGAACTCAAATGCATACTAGTCATGAAACGATGGCATCCGTTGAAGCTTGTGTTTTATCCAAGTCTGGAATCGGAGCCGCCAATCAGGCACGGAAATGCCCCATGTCCGTCCCGAGAACCTATCTCCCACGATATAACAGAGATCGTCCTCCATGTCGCCAAACGTGCCCACAATCCAGACGTGAAGTCTACGGTCGATATCTAATGCCGAAACAGGCTCAAAAGCCTCGTTGGTATCCGATCCAGGCCCAAAGTTTGTGGTGGAAGCACTCTCCAAGTGGTCTAGTGAGGGGCAGAGGTAATTATGACTTCGTGTACTCACCATAAACAACAACCACTTCGGGACCTATTCACGCGTACTATCTAAAGGATAAGGATACGAACGGGCAACCTGCACCTGCAAAACCACCAAACTTTGTGGTTCACCGGTCATCACCACCGGCTAGCATAAGTTCAACCACAACCCCCCACATAAAATGGTCTTGCCGGCCATAAACTTGACTTTATCCCTACAATACCCTATAGGCTATCACAAGCTCGGACAACAAGAAATGGGGCCGATGGAACACACCGGCAACAAGCCCGCAACACGGAGGAGGTACTGCACAAGAATCCAAAAATCAAAACCGGATTCTCTCCTCCAATACTATAAAAGTGGTTAATGAAAATGACTAGAGCCACTAGCACTCGCCTGCAGTGAATAGTCACAAAGTTACAAAACCTGCAACAACCAAAAGGGGGGACATTCAAGAGTGTTTTCCCAAGTCTCAAAACATGAAGTTCTATGGAAATTTTTAGAAGTTGGTATTTAAAAACACAATTCATCCTTAAAATCATCATTTAGGGCTAAAGATCAACTCCAAATGCCAATCCAATAATTCTTATGGATTCCTTGGTAAATTTCACAGAAAATGAGTGCAAATTTTGCTCAAATCCAAGCTAAATTGCCTCCATAAATGAACTTCAAAGATAAGACTAATCTTTTTTTTTAACATCCACAAAAATGTGGTTTTTGAAAAACTTTTAAATCAAAAGTTTCTCATTCACATTTGATAGAAACCCCCCTAGAAAGCTCAAATCCGAAGTCAAAATCTAAAAATAATAATTATTTTGAAAGATATTAACTCAAAGTCAAATGATTCTGTCCAAATCACACTTTCATCCATAGTGGATAAAAACCGCGGCCGCGGGTGAAAAAATCGCCCAACGGATGAAAAATTCTCCGATGGATGAAAAACTAACCGATTAATGAAAAATAGCATAGAATGAAACTATCAACAGTAGGTCCAGCAGCTGTCCTATCCCTAGAGCAACTCTTTCACTTCAGAACATGAGCATGAGCTCCAAACCTCAAATCAAATATACTCCGATTATTCACAATGTAGGACAAGCTCCAAATAAAACTTAGATTTAGTAACCCATTTAATAATCCATCATTTCCTACTCTTTCACAAACTCTCTCTATGCGAAAGTGGCAAGAAATTAGAGTAAAAATGGAGGTCTTTGTCAAGTGAATAGCTAGTAAATTACAAGAGTAGTCAAACGTCTCGCACTCCACAAAGGGAGAACCAACGAGTGCAAGTAGTATTAGAGAATGCGGAGCCTTTACTAATAATAAAAAATCACTTACAAGCAAAGGTAATCACTAAACACTCTCTAACTCACTCACAAAGCTTGACTTGACAATGATGTTAAGTGAAGGACGTATGCGGCGCTATACGCTCACACACACAACCTGAAGTGGATGGAAAACATCCACAGATGAATGCGGTGTGCCGCCGTACGTCCCTAAACTCATAGATTAGCAACAAACTTATCTATGCTAAAACACTACGATACGGAGAGGCCCTCAACGCCACGTTCCGTGACAATGTGCATAAGGTACTTCCAAATTTGATCTATTATTGATAAATTTTTAGTACACTAACTTCTATAGGATGCATACCGCATGGACTGCCAAAGATATGATTTATAAGCATGAGGAAAAGCTAGTATGAATAAAAGTGATGGGCTAAATTTGTAATTGAAACCAAGATAGTTGTCATACCTTATCCAAATTTTATAGTGGTGAAAGAAGAGTTGTGCATGTGATGTTCATTTGTAACAAAGTTCTAATCATTCATGCCAAACCTTTCTACTCTCAAGTGGAGGCAATAGCTCTATTCGACTTTCCTATGTGATGTGGGCATAGACTCAAAGTAGAGACAATCATACACTTTATTTACTCTAACGTCTTTCAAAGACCAAGGTTCAACTTCGTTTTTATATAATTGGTCTCAGGCCAACTCCAAACTATACCAAAAATTCTAACCAATGTGGTTTTCTTTTTCTTTTTCCAAGACTCTAACATGCTCATTCAAAGTGATTCATTTATCATTATCATTTTAATAAAAAGTTGATATAAGGATTATAACCACATCATTGGACTTGCACATATGATTGAGGTAAAACAACTCTTTGAGTGGCATGATAGAGTCTTAAGTAAATAGAAAGTAAATGCACGCTAATTAAGAAATCTGGTGAGGTGACCAAACAAAAGCAAAATATTCGGATATGGGAATGCTTATCATTTCGACCCAAGTATTTGATGCAAAAGTTTGGGATTGATCTTGAATTCTTAATTGTTTTTTTTGTTGCCTAAAAGAGGTTGCAGATTCTAGTAGGACTTGGGTAAATAATGCACAATGTGTCTAGCATGTTATCCAATGATAAACCCAATCAATGGTAATATAAACTATGTCAATAAATATTACTTCAACAGAAGTATTTCTTGCTGCATGTAAACACCAATGTGGTTATAATCCTTTTATCAACTTTTTATCAACTCCGCATGTATATTGCTAGATGCCAAAAAAAGTATGAAAATCTCTGCTTCCAGGTTAATGAGATATGTGTTGAAAATGAGCTCCGTAGTACCAGGCTATCATATTTGTTCATCAATGATTTTTTTCTAAAAGTTAAAAATGAAAAAATGAAGACAAGCAACAAACACAAGGGAATTATTTTTGGTAATTTATTATTAAATCTGAATTATTTGATTTTTTTTTCATACAGGTTATTATATTAATTTTTCACATAAAGATGTATGGATATGAAAATCTACCATAGTGCAACAATATTATTTAGGTACTTGTTTAATTAACCTCTAAAGGACCTTTTGCACCTACATGATACAAAGACAAGTTTGGGCAGGTTCCTCATAAGCTGATTTAAATATCTATTTTTGAAAAAAATACTAAAGAAAGGACCACAGGTTAACTTAAAGGGGAGTGCTTTTTTTCTTTGGATTTGTCGCGAGAAATTTATGGTGCATTAACCCTTTAACGACAAAGCCTTGCACGCCGCCCTCAAATTTCTTACAATTTGAAAGACTCTGCACGGCAGAGTGTACATGGGGAATACATTTCACTGTTCACTTTTTTCACATATATCATTGTAGTTTGTTATTGCCTCTATCAACCGGAGATGGGAAAGATGGGTTAAATGGAGGAAAGTACAACGCACAACCGCTCCAACAAGTGCAAATCAATCCAACAATCCAACGGATCAATCAACCGTGGCTCGCTGAAAACTGTACTGATCAACCACATTCAAGCTCCTTAGTCGTTAAAGGGTTAAACACCAAAAACTAGAAGCTAAGGTAGTTGGACAAGAAATTGTAGATTCTAGCTTTTTCATGCATAGAAATTAAGGATGAAAAAATAAAATCAAACTTTTTTTTCCGTGATAGAAGAAAGCATGATGGTTCTATTCACTTTTTGGATTTTAGATTCAACAATGATTTATTTGACTAAAAAATAAAATAAAATACTAAGAAATAGCTACGCTCTTTACCCCTAGTCACTAGAATACCATTTCCATTATCTTGAAATCTTAGTTACTTGTGATTATTGGTATGTAATGATCTAACACAAGGTCAAACATAGTTTCACAAGAAAAAATCCAATGCCTTATGGAATACTATGCCATTATTTTGAGTCTAGGTATGTTGACCATTTCCACGCAAGGAAGAAAAAACTATATTGCACTCTTCAAATGTATGTCTTTTATGATTGGCATGGTAAGAGTTTATGAAATTTTTAATTTCTTTTCAGAGTAGTAAACTTAATGATCTTAGAGTTAAAATTAGTTTAAAATATGTTTGGATAAGTTTCATAGCATCTCATTATTGGGGGGAAATTTTGGAGTGGTTTTAGTGAAACATAGTCTCACTCCTTTCGGGATTAATTGAACATCAACAACCTTAAAATTTTAGTTGGAATTATCTTACATAATAACAAGGACGGAAAAGAATATAACTTGCGCAAAGCTTCTGATTTATCATGTTCAATTAAAAAGATTTGTACTAATTGATAGTTACTTAAGGTAAAAACCCCCATAACCAACAAGTTAACCTATATGCAAAGAAAAATATTACAATACATTTATTTTCTTGATAGCCAATAGAACTACAATTTCAGCCCAAGTAATTTCATATAGTTCCAACAAAATGTAAATTTTCAAAGTGTGTTGCCATATTTAGCCGGTGGATGCCAAAATGTACCCCAATAAGTGCCAATTAAAAGTAGAGGGTCTTGACATATAGCAAACCTCCATTTGGAGCGGAATGGGTGGTGATGGGATGGAAGCGGATTAGATATATTCCATTTGTATCAGTGTCAATTATGGTTTTTAATTGATTACACTGGGTTATCTTAGTGGTTAGCCATTTGAATTGTAAATTGAGAGAAAGCAAGGGAATTCAAAGGGTAAACGAGGGACGCCCACGAGAATGGGTTAGGTTATTCTAATGTTTTCCTGGTTTCACTTAAAAATTACCAATTAAACATCATTGATGTTTAATCGGTCGGTAGCTTGAGAAGTGTTATAACTTATAGGTATTTTGTATTTTGAAAGATGACGTCAATGATGACAACTGCACATAAAACTTTATAGTATTTTCAAACAAAGCATGCCACATTTTTCTTTCTTGATCCCAATTGCACAATTTTAAAAATTGCATGACATCAGCAAAAGCTGAGAGTGACGTTGCATAAGACATGCACTCACCCATATTCATTGTTTAAAGTGGGATGGGTATCATTTAATCATTAACACATATACAGAATATTAAATTCATGCCTTGTAGAGCCTTATTCATTTGGAAGGAGCAACATCGACACCATGGTACCATAGCATGCACAAAGTCCTCCACCACGACGCATAATAAATTATTTGGTTTGTTTCTACATTGAAGAATTTGAAGTTTTCATTGATTAGAACTAAAATGCAGCTTTAAACAATCCCTCCAATGACTATGAGATAAGAAAATATCACTAGTGATAATTTAGTTTTGTCCTTCTATCTTGTTTTTTTCAATTGGTGTCTTTTCTCTTTCTATAATTATTCACAAACAATCATGCTAGCTAGGGCTTCACTTACTCCAAAAAAAAATTATAATTTTTTATTAAAAAAATAAATATATATATATATATATGGTAAACCAATGCCAAGTCATTCCAATCATGTACAAAGAGGAAAGATTGGAGACTAGAAGTACCTTCTTCCACCTTTATCAATTCTTTTTTAATTCTACCCAACCAAGTCATGACATGCATGTACACCACCATCCCGAATATGGTAGCGTCACCACAACACACCGATGATGTCATGACGTCTCAATTTCACAAATCTTTATGACAAATTTGCAACAAACTTATCATGATCTTTGTAAACTTAACATTCATTGCTTAATATGCGGTTGTTCCTTTTGCACCAGCAAAAAAATTGTTTAAAAAAAAAATCAAGACTATTTTGTAGTTTTCGTACGGTGAAGAATGCTACTGTAATTTTCATTTTAACAAGGTTCGTGTGAAGTTATTGTGAGAAAGACATGTACTGTTCAGAATGACTCCATAGTGAGTGTGATTTGTACTCTGTTACTTCCATGAACTGAATAGTGCATCATAGTAGTTATCAGTCATAAGTAACACAGGGTCCGTTGGCCGACATGTGACAAGAGGTCCCTTCAATTCTGTAGGAAGGTTAAAAAGGTTTTTAGTTAGTGCGAAAGTTTACTACCTCTTTCAAACTTCTGCAGTAAAACTTCTACATGGAATGTTGCAAAATCATTTCAGGATATTTTGTATTTTGTGAATGTTTATCGTTTTACTTGCAGAGTTTGATAATTCTTTTTAACTCTATTTAAAGTGCTCACTTTTGATTGTCCCCCTCTTTATGTTCCCCTTGTAATTATTTTAAGGGGTAAGATGACTTTACCTCTAAATTTCTTTAATAATTTATGAGCAAAAATACTTCAAAACTGTTGATTCTAGTGTAAAGAGTAGAGAAGGGAAAAACACCTTTAATTTCCAATTTTTAACATTGGATCTTAACCCCTAAAAGCCCGTGACAATTTCGCACCAAAAACACTTCAAAATTGTTGATTCTAGTGCAATGAATAAGGAAGGAAACAAAACCTTATGTTTATCCTTTTGACCGTAGGATCTCCATTAAGACTTACTAAGTAACATACTCACAAAATTTCATACACTTTGACCGCACGGATTGAAAGATTATAGTGTTTGAAGTCAAAAAAATGGTTCATTTTCTTCCCTGCGTTGAGTGGATTAGCACACTTTGACTTCACTTGGTATTAAATTTTTGCACTACACAAGGTCTAAATATTTTACCATTGTGTTGACTATGATGTTAGATCAATATACAACAATTTTTTGAGGTAAAGAAGGGATGTAGCATATTCAAAACAAGTGTGCAAAGAGTGGAGGTTCAAAAATTGTCAATTCACGATTTATATTTTTGAGAGTTTAATATGCTTTAGAATGATAATCTAAACAGTCAATAAGAACGTTTACACATTGTTGTCAAAAAAGTGAAAAGTGAAAAATATGAAGATCTCTAGGTTTTATGTAAAAAGGATGAAGTTTTTTCCCCGCTTGCCCGAAATGTGTAAAAATGTGTTAACATGTTTTTTTACACTAAAGACAAAAAAAATTGACATCTTCAAAGAACGTAATATTCTCTACATGTATGGAAAATCTCAATGTCAATAGAGACTTCCAGCAAAATTTTGGAGATGCTTGGAGTCCCCATTTCTAACTTTGAGTGGTACTAACTTTCAAACCTTGAATCCAAAAAAAATTATAAAAAGATCTCCATTGAGCTCTTACCGGGGAGAATCTAGTATGAGAGTTTTTTTTTCAATATTTTTTTCCGAATTGTAGGAACCTACCCAACATCCAAAACGTACGCCCTACATACACATAAAAATTTGTGAGCATATAATGTAGAAGTCCTAATTTAACACCTAACATCCCTACAAAGCTACAACTATGCTGCAAGTTCATGTGAAGTTTCAAAAATTGACAATTAAAATTGAGACCAAAGGAATATGTCAAAAATGGAAAATGTCCCCCAAGGTGGAAATGGTCCTTCAGAGATTCATAAAATAAACAACTAGAAGGCACTATTTGGAAAACTTCTTGTTTATTCATTTGGCCATGATGATCTTAAACCCTACAAAATCATGACTACGTTTCACCAAAACCACTCCAAATTTCCCCCTTTAGAATGAGATTTTATGAGACTATTAGAAACTGAGTTTGTTATTTTCAATTGTAGGATCTTAAATTTCACTACAAAATAATATCAAAAAACTTTTGTAATGTTTAGCTGCACAGATTGTAAGATACATCCATTTGAAGAGTGGTTTATACTTTTCTTCCTCCTCACGTGGATAGAAACAACGTATTTTGACTCACAATGGCAAACTTTTGTAATGTAAGTTGCATAAATTTTAGGGAACTATGTTATACCTTTTACTAGGTCATCCCAGGCCAAAAATCACAAGCAATGAAGGGTTTTTGAAAAAGAAAATTCTTGCAATATATAAGGGTACAAAAAATATATATAAGGGTATCATTTTATTAACACAATGGATTTATTCATATTTGAATAAGTAACAATTGGATCTAAAATCCAAACGGTAGACATAATCATCATGCGTTGTTCTAAGAAGGGAAAAAAACAATTTGGCAATATTTAAAATCTACAAATATTCATGAGTTTTATTTTTAAATACAATATGGGTTGCCTGAGATTTCTTTTGTTGTTATCTACTTCAAAAAATTACACTATTCATCTCTATGGTACATTGTCCCACTGCCCTTCAATCTTAAATAAATCAATCAGTTCTAGAGGGATAGCATATTTAACTATATAGCGTTCATTTAATGTCCAACATATGTTTATTTAATATTCAATCGTTTATTTGGTGTCCAATTGTATACATAATGGTTTATTTATGCCCAATTTATTTATTGTCTAGTCTATTTAATGTCCAAGAATCGATTATTTAATGTCCAATATTTGTTTTTTCATTTGAATAAATACCTCTAAATCCCCTAAAACATGTCCACATTTCTCAATTGTCCACCATGCTTGGTCTTTTAGGGATTAAAGGATATTATAGGTATCCACAATGGTTGAAGGTAAGATGGAAAAACAAAATTTTTGATAGAAGTGCCTTCAAATTCATAAATAATAATATGCCACTCTAAATATTGTTTTACATTAAATGTTTTGGGCCTTATGGAAGCAGAAGCATTTTTATTGTACATGTCATATCTAGCAAAATTGGGGAGTGTTATTCATAGCCGCTTTAAAGATATGCACAACATATTAGTAAGCCTAAATTAGTTATAGGGTGTGGATCCTTGTTGTACTCAACCGGTCAAGGGCAATATTAGACACATATGCCCCTTATTTACTATGGATACCCGTTAGATATTTTATATACCTATTATTATTGTTTGGGTATCACCTATCCAATTATCACCTACCCGGGTATCACCTATTCAAATTCTAATGAAACAACTATCCAATTGTAATGAAAGGGAAAATTCAAAGGACTCCTTCAAAGGCACATTTAATGCAAAGGACATAATGTCCAAAGGACAAAGTAAATCCTCCAACGGTTACATTTACTAGGTTTTGGCATGAAATTGTTCGATAGGGACATACTTGTTTTCTTTTATATAAAGAGATAAACTACACTATAATGTAAACTTTTACAACCCCTCTTTGATTTCACAAGCCATTGTTAGGATTGCATGAGTGAATATGATGGTCTTTGATGTTGAAAAGTGTTCATAAATCTAACCAATGGCATTAAGTGTGTACATGTACATGTAGATAGAATTATTCTATAATTTACAAAACAAATTATGATTTGATGATTCCATGAAGGCTAATTTTCTAACATGTAAGCAAAAAAATATTTAAAGATAAAGTTGTTTTAATCTCAACTAAGTTAAATAAATAATTTTTAAAATTCAAATAGAACATATAAAGCAATCAAAATAGAATATTATATAATTTAACATTCTATCTATAAACTAACAAATACACAATAAATAATCTTCAAATATTTTGTTTTCTTTTAAAATCATGGATGTGAATTAAATTATGAATTTTATTTTTTATTTTCCAAAATTTCTTAAAATCAAGCACAAAAATCATTAAAAATAATAATTTGGGTTACAATCAATGTTAATAAAAAGAGTCTATGGCTCCAAAATTGATAGCAAAAACAAAGGGGGTTGTTGTTTAAGACCATGATAGATGATAAGTTCTCTTTTGAAAAGTCTTAATGTTTGGACATCTTGGTCTACAAAATGCTACAAATAATCACCACCACATATCCAAACAATGTTTACAAATTGTCTAAATGTTTAATACTAGTTACCAAAATGCATATGCTCAACGTTTGCCTAACATTAAGAAATGGTTAAGAAACAAAGACATGGATAATGTAGTTCCATTGAAAACTCATAATTACATCATTAGTGACCCAAAAAACTTGCTTCATTGAAATTTTATACTGGCTACGTTACCTTCTTTCAAGATGTCAAAAAACATTTCTTGTCTATAGTGTAAAAGAACATTTTAACTCAAGTCAAACATTTGTACTCATTTCTAGCAAGCGGGGAAAAATACCTTATCTTTTCTACATAAAACCTAGAGATCTTTGTATTTTTCACTTTTTATTTTTTCAAGAGCAATATGTGGTGAGAACCTTACTATTGACACTTTGGATTATCATTCTAAAACATATTACGTTCATGATAAGATAAAACGTGAATTGGCAATTTTTTTACCTCCACACTTGTTTTGAATATGCTACACCCCTTTTCTACCTCTAAAAATTGGTGCTTGTTTTGAATATGCTACACCCCTTCTCTACCTCTAAAAATTGGTGCTTGTTTTGAATATGCTACACCCCTTCTCTACCTCTAAAAATTGGTGCTTGTTTTGAATATGCTACACCCCTTCTCTACCTCTAGAAATTGGTGCTTGTTTTGAATATGCTACACCCCTTCTCTACCTCTAAAAATTGGTGCTTGTTTTTAATATGCTACACCCCTTCTCTACCTCTAAAAATTGGTGTGTAGGGAGCTAACATCATGTTTAACACAATGGTTAAAGATTTAGACCTTAAGTAGTGCAAAATTTGGTACCAAGTGAAGTCAAAGTTTGCTGATCCACTCAATGCATGGAACAAAATGAACCATTTTCTTGATTTCAAACACTATACTCTTCCAATCTGTGAGGTCAAAGTTTTTGAAATTTTGTGAGTATGTTATTTATTAGGTCTTAATTGAGATCCTACGATCACACCTACAAATATAAGGTTTTGTTTCCTTTCTTACTCATTGCACTAGAATCAACAATTATGAAGTGTTATTAGTGTCAAATTGTCACGGTCCTTTAGGGGTTAAGGTGTAGGTTTGAGGGAACATGACTAGATTTGGATGAACGCTCTTAAGATAAGGAAGCGATTTCAATTCCATGTCCTATTAGTCCCATGAGCCCAAAAATTTGGTGTACAATTGTGTAAGTAGATTTTATTAAGAAAATAGTTTTTTTAAAAGTGAAAGAGATGACCTCTCATGTCACCCCCCCTTTATGGTCTTATGTTAGTAACTGAGACCACATAGACAAGGTAACTTGGCTCATAAAATGTGTTGGAGAAATACTGGTCAACTCCTCAAGAACTTGGGGTAAGGTAACTTGGCTCATAAAAGGTGTTGGAGAAATATTGGTCAACTCCTCAAGAACTTAGGATATCATGGGGGAGCTTGCATTAGTAGGTCTGAAGAGCATTGTTGTATAAATAAAGATCATCATACACAACAAATCAAGTGCTATTCTGCAAACATCATGTATGCAGAAGTGCACATATAATATCCTCAAACATTGTATAATTGTAACAATTCTTGTCAAGTGAGCAAAGAAGAAATCTAATATCAGTGAGGCGTATCTCACTCCACCAAGAGAAAATCAAAGAGTACAAGCAAATATATAAATTGTTAAGCTATTTTGAATGGCTAAACCGCCAACTCCAAACAAAACTAACAAACTCTCCAAACTCTCACAAAATTTGACTTGACAAGAATGTGATGTCAAGGAGGGTATCTCCATTATACACTAAAACTCTAGGTGGATGAAATAATTTGCTCGATGGGAAATGAAAAAATGGATCAAATACTATCAACCACAAGGTTAACCATCAAAATATAAACCAATAAACTCAAGTACTACTTTGATGCGGTGAACACCTAATGCCATATACGTCGATAGCTATGCATTTCATTGGTGTAGGAAAAGGGGCATGAAATCCTCGTGCTCTTTTCCCTTCATACTTAAATATGACCTTTCCTCATTGAGAAGGACATTTGGAAAATTCCAATAGGGTAGTTGTATGCCGCGTTTATCAAATCTTTCCTCTTTGCACCGAGCATTTAAATAATCTTCAAGAATTCGTAAATTTTCATACTCCCACCACCAAGTTCATAATACAGTTATCCTGAAAGTGAAACTCAATCACTCAACATGTCACCCATACTTTATGTTGCCATGTTAGGAACTGAGACCACACAAAGTGGGTGCCTTGACTTTAAAAAGTGCGGGGGAACTATTGGTCAACTTCTGGAGAACTCACGATATTATGAAGGAACTTTAGCTTGCATTGAGTTGGGCGCAAGAGCATTGATGGCCATGCATCTCCTGAAAGTGAAACTCAATCACTTGACATGTCACCCGTACTTTATGTTCCCATGTTAGTAACTGAGACCACATGGAGTGGTGCCTTGACTTTGAAAAGGTGCGGGGGAACTAATAATGAACTCCTTGAGAACTCAGGGTACTATGAACGAACTTTAGCTTGCATTGAGTAGCGCGCAAGAGCACTGATTGCCATGCATCTCACATGTGCAGAATAAGGGAACATAAACTCCTCCTGCTTTCTTTCTTTCCGTATTTAATCCCGAAAGGACTAAGTGTACCTATGAGGTTCAGGTTTTCGTACTTTGACTGCAATTATCTTTCAATCCATCAGGTCAAAATTCACAAATCTTTTGCCACATCATCTCATATAAGTTTGGAAGAAGATCCTATGGTTAGATTCCTAGAAAGTTGATCTTGGTGGTTTTCAAACAATGGAGTAGAGATTCCTTGGTCCTTTAGGGTTTAAACCTCACCCTACCTTTCTCCTCTTTTATTTCTTCGGAAAGGGCTTTTAAATAAACTCTAAAAACTTCAAAAAAGAAAGATGAACTCCGGTCACAAGAAAGGAAAGAGAGAGCAAGTTGGCCCAAAAGGCACACAACAAGATTGCGGCCATGACCCGCTCCACAACCAAGACCCCATAAATACCACTCCCTCCTCACCCGTGGTCGGTGTCAGTGTGAACGGCGCCCTCCGCAACCCCTCACGTGACATTAATGCCCGCCACCGCCTGCTCCCGGTCGCCCCCGCGTTTGGCGGCGCTCCCGAGTTGCTCACCCGCCCCGCACCGCCCACCGCCGGTCACCCAAACCCTCCCGCCACTGCCACCACCGCCTGCTCCCCTCGCCCCTGTAGGTAGCGTTTCTCGGCATCCGAGCACAAATCTACGCAAGTCCTAGATCCCGGCCCCTAAACCGTGGTCTGTTTAGGGCGGAACGCGTTGCCGCAAAGCTTCGCGAATCGGAGAAGACGACGACGACGATGACGACGACGACGACGCTCATGGTGTGCGATCGGCGCGTGAGCAGGCGGTTGTGAGAGGAGCGCTCTGCGACTTCGGGAGCATCAGGTACGGCGCGGCAATTGTGTTTTTGAGTGAGCCAATTCCTGCGGGGTTTTGGTTTCGGAGGGAGCGCGCTTGTGTCTTTTTTTCTTGTCGTGTACGTCGGGGTTTATGTACTGTGCTGCGCGTTTCGCTTTTGATTCTTTGAGGTTTTGGTTGTAGAGGGAACGTGTTTGATTGTGAGATTAGTTCGTTGTGGATTTTTCGTTTGGTTTGATTTTTGTTTCATGTGATAGTTTTTGGTGAGTTTGAGGTTAGGGGAGTCGAGTGGTTTTGGTTCGGGTTGTTTTTTTGATCGTTTGAGGTTTTGGTTTTGTTGCGCGAGCGGGTTTGATCGTTTGGAGTTTGTGAGAGGTTTTAGTGAGTTTGAGGCTAGGGGGCCGGAATGGGAGGAAGGTGAGAGGAATTCGAGGCGCTGAGAGCGTTCAGGGAGGCCGGGGAAGACTTGGTCGTTTGAGGCGGAGGATGGCAGGTTTTCGGGACGTTCTCTTGACTTTGGATTTTGGAGACTCGTTCTGCGCTGTCAGGGAATGGCATTGTTCGGTAGTTCAGGTAGTTTTTTTGTTGTTAAATGGGCGGAGTTTGTTAGGGGAATGTTTGAGTAGTTTGTAGCTCGTGTCCTCTATTTTTTGAGGTTAGGAAACTGTTGGATTCGCGTTTCCGTTTAGGTGTGACCATTTTCTGCTCTCTCGTATCTCGTCTTCTTTTCGCGGTTGTCTTTTCAGGGCTGCGTTTCAAGTTCTGCTTCGAGTTTACGTTTGTTTCTTTCGCTTAGAGCGGGCTCCATTACGTGTATCAGCTGATGGCACTAGTTTAATCCGTTTTGACCTTGCGCTGTATTGACCTTGAATTTTGTGTTTTGTTGTTTGCCTGGTCTGAGTGTGAGCCCTTCTCAGTGCTCGGAAATGGGAATTGTGGTTCTGCTCATGGTGAAGTTGAAATATGGATGTTGCAAGTGTATTACAGCTGAAACTGTTTAATGGGGATCGGTTTGGTTTGGTGTTTTTTTTTGGTTAAGTAGTCGTTTGTAGGGAGGGGCGGAGGTTGATGAGTTGGGTAATGTGTCGATGGGTGCAGTATTACTGAGGCTATGGAATGTCTTATCCGTCCGCACCGTTTGAGCAGAAGTGTTGGAGCTTCATTGATAAGGTGAACACAATAACCATAACTTCGAACGTAGTTTGCCTTTGTCGTTCCTTCAAGGATTTTGAAGCGCTTGATGGTGTGATGGACCCAGTATCGTAGTACGTTAAGTGTTGCCTGCAGTTACATCGCTCGTATGTGTTTAATAAAAAGATGTAATGTTTCTCGTTTTTATTGCTTAGGTACAGGTCTGACTAGTTACCTTTTTCCAAGCGGTACTATTTGTCCTCGTCAAGCCCGACGTATAGTATGAAAATCTGTATTGTATCAAGTAAAGCTTTGTGTATATGTCTGTCTCATATTGTTGAAACCTTCCCATTTCAGTTTTTCCTTCAACGTGTTTCTGCCTTTAATTTGAACGATTTGATTGTCGATAACTTCTTCTTGCTGCGTAAGCATGTGTTACGATATTCTTATCCTGATTCTTGTGCCTCGTCTGCAGGTTGTTTTCCAAGATATCTCTTTTGTAGCCGAGATAGTGAAATTTGATGACTACGGAGAAGTCTTTGTAGCGTGCATATATTGAGCCACATTCTGGCATCCGAATGGCATGCCACCTGCACGTCCTAGTATTGGTTAAGGAGTTCGAGTAAATGGAGGGTGGGGGTGAGGAAGAACATGCCGTGGGGCAACGCTGGACTCGGTCCGAGACGGTGGTTCTGGCAAATGCCTTAAAAGCCCGGGAAGAAGAGGCCCATGATGTAGCTGCCAAGAGTGCAGTGGGCACTGCTAGCGACAAATGGGAGACCGTGTCCAAATTCTGCCGTAGCCATGGTGTTTCGCGCTCTAGTGCTCAATGTAATAGCAGGTGGAGTAAAGGTCTCTTCCTCGACTACAAGAAAGTTCGAGACTGGCAGAAAAATGAAGGGGTGGAGTCATACTGGAAGATGAAGGAGAAGAAAAGGAGGGAGCACAAACTTCCTGGATCATTGGATGAAGAAGTATACAACGTCTTGGTTTCTTTTCTAGATCCGGACCTCAAGCAAACTGGAACACCAGAGTCTGAGGTGGATAGTGACAGACCTTCACATGTTGTATCCCCTGCATCTGCGGTGGAAAAGAACGCAACTGAAGATCACCCATCAGGCCCCTCTGCTCCTGCCTCTGGTAGCGCTCCATCTATCCACTCTGGTATGTGCACACGTGTATCCTCTGTTGACTGTTAAAAAGTTCACGTTTCAAATAGTCCTGATGTTTTAGATCCTAGATGATGATATTCTCAAAATTATAACTTTTGTAGGCTCTTCAGATGGTGTGGGGTCTATGTCAGACTTTGCGTGGCTTCAGGCTAGAACAACAAGTGGGGATGTCTTGAAATCTCGAGGCCGAGGTCAGTGTCAGAGATGTTGCCCACTGCCATCGTCACCTCCTTGTGACAGAGCGTGCAGATGTTATAAATTCAGCATTCGCTAGTCTCAATTGAAGTGTTTTCACATCATGTTGTATTAGCAGTATTTTTCGATGCTGAGGCTTGCCATGGTTTGTATCTGTTTTATCCAGTACCTCCTGGAGATGACAAGACACCCGCTGCCCCTAGTCAGAAAAGGAGACGAGCTTCTACGGCGTCTCCTATAGCCGCGCCAGTAACTACAGCTGCAGAGAGAGTGGATAATGCTGATGCAATAAATATTAAACCAATTCACTTCAACGTTCCGCCTAGTTTGGAAATACCCCGGTTTGGCGATCCAAATGCTGCGGAGCGAATCAGCACACCACTCTGGGATGGACAGCCGAGTCTGGGTTCATTAGAGGGACGTCTTCTGGCTCAAAACGAGGCTGTGTGGAACCGGGTGCGAATACTGAATGAGCAGGTAGGCGTTGTTGACTCGCCGGGTCCTTGGTACCTTGGGCTGAAGTTCCTCTATGTGCCGATGGGTTTCTCCTGTTTTGTAGTCGCGCATGAAACTCAAGTTTCGCTGTTCTCACATGTTTGTCTCACGTGACTGGAACAGGTAGTGCAAATGGTGGAGATGAGTAATCAGCGCTTGCTGAGCCAGATGCAAACTCTTTTTACTCAAGTACGACTACAAATTCAGGTTCAACGCTTGTCCCTCAACAATAGCTATTCACATAACATCTGTAGAATTGCAAGCTGAGCCGGTTCAAGTTATGATGAGGATGTTGCCGATCGTAGAATTGTGATTATTCTTTTTTTGCTTTTCAGGTTTTCAATGCGCAAATGCAGACAAAGGTGCACGAGGCAACGCAGTCTATTCAAGCAGAGCTCCAGACTGCCCTCAAGGCTCATACCGAGCAGCTTTTTAACCAACTGCATGCACACGGTCCCTCTTCCGCAGGCTCTCACCCTTATTCGGCTCGGGGGCACCAACCCCTTCCAATGGAGAGGCCTACTCAGAACGGGAACTGGCCTTCAAGTGACAGCGCGCCCATGCCAACACCCCCTGATATTCATGTGGACTTCTCGCATCTCCCCGTGCCACCCCTTCAGCCTGTTCATATTCCAGCTCGAGAGAAGGAAAGGATCGTGCGGCAAAGGACGACGGGATCTGAGCAGCAGGGCGGAGCGGAAGGGTTGCCAGCTCCGCCACGAACCTCGAATCGCCTTCTCCCTCATATTTCCGATTTTCACAAAGCGGAGGTAGCGAACAAGTCGTCCCGGCTTCCTCCCCATATCAGCGATGTAGATAGAATGCTCCGGCAACAACATCAGCAGCAGCAGCAGCAGCAGCAGCCGATCCCGTTACCCTCCCCGTTGCCCAGCTGGAACCAAGCCTCCTTTGTGATCAGCGAGCTCGACCGGGTCTTGGGCCAGAAACCTCTAGACATTCACATGATTCCTCCCGCCCCGGGTCCGACGGCGTATGCGCAAGCTCCCGGATCAGTGAAGCTTGAGAAGGTTCTGGTACCCGTGAGTCCAAGTTCTCACATGGGTCTGAACATGGGCCACAATTACCAGCAGGGACCGCATCCCGGCCACCATTTTGCGAGAGAAGCTGTGGATGCGAATCCTAGGCACGCCTGGTCGGAAGGCATCGCCATGCCTAGGACTTTGTCAGGAAATCCAAACCAAAGCCTGGAAACCTCCAGCGGCCAGGATGTGGAGCCCAGCAACCGACACCCTGGCAGCAGCAGTGGGACTGTTGATGGCGAGGAAACCACTCAAGACTCCGGCCAAGATACCGGGGCTGCTTCGTCGGAGAAACAAGGTGGTGCCAGCAACAACAACAACCATAGAGAGAGGGGCGGTTCTCGAGGGGCGCGAGGACAATTGTCGCACCCAAACAATAGAGGACCTCGACTCTGATGAGGCACGTCCGCCCTTCTTCTTGCGTTGCTCTCGAGGTCAAGGTTTTGCGGATTAGATCCTCCTAGGTACGATCTTCCTTGCCCCGACACCTGCTTTTTGTTTACCGAAGAAGGTGACATTTTTGGCTCTGATTCCACCTTCGGAAACGCTTTTGTACACCAACAACTTATCAGGTTACTATACTCTCCTCTTTTATCATGGCAGAGGTTGACACACTGACAGACAGGTACTTCGAAGCCCTTGCATTGATCAATTTTGACTCTTTTCCACACAACTGTACGTAAAACTGGTTCACTCTCGACCATTGGTCCAACTTATACATGACAGAACAATGTTATACAATTTTGTAAAAGCAAATCTTGAACAGGTTTCATTTTATGATCACAACTTCTTGCTAACTTGTTGGCACCGAGTCAACGGTTTTTATTTTTCTGAATTCTTTCCTAATCTGTCTCCTCCTTTTAAATCTATTGTATTCTTAGCTGGGTACTATTGTTGGGTATCATCTGATGGTTGTGCTTCTGTCATTTTGATGTGAACATGGTATTGAAATGATATGTTAAATGGACAGGAACACCATTGTCTGTCATTTTGGCACATGGGTATGTTGATGTCATTTTGATGCCTTTCCTAATGATACTGATGTCTACTGGGCACATGGGTATTTTGATGTTATTTGCATGCCCTTTTGAATGTTAATTTGGTGTCATTTTGATGACTTTGATTTTCCTGTGACTCACAAATGTGAGTACAGAGCTTGCACCATCAAGTTCAAGTAGCAATGTTTGGAAATTCTTAGATTACAACCTAAATCTGAATGGCATCATCTATTAACCCTCATAACTCTTAACCTCTCTAAACCCTCATTACTCTTAAGGATGTAATGACGATTAGGAGACATCAGAGGACAAACCAAAAAAACACTAAATAAAGTGACTATGGCAAGAACGTGTACAGAATGTCACGCCTATAATTTGATGAGCATTGTCAGGTGAAAAAGAACTTGAAGAATTGTTTTGCCTACTCTCCAATAGACATTTGGAGACGAACATTGAAAATCATTCCCATCATCTTGGCCCATTTCTTCTCCTCCACGAATTGACTCCAATTCAAGTTAGACCAAGACTTTGTCCGTAACAATTTAGGAAGCTTCGGATCCTTCAACAGCAGCTCCACCATCGCCTCTAGGGAAGACAAATACCTCTGGGAAAACAGTACACAACAATTTCCAAGTAGATGGTCACGTCAATTGCTTCTTCCACCATCTTCCCTTTTTAAGCACACGCAACAAGGTTTACATTGTGTATAATATTTGATGTACTATTCATCTACAATATTCATCTACTATTCATCTACAATGTAACATACCAATGTTGGTATTTTTGTATTAAAAAAATATTTTTTGTCATATTTATAAAAGAAACAATATATCTAAAAAACCATTTGAACGATATAACAAATTTGGAGATTTTTATATCAATTGAATTATTAGTACAGTAGGGTGACATTCAAATTGGCGTTTGGGCAATTCCAGGGATGGTGTCCCACACTGCTGCCAACTTTGACGCCCTCCACAGGGCTGAAAAATTGTTCTTTTACCCTGAAATTTTGGAAACAGCATCACCTCTATGTTAAAAACATGCATACCAAATTTCAAGTTCAAAGGACTTATAAAACAAAAGATATTAAAAATTAACCACCATGGGGTAGCTGTGAGAAAAGTTTCTCAACCGCCAACTTTGACACCATCCTTAGGATTGAGGAAATTTTTTTTGCCCATGGAATTTTTGGAGTGAGAACACCTTTATGTAGATTATATGTGTGGAAATTTTCAAGTCCAAAAAATGCACCAAAAAAATCACATCCCAAATCTACCAACATGTGTAATTGTGAGAAAAAAAGGGAAAAACCATTTTACTACTTCCAACTTTGACACCCTCCCTAGGATTGAGGGTTTGTTATTTCAACATGAAATTTTTGACACATGGTAACCTTTATGTTGATAACATGTGGGAAAATTTTCAAGGCCAAAATATGTATTCAAAAGAAGATATTCAAAATCTACTAACATGGGGATTAGTTGTGAGAAAAGTTTCACAGCTGCCCACTTTGACACCCTCCCAAGAATTCAAAAAACTTTATTTGTCCATGAAATTTTGGGTATGAAGTCACCTTCACGTCAAATACAAGTGTGGAAAATTTCAAAATCCAAAAGATTTACACAAAAAAACATATACCAAGTCTACCAACATGTATTGTTGTGACAAACAAAGGGGAAAGTTTACCACTACTTCCAACTTCAACACCCTTCCTAGGATTGAGTTTTTGTTGATACATAATGAAATTTTGGCTACAAGATCATCTCCATATTGGTAACATATGAGATAGATTTCAAAGCCAAAAGATGTATATACAAAAAAAAATTATTCCATATCTACCAATGTTTGTAACAATGAGAAACTATATTGAAGGGGCATATTGAGAATGTCAAATTATCTTTGACACCTCGTACTCTTCATTGATTTTATTCATGTGACTAAGCTACCAAATATAAATGCATCTTGAAAAGATCAATGAAATCTACATGTAGAATTGCAGAGTTGTTTTGTGTAGAAGAATCCACTTGTCATAAGGTTTGGTGTGCATTATGCACGTATGACGAGTTTTCTCCTCCAAATATCTGTTGAGCACTATGCAAAGGAAATGTTGTGTGTATTTTGTCATGTGATTTGTAATAGAGTGAATGTTGAGATGGTATTGAGTGGACATATTAGATATGGGCTGAGTGTTGTTGACTGATTGAGTAGACAAATCACATATGGGCTGAGTGTTGTTGACTGATTGAGTAGACAAATCACATATGGGCTGATCCATTGAGTGGGCATATCACATATGGGTTGATTTATTGAGTGGATTTTTTTTTTGTTGAGTGTTGTTGACTAGTTTACTGAGTGTTGACGAATCACATGTGGCATGAGTATGTCCAAGAGTATTTTTTGGTTCACTCAATTGATGCACATGCCATGGTTATCATCTAATGCACATGCCATGGTTATCACCTAATGCACATGCCAATGTGAGTGTTATGTTGTTGATTGATTTATTTAGTGCACATGCCATAAGCTGAGTCCTTCGTGTTTACTGAATTATATAATCCAATTGCCATAGGTTGAGTGTTCTATTGATTACTTATTGAAGAGCATTTAGTATTGTATCAACATCATAAAAAATAGTCTATAATGGCAATTTCAGATGAAATCCGTGCTCGCATTATAGGTTTGAGTGAGGGAGGAAATACATGATTTCAAATTGCAGCCATTACTGGAGTTTCTGTTTGAACAGTTCAGAGGTTAGTAAAAACGTTTAAAGAAGATGGAACTTATAAGCGCAAACCTTGCGGTGGAAGTCACGCTAAAAAACTTAGTGAGAGAGATGTGAATAATATTGTGCGTTATGCAAAAACTCATCGTCATTCCTCGGTCTCAGAGATTACTAATATGTGCCATACTCAAGTGTGTAGACGTACTATTCAAAGGGTATTACATAAAAGTGGTATTTTTAGTCGAATTGCAGTCAAAAAACCTTTCTTGACATCCCATCACATGTCTCAACGGTTAGCTTTTGCTCAGAAGTACCATGGATGGAATCCAAAAGAGTCGGAGCGTATTGTTTGGACAGATGAATCTACTTTTGAGATTGGAAAAAGTTCTCGGCAAATTCATGTCTGGAGGAGTGCATATGAGCGTTATTCATCAAGTTGTATAGTTCCTACTTTTAAAAGTGGACGGACATCTTTGATGATTTGGGGTGCATTTGCTGGAGGACAAAAGTCACAACTTGTCTTTATGCCCAAAACTCAACGTTCTGCTAAAGATTTTGTTGAAGTGGTCTATGATGGCGAATTGATTCATTTCTTGAGTAGACTTCCAGAACGAGTGCTAATGGAAGATGGTGCACCTGTTCATCGTAGCAAAACATGTGAAGAATGGAGACAAACCCACCAACTCGAAAAGCTCAATTGGCCTACAAACTCTCCCGATCTCAATCCAATCGAGAATGTCTGGAGGATGCTAAAAGATGTTGTGCAACATGGCAAGGAATGCCCTAAAAACTTAGAAGTGATGAAGGTAGTTCTTGAAAAAGAGTGGAATTTGGTTAGTGGTACAAAGCTCCTTCAACTATGTCATTCTATGCCCTCAAGGTTACAAGCGGTGATTGATGCTAATGGAGGACATACACGTTGGTAGATATGGAATAATTTTTTTTTGTATATACATCTTTTGGCTTTGAAATCTATCTTATACGTTACCAATATGGAGATGATCTTGTGGCCAAAATTTCATTATGTATCAACAAAAACTCAATCCTAGGAAGGGTGTTGAAGTTGGAAGTAGTGGTAAACTTTCCCCTTTGTTTGTCACAACAATACATGTTGGTAGACTTGGTATATGTTTTTTTGTGTAAATCTTTTGATTTTGAAATTTTCCACACTTGTATTTGACGTGAAGGTGACTTCATACCCAAAATTTCATGGACAAATAAAGTTTTTTGAATTCTTGGGAGGGTGTCAAAGTGGGCAGCTGTGAAACTTTTCTCACAACTAACCCCCATGTTAGTAGATTTTGAATATCTTCTTTTGAATACATATTTTGGCCTTGAAAATTTTCCCACATGTTATCAACATAAAGGTTACGGTGTGACAAAAATTTCATGTTGAAATAACAAACCCTCAATCCTAGGGAGGGTGTCAAATTTGGAAGTAGTAAAATGGTTTTTCCCTTTTTTTTCTCACAATTACACATGTTGGTAGATTTGGGATGTGATTTTTTTGGTGCATTTTTTGGACTTGAAAATTTCCACACATATAATCTACATAAAGGTGTTCTCACTCCAAAAATTCCATGGGCAAAAAAAATTTCCTCAATCCTAAGGATGGTGTCAAAGTTGGCGGTTGAGAAACTTTTCTCACAGCTACCCCATGGTGGTTAATTTTTAATATCTTTTGTTTTATAAGTCCTTTGGACTTGAAATTTGGTATGCATGTTTTTAACATAGAGGTGATGCTGTTCCCAAAATTTCAGGGTAAAAGAACAATTTTTCAGCCCTGTGGAGGGCGTCAAAGTTGGCAGCAGTGTGGGACACCATCCCTGGAATTGCCCAAACGCCAATTTGAATGTCACCCTACTATACAAATCATAAGAGAAACCATCGATATATCTATATAGAAATTGTGTCGTTTTATTTTTAAGAGTTAAAGTTTAAAAAAATAAAAGAAAAAATTCTAAATACAGAAGTACTTTTACATAATTACTTATGTATAGTAGTTTTATAATACCAAAAATATAAAAATTGTAGTGCTCAAATGTGTCTGAAGCTTTTACCAACAAAGAAGAAGAAGAACGCCGGTCGTCGTAGGGGGCCGGCGTGAATAAAGTGTCCGTTCATTCCACCACTAAGTCCATGCCCAGTGGGCATGGGTTAGTAGTATGGAACTACTTCCCCCTTTCGAGGGTAGACACTATGTACCCAGTAACAAGTAGCAAATAACAAAAGACCCTAGGTCCCAAATGTCTCCAGAAGAAAGAGGGTGGGCGTGTACGGTGAAATGCAAATCTTAGTCTATAGAGTGGGGTTTGATGCGTCAGGGAGAGGTTGGTTGTTTTCAAGTTTTCGTTTATGCAGGAGTATCGACATAGCATGTTGAATTGCAATAGTGTTAATATTTGAAAAAGTGGTTTTGATTGAAGTGATGGGGATTTTAAATGTTTCTTCAAGGGTTGTCATTGAGGGGATGAAGGTGGTGGCTCTAGCACCCGCGGTGATGACAATGAGGGGGTCTACTTTCCATCCTAGTGCTTGAATATCGTGAAGTAATGGTTGGTATTTATTTGTTTTATTTGCAATAGTGTCTGGAAAGAATCTATCATTGCAATATGTGAATTCAATAAACTGAATAGTGAGACTAGGGTCTATGTGGTTTGGTGGGGGGTCTTTGTATGATAGTCCTCTAACACATAGTAAGTCCGGTTTGAATCTTGCATTACAGTGGCATCTTTGAGTGCAACAAATGCATGGTAATAGCCAAGGAGGGACCGTATTTTCTTGTGGGTTGTCATTAAAGGTTCCGGCCGCTTTTACCAATAGTTCATTGTGTTGTCTTGTTTCTATGATGAATGTTTGGTTTTTGGTTCAACTCATAAGATTGTCCACATAGTGATGGTACAACGTTGGTTACCATGATGCTTTTAATATCAAGGTTTTCAATTCTACAAATGATATATGTCATTCCATCAACTATCAAATCTATCCATGTACATATTCCATCAAATTCACCATGATGAGTATGAGTAGCCATAAAATCTAACATTAATACATGCAACGTATTGATGAAGATGATCTTTTGATACATTTGCTAATATAATAAGGGCTTCAAACTCATCAACTTGGGTGTCTGTGGTTGCATGATCCCATGCATAGGAGGTCTAGCACCACCGATAACAAAGTTTACACCGTGTATAAACTTTTAAATGATTCTTCCTTTTGTACGTACCCTTCTGTGCTTTCTCCGTGTGAAATGTAAAACCTGGATTATAGGATTAACACATCTCATTCAATGCCATTACAAATTGAATAGTATTTGATATACTATTCATCTGTTAGATTGATTATGAAAGATGATAAATTATATTGTTAGAATATATAATCCACTTGGATCCTACCATTTAGAAGCACAACCATCAGGATAACGTAGCCATGTTAACTCCTATAGGCCCAAGGCATTTTAGCACCCAAACTCACCGGAAATTGCCAGTTTCAATGCATTCAACACAAGATGCAAACAAACCCAATTTTTACATATCTAACCATGGGATCTTGTACTAGGATTGTACAAGTGTATGTGGTAAAAAAATTGTTTAGTTTAACCGCACAAATTGAAAGATATCGACCTTTGAAGTGAGACATAAACTCTTTCTGAGGTCATACTAAACACCTTCAACAAACTTTGACCACCTTCTATGGCTTTTTTTGCACTACGCTCCGTGATTTTCTAATTTTGACTTTAAAAGGATCATATTAGGCACATGTGCACCAAATTTTAGAAGTAGAAGAGGGGTAAAAAATGTCCTTAAAAATCCTGCAATGCAACTATGTGCCAAGAATCAACAATACACTTCAAATTTTGCATATATTATATCCTTCTCATATTTGTGAAATTCGAAAATCCGTACGGTAGATGCAAAGAATTCTACTTTATTTCCAAGAGGAATATTTTTAAATGGACCAAAAGTCGGAATTTTATTCAATTTAGAGTTAATTAAAGTATTGCTGCATTATTTGTTATATGTCACACTAAACTGCTGCTCTATTTGTATATATTATTGAATTTTTTTTGTAACTTTTGAACCGTAAGTCGGATTTCTACCAAAAAAAATTATGTCTATGGGAAGCTAACAAAAAGTTGTCAATTCAATAAAAAATCTCAGAATATCATGTCAAAAATTTGAGCACGTGGTATCCTACCCAAACTCAAAATGTTCCCCGAGGAGACATTGGGTCTTTAGGGGTTAATCTATACAATGGCCTCCAATGGCCTCCATTATAAAGAATCACTTGAGCAAGTTGCATTTCTTGTACCAACATTAGATTAAAAATAATATCATAAATAGCTTCAGCCCAATGAACTCTATTCATTAGTTTCCCAATTGTCTCTCCGATACACAACGTGAGCATCTTCTCACTCTAAGGCTCGTTTTACACTACGGTGGAGAACTCCACCAGCCGGTCAAGAAGTCTTGGCCAAGACATGTTTATTTGAGGCGAGCGGTGGATATTGGACAAGACAAAAAATAAATAAAGTGATGCATGAAGAAGTCTTGACTGGTTTGTAGTGTAAACACCCAACGGTGCAGTCCACCGGCCAACTTCATAAGGTGAAGACCACCAGTGAACTTCACCATCAAGAAAGTTTATGCTAGTTAATGGAAACCACAATTTCTAATGGTCCCCATGGACATATTATATACATTATAGGCTCTGATGAACTACAAGAATTTATTTCTTTTTCATCAAATGTCCAAATGTAATGACAGTTGTTGGGAAGAAAGCCCCTACTTGTCTAGTTTGTGTGGTCAAAATTTCACATGAACACAATATACATGCTGTTACACACAACCATGTTATAATTGATCTGTTTCAAACCTTTTAATTATTTGCTTGCCTTTTCTTCAATTACCACATAAGGCTTGTTGATGTTGACAGTAGATTAAGTAACAACACATCTATGTGCTTACTGTGGGTTGTACTTTATAATTTTTATACCACAAAAAAAAATCGATTCGGTTGTTCAAAATTTATTTACCAAAAGTACATCATGAAAATAGAAGGCACTTTTGAGTGTTACCATTAGAGTGTTACCACTAGTGGTGTATACATTTCGGATTCAAGGCTCCATGTACCACAGGATAGGCAGTCTATTGCCGACAGAGGGAGAAACTCCAAAGTTCTCTCAACTATACATTACCGACAGCAGCACCGCTCTTAACGGCCGCATGAATATTTTCAACGATCTGGATCGCCGTACAATGGGTGAGCTCCAGAATATGTTGCAAGAGCACAATCCGTACGGACAAATGTACGAGCAAGTGCAGCAATGTGTTGCAGATCAACCTACAGCCAAACTTGAAATTTGGTTGCTGTCTCTGCGATCGCAAGACCGACGACGGTACAACACACCCACATCGGACGAAATTGGGGCAATTATGGTAGATGACGGTCTTGACGGCAGCATCTCCGAGCGGGACATCATTATCAAGCTGCGTAGCGGACCGCTTCAACGCATCTTGGCTATGCACTCAGCATACACTCCGCTACATTACGTTTTCCTCTTCCCTAACGGGCGGCAAGGATGGACTACAACCATGCCGGTACGAGGATTTGGGTACGATAGCGAGGTACAAAGGTTCAACCAAAACGATCAAAACGTCGTGCGGGGCCGTGCTGGTGGGGTGCGCATATCGCAGGTGCAGTATTACTCATACATGTTGCATCCACGTGAACGTATTGAGCACATCTTTCTGGCCGGTCGACTATTGCAATAATATATGGTGGACACGTGGGCCTGCACTGAGCAAAACAAGCTACATTGGCTTGCTGAGAATCAATGTAACCTCCGGTGTGAGTTATACTCTGGAGTCATGGACGCTGTGAACGGGGGCGATCACGATGCGGCGCAGATCGGACAACAAATGATTCTCTCGGCAACGTTTTCTGGCGGCAATCGGCAAATTTACTAGCTCTACCAAGACGCAATGGCCATTGTGCGTTGGTTTGGGAAGCCCGACCTATTCATCACTTTTACTTGCAATCCTAAGTGGCCTGAGATCAGCTCCGAGCTTGAGGAAGCGCAGACGCCGCAGGATCGGCTTGATTTGCTAACACGGTTGTTCAGCATGAAGTTTCAAGAGCTCATGATTGATCTCAAGGATCGTAAGGTATTTGGAACTGTCCTCGGATACACCTAGGTGATCGAGTTTCAAAAACGAGGACTACCGCATGCACATAACTTGCTCATCCTGGACAAAGAGTCGAAGCTAAGAACAATTGATGGTATCAACTCTACCGTCTGAGCCGAGATTCCTGATCCCATGACGCATCCTCATGCATACAAAACGATCACCCGCTGCTTGGTCCATGGGCCGTGTGGTTCAGATTATCCGAAGAGGCCCTGTACGGAGAATGGACTATGCACCAAACGGTATCCAAAGATATTTCAAAACGAAACAAGAACCGATGAAGATGGTTATCCCGAGTACATGCGGCGGGATAATGGGCGGTCTTTTGTCAACACCAAAGGCCAATATATAGATTGTCCCTCACAACCTTTACCTGACCACGAAGTACAATGCGCATATCAATGTTGAGGTAAGACGGCTGTCCAATTTGCATCCAGATACATCTCATCGTCTTGATTGTCTCTCTTCAAGTGTGCTCATCAATCTCTGCCGTCAAGTACCTTTTCAAGTATGTATACAAGGGCCATGACCGAACAACCGTGCTCATTGAGGATGCCAACGAAATACAACAATACATTGATGCGCGCTATGTCTCAGCTTCGGAGGCGGCGTGGCGGCTGTTTAGCATCAAGATGCACGACCACACTCCACCAATTCAACGTCTTCAAGTTCACCTCCCAGACCAACAAATGGTAACGTTCAATGCCAACAGAAACCTGGCAGAGGAGGTGAATGCGGAGAGAGTAAGTAAGACCACATTGACGCAGTGGTTTAAGGCCAACCACGCAAACTTGCCCGGCGCACAAGACACGACGTACCTCGACTTTCCGTCACGCTTTGTGTGGAACAATTCAAGGAAGGCGTGGACTGTCCGCAAGCAAGGGACGTGCATTGGTCGGCTATATTTCGTAAGCCCAAACGTTGGCGAACGGTACTTCATGCGCATCTTGTTGACAGTTGTGAAAGGTGCAACAAGTCCAGAGGAGCTCCGATGTTTTCAGGGTGTGCAACACTAGTCGTTCAAAGCGGCATGCGTTGCACGTGGGTTGTATGAGAACAATGAGGAGTGGGAGCAGTGCTTGCATGAAGCCGCGTTGATGCACACTGGAGCACAGCTACGATCGCTCTTTGTCAGAATCCTCACCCACGGGCTGCCAGCGAATCATGTCGACTATTGGAACAATTCAGTGACAACCTCTCTGACGACTGTGCTCATCAACTTCGTCAGAGAAGCGGCGTGCAAAACCCATTCCAACAACAAATCATGAGCCTTGCGCTCAACCTCATCGCTCAGATCCTCCTCGCCAAAGAAAAGACATTGGCGGATTTCGACCTTCCGGAGCCTGCATATGTGATGGACGATTTGCAGGGAAATCGTTTTATAGCTGAGCAGCTAGCGTTCAACACTGCCCAGCTTAATGCTGAAGCTGAGCGTGAGGTTGAGACTCTAAATGAAGATCAACTGGGCGTGTACCGCCAGATCATGGAGTCATGTGAGAGGGATTTTGCTGACAAGATCTTCTTCATTGATGGCCCTAGCGGGACAGGGAAAACGTATTTGGAGAACTTGATTCTCAAGGCGGCCCGTGGGCAAAACAAGATTGCGTTTGCGGTTGCTTCGTCTGGTATTGCGTCATTGCTTCTAAAGCAAGAGCGGACAGCGCACTCACGGTTCAAAATTCCAATGGAGCTCAGTTCAACATCTGTGTGTACCATCAGAAAGCAAAGCAATTTGGCGGAGATGATTCGACGTGCAAAGCTGATTCTGTGGGACGAGGCTCCAATGATGAGCAAGTTTGGTTTTGAGGCGGTTGATCGCACGCTGCGAGATATCACCAATTGTGAAGAACCGTTTGGAGGGATCACGTTTGTAATGTGCGGAGATTTTCGACAAGTCCTGCGTGTGATGCCCAAGGGCCTCCGGCTCAACATTATCGCAACATCCATCAAGGAGTCTCATCTGTGGAATCGAGTGCACCTCTACAGACTTCGGCGGAACATGCGCACTGTTGTTGGCGAAAGCCGCGCAGATTTGGGCAACTGCACATTTGCAGAGTGGCTACTGACGCTAGGCGAGGATAGGTTGGAGAAGGTGAGAGATGATGTGATCAAGTGTCCACGCTCAATGATTGTTGGTGATCACACATTGAATGGACTGATCAATGCCGTCTATGGTGGGATTGCCGGAGTTGGAGCAAACGAGCGCGAGTATTTCAGCGACCGCGCCATTCTTGCCGCACGGAACGACGACGTTTCGCGGATTAATGCACCCGTGCTTGACATAGTGTCAGGTGCAACATTCGAGTTCTTGAGCGCAGATAAGGTTGAGAGCGACAAAGGTGCCAATTTGATACCAATAGAGTACCTTAACAAGCTCAACATTAACGGATGGCCGCCGCATAAGCTCACGCTCAAAGTCGGCACACCGATCATGCTTTTACGGAACTTGGACCCTCCAAATGGTCTATGTAACGGAACGCGTCTTATTGTTCGACGATGCGCGGCTAGGGTGATTGAGGCAGAAGTATTGACGGGAGACATGCCGGTTACGTTGTTTTTATCCCGCGGATTCCGTTGCTTTTATCCCGCGGATTCCGTTGATTACAGAACAATCTGGGCTTCCATTCCCAATTCGACGCAAGTAGTTTCCAATCCGTGCGGCGTATGCGATGACAATCAACAAGTCACAAGGGCAGACAATACCTAAGGTCGGCATATGCCTTGCAAAGAATGTCTTTTCCCACGAGCAGTTGTATGTTGTTTTCTGGCGTGCAACAACTCCAGAAAATGTTTCGGTTCTTTTGGATGCAGAGTCAGTTGAACGTGCCGATGATCAAGCCATGCGCAACGTGGTATACAACAAGGCGTTGCACTGAACAATGCTAAGGCCGCACATATGTAAAAGGATCCTATGATGAATAAATATTAACCCATTTCTATTGCATTGAATTTTAAAGAACATTAATAAAATACAAATGTGTAAGAATTGGTGTATACAATAGTGTTAGAATTTTGTATTTGTATTGAACCCAACTCAATGAAACATGGTGTTTCAAATTCATATCATCATTTCACCTACTACATGTATAATTTTTTTGTAAAATGGTCTTATACTGTGTCGACATGTATGGTGTGGTACTTCTATTTAAAAAGGTTTATTTTGCTTCACTTTAATACATTTTTTGTGCTTCAAGAGTAAATTATGTGAACGTATGTATAATCGCCCATTAACCTTGTTGCGGTACTAACAACCATACTATATGCTAAGCTTGATGTCGGTCCGTCCGTTCCCAATAAATAAATTCATCCAACAAAAATTAAGAGGGTGCAAGAAAGTCCAAAGGACACGGGTACCCCACTAGAATATATGAGAGATATATGTTTCATATGGTCATATAGATTCCATATGGGTCATAATCGCAATCCATATCAATATTGACATAAAATCAATATTGTTTCAATCCTTCTTGAGATCATATTGTAAAAAGACAATATGGAGTTGGTATACAATATTTTCAATACAATAATTATTAAAATGAAATATGAAAAATAACACATAATTTGAAAAAATATATTAGTATGAAACTTTAGGACATTTTTTCTTATGTGGACAATAATTGACCCAACTAATAGAAATGAAATGATTTTTGCACATTGGAAGAGTGAAAAAGAAATCACAAAAGATTTCAATATAAATATAAAAATAAAGACAAGATATACCTTGACAATGATTGATGTCTAAATATAAGGTCAAACTCAAAATCAACTATTTTAAATAAAACATATACCATCAATATAAGTTGTTTTTTTATTTCCTTCTGGCTTTTTGCCAATGTCATCTTGTCTTTTCCTATGAATTTCTTCAATGCGCCATCTCTTTGTAGATGAAAAATCATCTTCCAAATTGGCTTTTGATTTCTTTGAACAAAGGATGGATATCTCCTATCTACTTAATATTATATGGTCCTCCATGCGTTTTTGGCCACAATCACCTTTCAAAATCTATACATTTTACATCAAGTGTAAAAATGTAATAAAACTTATTGGAAAAAATGGTCCTACTTTTCTACTTTGTGTGGTAAAAAGTTCACACGAATTCAACATACATTGTAATTTTGAGAGTTATTTATTACACCGGGTTAACTGTACTTCTTGTATAGAAAACATAATCTAGCATAGAATTTTTGGGCTACAGTCAATTTTGAAAATCTATATCTTTTCCATAAAAAGTTCAAATGTAGTAAGACTTGTTGGAAAAATTTGCAAATATGGAGAACCCCCTTCCACTATAATGCACGTAACTCATTCAATACTAATCGAACTAACTTGAAATTTGTACCACATAAACTAGAAAAAAATGCGCATCTTTTTAGAAACAAAGGTTGGTAAAGGACCTTCCACCAAAAAGTTACAGCACGCCAAAGTTGCAGTGTTCAAAACTGACCCTGAATTTTTTGGCAGGAACCCTCTTCCACTAAAACGGACATAACTCATTCAATACTAATCAAACTGACTTGAAATTTGTACCACATAAACTAGACAAAAATGCGCAACGTACCAAACAGTTTTTTTTCTTCAAAATAAACACTCATGGAAGAAGAAGCAAGAACTCGAGCTGCAGTAAGTTTCAGAAAAGTCTAGGTTTTTTAAGAAACATCAAACTAACCATCTATGCAGAAAGATAAGAGAATTTACGAAGAATGCTTTGGTAATTGAAGACTTTTGCAGAGTAATGCAAAGCCAAAGAGAAACACCTCTCTGGTGATGCAAGTTGTATTTGACAACTTGTAACGGAAGTGCCAATTTGCAGGGGTAAAGAATATTTAAAGTAAGTTTTTCTTCTCCAGTGATTTGGTTTCTTGTCCGGGGGGTTGAGGTCTGACAAGAAACTAATCCAGAGGAGAGGAACTCTTCAAAAAGGTGTTGCCACATAGACATCCATGTCAGTCTTTCATCCATGCTTGAAGTTCTTCACCAGTCAAGTCTTGGCCATAGTGTAAACCCAATCTGGTGAAGAACAAATTGTTCTCCAATCATGTTGCTCTATTTCCCTTGAATTCTTGGCCGGTGGAGTTCTCCACCACAGTGTAAAGCGGGCCTAAGGGCCGCTTCACACTTGGTGGCCAAGTCGAGAGGCGGTCGATTTCCACCAATGGGATTGCTAGAATGGCCAAAGTCCGGACTTTGGGCCTTCACACTTGTGCCCAAACTCCAAAGGCCGTTGTCCTACATGGCAACACTTTTGGGTTGTTTTGGCGCCGAAGCGACGGCCTCTCGAGCAAAACTTGGGTCGCCCATTTTGGTCGACCCAAACTACAATCGAGAGTCCGTCGATTTTTTTTATTAAAATAATCAAAAAGTGACAAGATCTAGACCGTTGGATGAAAGAGACCAAATTTTTGGGCTGATTTTTTTTTACTGATTTTTTTGGCTGATTTTTATTGGCTGATTTTTTTGGGCTGATTTTTTTGGCGTAATGATATGGGGTTTGGACTTTGGACTTGGCCTTTGGGGCTTCACACCACGACCGGCCAAATCTTCAATCTATATTATTTAATGTATTTTTTTGGCAAAAAAGTTTGGCCTCTCGCCATAGTTTGGCCACTCATTTTGACGGTCGGCCTCTCGACTTGGGCATAGTGTGAAGCGGCCCTAAGACTATGCAAACAAAGTCAACAATTCTTTTGGCACTAAAAGCAACAGATATCTCCATAAGCTCAACTCTGGAGAACATATCAACAACGCTCAAGAGCTCTGGGAGCCACTACAAAAATTTCCAGAATATCCTCTTGTACTAGTACAAATTAGAAAAAAAACAAGAGTTTATGTAACTATCAAAAGAATCTTTGACTTTGTCAGCATGCCTTCTTCACACTGCTAGAAACGTCAAATCGATAACTTAACTTGGATCTCCCTATTTACCGTGGTCGAGTGTTGCACCAAGCCTCAGCCTTGGGTGGGTCCATTTTTCTAGCCTCGGGGTTCTTGAGGTTTTTTTTAGATCTTTTTGGGTCAAATTTGGAGCTTGTGGCCCCAATTTACCTCCGGAAGCGTGCCCTGTTACCAAATAGCCCCCCTCCAACATAAAAATAGAGGTTGGTTTTATCCCTACTCTCCCCCACCCTTCCAAGCCTGAGGCTTGATGCAACATTTGACCGGGGTATGTAGGCAAATCCTTGCTTTAGCAACCAGGCGCTTCATCTGTAATATGTGAGCCTCCATTAAGTCACAACCTGCCTGGTGAGCTGGGTCATTGAGATTACCCACCTAGCAACGGAAAATCTCTTTTTGATCCTCATGAAGAAATCCCATGATAAAGTCCAAGACCAAGGTCAGACTGAGAGACGCATTGGGCTTTACCTTCAAGTTCCAGTTCCACCATCTAAACAGAACTAGGCGCTCCACCAACCCTAATTTTTTTTGTTTTAGTGGGATAGCCGCAATGGCTAAAGAGGCCGGGGAGCTGTAGCACTTCTGGCTTTCTCTTGATACCATTCGAAACCAAATTTTCTCCATAAATATCCATTTTTGAGAATTCATCTCCATAAACATAGAATTGTACATCCTTTTTGGTGATAGGATGGAGTCCCGACTGTTCATTAGTGACAATATGAAAATATAACAACGGCCATCAATGAAGTTTTGGTGACATGAAATCATAAAATTTCCACTTTTTTCGGGATTATTCCTTCTTTGGGAATTTTTTTCGCAATTTGGCTCCAGATCGACAAATAAAAAAAGGGCTGCGCTCTACCGTTGTCAATAACAACCGCAGAGAAAAACCACTCAACCTTTCCCAGGCTTTTCAAAAAGAATATAGCATCGCATTCATCCTTCTATTTTGTAAATAAACCTAGGCTTAATATCCCAAGTTCAAATTATATCCCTTTGAATATCTTGAGTAGCAAGCTCAGTCACTAGATCTAAATCCGATTGAATACTTCATGGGCACTTCCAAAATGCCACTTGAGTCATTTGACACAAAACCCTTAAAGAAGAAGAACTTTGGTCCTCCGAAGGCGGCCAACATGAATAAAGTGTCAGTTTGTCCTACCACTAGTAGATCCATGCCCATCGGACATAGGTTAGTAGTATGGAACTACTCCCCCCTCTTGAGGGTTCACACTATGTAACAAGTAACATTGAACCAAGGACAACTAGACACACATGATTGATTCCAAGAGTTGGACATTAAAAGAATTAAATGTGGACTTTGAAAGTTTTAAAGGGGTATCTTGTGATTTAGGGAGATGTTGGTTATTTTCAAGTTTACTTTTGTATAAAAGTATGGACATTGCATTTCGGATAGCAATAGTGTTGATATTTATTAATGTCTTCCTAATTGGCTCAGTGGAGACATTAATTGCTTGTTTAAGGCTTTTCGTTGATGGTATAAAGGTAGTAGCTCTAGCACCAACAACAATGACAATAAGAGGATCAACCTCCCATCTGGGGGCTTCAATGTCATTCATAAGTGGTTAGTATTTATTTATTTTGTTTTTTATTGCTTTCACATGTGCATGGAAATAGCCATGGAGAACCATGTTTTCTTGTGGGTTGTTGTTGAATGTTTCAACGTTCATGATTATAAAGCAACAAGACTTGTTTGAGGTTACAATCAGTTTCTGGTTGAGATTCAAATACAACAACTACAATCCTCATCAAAAAGATCATATTAGTGACAATGAATGCAATGATATCCTTAATTTATTTTCTTCTAAATTTGGCTAAAGGCTACTTTGAAGATGGAATGGATTCATTTTGAAATAATTATTAGATATAATTTTTCTATTATAAAGAAATAACAACACTTTTGTTTGGAGGCTATATATACATGCATGTTGATGATTCGATATTATGATATCATAAATTTTTTAGGAATTTGATCTTCATAAGTGAAACTTGAAATCACTTAAAATTTAAGTATTTTTTATTGTTTAAATAACATAATGTATAGAAAGTTCTTCAAAATGGTCAAAAAGTGCAATTCTATTTTGTCCTCCATTGAATTTTAATTTAAAACATTTATATAGTATAATATTATAGTTATGTTAGTTTATATATATATATATGTATTTTTCTTTTGACTTTAAAGGAGAGATAAAAGTTTACAAAACCTAGGCATTTTTTCCCTTAAATATTGGCTTTGATAGTGAGATTGGGGTTCATGTGGTCTAATGGGGGGTTGTTATATGGGAGTCCATTAACACATAGTATGTTTGGTTTAAGTCTGGCATTGCCATGACATCTTTGAATTTTATATGTTCATGGAAGTAGCCATGAAGGAACGGCATTTTCTTGTCACTTGTTATTGAAGATTCCAACGTTCATGAGTGAGAAGCAAGGAGATTTGTTTGAGAATACAATTAGCCTTTGTATTTTCCATACTGCTTTATTGTGCCTTTTGACAATTAAAGAATGTATGTGGTAGTTTTGGCATTTAAGAATTACTTGTAGCCATGTGTGGTCCATATTGGGCATGTTAAAGATGGAAATCGTTCAATTCCAAAGAAGAATTGTTTGCACGCATTCCTATATATTGTCCAATGCGGAATTTGAGGAGACATGTTTTTTTTGTGAATCTATGATTACAGGGTTTTTTCAAAAGTTTGTGGAGAGTTCATTGTCAATGTTGTTGTTTGTCCATTTGTCTATGTTAGGGAGATCTTTTGAGATTAAATCAAGATTACTGATTAAATCTTGTTTATTGTGATATTTATCTAAAAATCTGATGGGGTCTTTGTCCATGGTGTCTTCCATAGAAGACCAATTTTCTCTTTGGAAGTAGTATGGGGTAGCATGAACAAATTCTTGTGGGTGTTTGGCCTGACTACGGGATTTCTCTCTCCCTTCTTTTGCTAATTTGTTCGCTTGTTCATTTCCTTCTATATTAATGTGAACTCTAACTTTATGAAGGGTTGTGATTTGTGTGCAGCTTTGCAACATTTGAACCATATATGTTAATATGGCTTGGTTGGAGTGGCTATTATAGAAGGTAGGAAGTGTTATTTGTGTGTTTAATAGATACAAGACATTTATACAATTTGTGAATATGTGTGCTCGCCTGTTGGCGTATTGTGCCGTAATAATTTGGAGGGTTTTATGGAGGGCCATCATTTCTGCTCTATGGATATTTTGAAGTCCATTTAAAATTTTAGATATTTTTATTTCTTTAGTGCAGTTGAATATACCATATCGAACTTTTTTCTCTCTCCCAATGACCCAAGCTAACTTCTGTTGGTTATGTGAAGGATCCATTTGTATATAGCTATATTGAGGGTCAAATCTCAAAGGGGTGTGGTCTTGATATATGGAAAGAGGGGGGTGGTGTGACAAATTGGTTTTGTGGTATGTTGACATAGCTGAGTTGGAACCATTTTTTATTGCGGTTCACTGGGGTTTGGATTGGTGTAGGAGGGGGCTATATGTGTGTATAGTTGGTGGATATTTAGATTCTTTGTTATAGAGGTGAGCGCGTCAAGTTGTTCTATGGTACTAATATTTGCATTTTGGCACTGTACACATATGATTTGTAAGGTGGATCAAGTCTGGGTTTACTTTTTAACTTGGGTGGTAAGGTGGGTTCTTCATAAGGTACCAAGTTTGCTTGGAATAGTGCTGTGATATGAGAATCGTCTAGAGTGATACCAATTATCGTCTGGAGTGATGATAAGGGTCGAAGTAGAGTTTAAAACAGTTTTGGCCATGAGTAGCGCCCAATGTATTGTTTGTTGTGTTTCTCCTTTAGTGTGGAGGTGTGCAATACCATTTCTTCTTCATTTGTAGTCAAAAGTGTTACCTAGAGAACCAATTTTTTGGTGTCTTTCCAAAGGTGAGTAGAACTTAGTGAGTTTAGTGGAGCATGTGACGGGAGATGAGAAGTAGGAGTCTTGTGTGTTAAAGGATGAAATTAGTGAGTCTAGGATGGGTGTGGGTAGTGTGTATTATGCTAGTTTGAGGGGGTTATTAAGTGGGATGCGGTATTTATATCTTTGATATAGCCAAACTATTTTAGTTTCAAATGGTTGGGTTGTTGGCTTTATGTTTGTAGGGCTTTGTAACTTGTTACGGTATTGATTCTATAGCCATTGGAGTCTAGTGTTAGGAATGGTGAGTAAATGTCTCATGTTCTCTATATATATATATATATATATATGCGTGGTCTCCATCAATTTTAACTCAGTTGGTTGATGTAAGAACATCTTTTTGGGGATGCATTTGGTTGTGTGGATATTGAAGAAAGGGATGGTTATGGGTGGGGTGACGGATCATCAGTCACAAAATTGCTCTTGAGGATGATGTGCTTGAATGATTTGTAAGTAGTATTTGTTTTAAGAGTTTTGATGGTATTGTGTAAATTGAATTGTATTATGGATAGAGGTGCTTTGGTCTTGCCATGGAAATAGGTTCCGTTTGAGTAGCCATTTGTTATAAGTATTATTATAATATTGCCATTGGTGTAAATATTTGGTATCTTTTTTTATGATTTTGTTTGAATCTATATGTTTTTTATGTTTATGGTCAATGATAAGGTTGATGGGATATGTGGGTGGGTTTTTAAGGATATGTATTGGGGGCGGAGGTAGAAATGGATGTGGTGGGTTAAAAGGATGAATTTGCGGAAGTTTATTTCTCGAGTGGATGTTATTGTTGATGGTGGTATATGGTTCTCTAAGTGTGTACAAATTTCAGTGTGAAGGACATGGGGTGCTGCATCTATGGAGACAGGGGGGTAATAGTAAAAGCAATAGTAAAAGCGCTTTTTACTAATTTAGATGGTAGAGCATGATATATTTTGAAGTCATTGTGATTTATAATGAGTGTTCCGTTTGGTAGTGTAATTTGCTTTCAGTTGGTAATATTTATTGAATTTTTTTTTGTAGAAGTTTTTAGGAGGTGTTGGTTGATTCTTGAGTTGTTTTGAGTTTCTTGTAGCCACATATTTTCTAAAGGTGATGGTCTGGGAAGAAGTCTGTGAGTGTGCTCTTTAGGTGTACTTTTGCCTCATTTTTCAATAGAAGTGTACAAGTGATTGGTTATCTAATGCAGTTGGCTTTATTGATCCGCGGAATGTTTTTGGCTCCGCCATATTTGGCAAGGACAAAGCGTGTGAGTCCATTGTAGATTTTCCCAAGCCTACCTTTGTCATTGAGCGCATTTTGGAGTTGTTCACCTATACATCCAAGGTAGGCATTTTTTGGGAGAAAGCTTCTAATCCTAATAAGTTTTGTGGAGGTTGAGTGATGACATTTGACATACATTTGGAGAGCCCACATATAGATATTTGTATGGCTTTAATTTTTTTGTCTAATTTTCTTATGGCGGGCATAGAGTATGGAAGTGCGTAGAAACTACATGCTACTCAAGGCCTAAGTATTGTGTCTACCATTTTTATTTTTTGTTCCATAGTGGTCGGGCATGAAGTTAGTTCTTTGCACTGTTTAGTAAGTTTTGTGGTTGTGATGTGAATTTGGATTTTCCATTTTAGTGAGGAAACAAGGTTTGTGCCTAAATATACGCATGGTTCATTTTCGTGTAATATTGGGATGGATTGGTTTCAGTATTTTATATGGGTGGCTTGCGTTAGGGCTTTGAGTGTGGTGGGACTTGTTTTGGATTTGTTTGGATAACCAATGGCGGCACATTTTTGAGTACCGACATGTATACCAGACTAGTTGCAAAATTTGTCAATTATATTAAATTGGATTTGTAGTGATTTGATTTTTCCAAATATGGCGGCAAGGTCATAGGCGTAGGCGACCAAGTTTATGGTTACTTGTGATGTGCCAAAGGTATAGCCATTATTTCTTTTTTGCATCCACTGCAGTGGTGGTTCTAAGATGATAAATAAGTATGGGCTTAGGATATCACCTTGTATTGTTCCGCGTTGTATGGAAATGGAGCGAGTTGTTCCAAAGTATTCTTTGACGCATGCTTGAGGAATGAGAGTAGGTGTTTCCCACTACGGTAGTGCAACTGCGTCTATGGCGTATCCAAGGTTGGACATGATTGCTAAAAATCTTGCATGGTCGATAGAGCCAAATGCATATTAAAAACCAACATATAAGATATATATGTCTTGGTTTGTGAATCGTGCGTCTTCAAGTGCGGCTAATATTGTTTGGAGTTGTTTGGCAATGCTTCTTTGCCATCTCCACTGTTGTATAAGATTTCATGCTTTTCAAAATATGAAGATAGTATGGATGTAAATGAACTTGTAAATTTTTGTAGATGGTGTTGGCTAGGCAATTGGTCTATGGTTGGGTAACAATAAAGGGTCTTTTTTTTGTAGAGTAGAATTGTAGAGCTGGTTTTCCATGAGGCATGGATTTGTCTTTGTTTGTGGCAATGAGAGAAGAAAAGATAGAAGAGCTCATGGAATCTTTGGGGCATGAGTTTGAGAATGTAGTTTGGAATACGATCTCGTCCATGGGCTTTGTTATTTCCTAAGTTTTTGAGGCATATGTCATATATGGCACGATTAAAATAGGTGTGTAAAGGGATCTGTGGTTTGTCGCGTTTATCATTTGTGAAGCCATCAATGTTGTGCCATGGGTATTTTTGTATCCTCCATGTGCATGTTGGAGGGTGGTCTCGTAAGTAATCACATGTGGGTACAGTTGCTTGATTGTTTTTTGTTTGTTGGTTATATATTTCATTTGCTATACTTTGGAGGTAGTAAGAATATTATTTATTGGTTGATGATACACTTTAGCGGTGGAGATTCATTGATTTTGAAGACTTTTCTAGTTTTATATAATTGTCTGTATTTGGATGTGGCTTTTCTGATATTTTCTTTGGCATATTTTGTAGTTATTTTTCTGGCTTATTTGTTGGCGTTTTTTTTGCAAATAGTGCAATGTTATGTAACCGTTCTTTGGATGATGTGTGGGAAGGGGGTGGAGGCGGGATTTAGGTGTGTTGGAGATTTTGTAAGTCTTGGCAAATGGGGTGAGTATGCCATTGTAGGTTGTTTTTAACAATTCAAATTGTTTACCAAATAATATGGTAGGTGGCCAGATGTTGTTTCTATATTTTAGAGAGTTTTTGTGGTAGATAACCTTCTTGTTGAGACACTCTATTTGTTAGTTGTGGTATAGGCAAGGCTTTGCAAGTTTTTCAAGGGTGTTAGAGATATTGTTGTTTGGTGTGTCTATGGAGGAACATGCTTCAAGCCATTGGGTTTAAGAGAGTTGGTCATTAGTTTTTAGACAGCTAGTAAGGGAATCAATACATATGGAATTTTCTTCAAAAAAAAATTTGTTGATATTTTGTGCATTAGTTTTAGGGATGGGGTTAACCCCTATAGGACCAATGTCCCCTCGGGAAAATTTTGAGTTTGGGTAAGGTACCACGTTCTTAATTCTAGGCATTATTTTCTGAGATTTTCTATTGAATGGACAACTTTTGATTAGCTTTGCGTAGACACAAATTTCGTAGAATTCCGACTTACGGTTCAAAAGTTACAATTTATTTTCACTTACATATACAAATAGTGCAGCAGTTTAGTGTGACATATCACAAATACTGTCGCCAAACTTTAATAACTTCTAAATTCAATAGAAATTCGAGTTTTTGTCCATTTAAAAGAAAGAAAATGTCCCCTTGGAAAGGAAATTGAGATCTTTGCATCTACCGTACGGATTTGTGAATTTCAAAGTTTTGAGAAGGATATGATATATGCAAAATATAAAGTGTATTGTTGATTCTTGGCACAAAGGTGCATTGCAGGATTTTTTAGGACATCTTCTACACCTCTTCTACTTCTAAAATTTGGTGCACATGTGCCTAACATGATCCTTTTCAATTTAACTTAATAAATTCACGGCATGTAGTGCAAAAAGTTGCCATAGAAGGTGGTCAAAGTTTGTTGAAGGTGTATAGTATGACCTGAAAAAAAGATTTTGTTGCACTTCAAAGGCTAATATCTTTCAATCCGTGCGGTCAAACTTACCAGAATTTTTACCACACACTCTCATACAAGTCTAGTACAAGATCCTATGGTTAAATTATCAAAAAAATGATTTTGTATCATTTTGTGTTGAATGTGCTGAAAATGGCAGTTTTGGAGTGTTTTTGAGGAAAAATTGCCTTGGTCCTTTAAGGGTTAAGGTATCTAACCTTTCTGTTGTTATTTGTTATGAGTGTTCTACTAGTAAGTACATTGTTACAATGGTATGTTTGGTTGTATTGATGCATAGTCAAAGTTGAGGGTGATATTTGTTTTCATTGTGGTGGTGTATCGTGTGTAGTTAGGGGTTTGTACGTAGAATCCATCGATCAAGCTTAAGTCATTATATTTGTAACCACCTTGCCTGGATTATTGTGTATTTTTGGGGATATATGCAAAGTTTAAATTATTGGTAAAATTGCGCCATTGGTAATCAAGGGTTGAGGTGGGGTGATATGGTTTTTTGTTGTCTTCCAATTACTGTTACATCTTTGTTGAAGTCACCACATAGTAAATGTGTGTGGTTTTGGTTATTATTAATTTGGATGGTAATTTTTGTATTGGTGTCTGTAATAAATCTAATGTTATCTAGGTGGGATGGCATGTAAACGTTGAATATTAGACATGCTTGTAGACTATGGTTGTTGATTTTTATAATCTGTAGATAGGAGGATCTATATGCAAAAGGACAAAAAAAGATAGTAAGAGTTGTACAAAGAGGGGGAAATGGTAGAATCGAAACAACACAATTATGCTTCATATTTGCCATCATCACAAAGGAGAAGGTTTTTGCACCTTCGCCATGAGGTGGCCAAGGAGAAAATAAGTTCATGGTTGAAATAGCAAGCCAATGGACTCATTGATGGAGAAATGCAGCAGCTTCCACACTCCAATTGCAAGGTGTACTTCCACACAAAAACGGCATGATGTGCATCCACTATTTCGTTCTCTACAATAACTAGCATTTAACCATATCAAAGAATCAAACAGTGAAGGAGGGGATAGCAGCTAGCTCATCAATTGACTGCTATAGAATGTGTAAGCATTGTCTTGAATCTAAGCAATACTAGGAATCCAAATATGAATTATATAAATGAGCCATATATCAAACCTTTGTGAATTTGATGTGTCCAACATTGGTTAGTGAAGAATGTTATGGCATAGTTCAAAATGAAAAATGAAAAATAGTACTACTTACATTGTTGCGCCTAACTTAACAATGTGAAGAGTCTCATGTTTAGTAGTTTGAATTATTCCAAGAATATTCCAAATGGAGCAGTTTTGAAGTCTTTATGGTGAAAATTATATACTTTTGAACATTTTTCCATCTCCAACTGTATGCTCTTAATCCATACTATTAAAACCACAATAAATTTTTACAATATTTTTGACCACACGCATGTAAAGGTTATGAAGTTGAAGTAAAAAAAAATGTTTTCTTTTGCCTTGGGTTTAATTCTTTAAAGATGACGGTGGCTTTTCCAATGAATCTTTGAGTCTGTGTTGAGTATCATCCAAGTACAACACATTTAAGGCTAAGGGGCGGTTTACACTACGGACCAAGAACTCATCCTATGCACCGCTAAAATCTCTGATTGGCTCCATCAACTCGTCCCGAGATGACTTGGGTTTACACTACGAGGAAAAAAGAAAAGTGACCATAGGATTTGAGGTCCTGAAAAGGCCTAGAAATAGGCCTAGTGGATAATGTTGAAAGGTCCCCTGGATTTTGTGGCGAGATAGGCAAAAAGGGTTTACTCATTGCTGAACGAAGAGACCATGGGCCTGAAATGCCGTTTTAGTATTTTTAAATTGATTTTTTTTGAGGAGGCCCAACGTTACTGTAGATACAATGGCGGCCACCCTTTATTTACTTCATACCAATACACTTTAAACTCAAAGTAGAAAAGGTCATTGCTTTCCTTGTATCATTCCCTCATTTGTCTTGTGTGCCTTGATTCTTGCTGTATTTTATCGTTATGGCTTGGTTTTTTTTCTTCGTTTTTTTAGGCATTACTGCCCTTTTTAGGCATTCATTAAAAAAATTAGCACACCCACTTTTTAGTACATGGTCATTCCTCCCGGTCCAAGGTCGGTTTACACTTAGTGAGAGGCCCAAAGGCTTTAAAAATTACATTTTTTTGAAGTCTGACCCTGGAAGTGTGACCATGGAATTAATCCATTTTCCTTGGTCATGGCTCTTGCTCTGTAGTGTAAACCGCCCCTAAGTATTTGAATGTTAAAAAATTAGCAAGATTGCTAAAAATCACCACTAGAAGGAGGGGTCAATTTGTAAAGGCCCAAGAGTCCCCCAAGGAGACTCTCACAATCTCTAAAGGGGACTCTTGGACCTTTAGGGGTTAACGGGTTTAAGGATCAACAAACTTTTTTTTCACTTGGTGTTGAATTTTTGCATTACAAAAGTTCTAGATTTTATACCATTACAATACACGTCATGTTCATTCCTTATACACCAATTTTTATAAGTAACGGAGAAGTGAAGCATATTCAAAAAGATTATGCAATGAAGAAAAGTTCAAAATTACCAAGCTACATTTTTATTTAATTCATTTTGTGTAAATTGAAAATCCAAATGGCCAAAACTAAGATTCATCTTTTTCTTGAATTGGAAAGATTAAAAAATAAAGATTTTTAATTTTTTATGGCAAGATGATATTTCTTTTGAGCACCTTGTCTAAAAAAGGTTAGAAAATTTTGACTTGATTTGGTATGAAAGTTTTACACTATGGAAGGTTATTTTTTTTTCAATCTCAAATAAAATAATGTTGCTTTGTTGTATTAAAAACCTCATATTCAATAAACATACCTAGGAGATGTTTTTTAAGTGCCATTCTTGACGATTATTTTTAAAGATGGTTTACCTTTTATTCTATTGGTCCAAAGGGAATAAAATTATATTTCCACATAGCTCATATCTTCTTGTATCTTTGTACAAAATTAAAAACATAAATTGCCACCATGGAAACATGCCCAAGATTTGCAAAAGCCCACCTCCGCACTTTTGATTCTTACGGGTTGAAATCAACCACAACTGAGTTGACCTGTAACAACATGTTGTGCATCTCTCCCTAACCCCTAGACTTCCAAGAGTCTCTTTAGGGGACTTTTCAAGGATCGGGCATGTACCTACAGTGTCAATTTATTACTTTTTTTTGGAAATCTTTACTGTAGATGGATATTACTTGTACCTTTGTGTGAGTCCAATTTTTTCCTAAATCCAACTTATAATGAAAAATTTGTTGAGCTTTAAAGTTTAAAAGGGGTCGAGTGGGCACGTCAGACAACTCCAAAAACTTTTGCTAGGACACTCTATTGAATGTGAGATTTTCAAAGATATCAAATAATTTAATTTCCTTTCATGTTGATAGAAAAAATTTCTTGCCTTTAGTGAAAAATAGCATATTAATCCAAGTCAAACATTTTGACACATTGTCGCACATTGTCGGACAAGGTACCAACACAACATCTTCTATTCCAAATAAAACTTAGAGATCTTCCTATTTTTTTAATTAAAAATTTTCCCAGGGCATTTTGTGGTGTAGACCTTCTTATTGACCATTTGGATTCTCATTCTCAAAAAAATAAAGCATCAATGGACAATTTTTGAACCTCCACTCCTTGCACAATTTTTTTGAATATGCTAACCCTTTTCACTACCCCTTAAAAATTGGTGTACAAGGATTTAACATCATGCTTAACATGATGGTAATGAACTTTGACCTTGTGTAGTGCAAAAATTGGACACCAAGTGAAGTCAAAGTATGCTGATCCACTAAAACTCACGTAGGAAATAAGCCCTTTTCTCTACTTCAAACAGTATAATTTTTCAATCCATGCAGTCAAAGTTTATGACATTTTGTGAATGTGTTACCTAATAAGCCTTAATTGAGATCCAACGGTTAAAACTATAAGTAAGAGTTTTGTTTCCCTTCCTTACTCATTGCACAAAAACAAGAAATTTTGAAGCGATTTTGGTGTGAAATTGTCAAAGAAATTAAGGTATTAAATCTTCAACTTATCCTCTTACACCCACGTAATGTGATCCTGAATCATGATCAGCCACACATCTCCAAATTATCTAGAAAAACCAACTTCAGTCACTAACACAAATGAGGCTTTTCTTGACACTTTAAAGTTAACACATTTGTTGTAAATTTGACCCTCTTTGGAAAAGAATTGTTGAAAGCTAGTGTAAGATGTAGAAATGCTAAACTTAGGGGCGGTTTACACTACGGACCAAGAACTCGTCCCATGACCCTCTTAAATCTGTGATTGGCTCCATCAACTCGTCCCGGGATGACTTGGGTTTACACTAGGAGGAAAAAAGAAAAGTGACCAAAGGAGTTGAGGTCCTCAAAAGGCCTAGAAATAGGCCTAATGGATAATGTTGCATGGTCCCCCGGATTTTGCGGCGAGAGAGGCTAAATGGGTTCTCTCGTTGCTGAAACGAGGGGACCACGGGCCTGAAATGCAGTTTTATTAAATTTTTAATCATTTTTTTAATTTTTAATTTTTGGGAAGGGGGCCCAACGTTACTGTAGATACAATGGCGGCCACCTTTTTTGTCTTTTTGGCTTGTTTTATTTTCTTTGTTATTTTAGGAAATACTGCCCTTTTTAGGCATTCATTAAAAAAATCAGCATGCCCACTTTTTAGTACATGGTCATTCCTCCCGGTCCAAGTTCGGTTTACACTTAGTGAGAGGCCCAAGGGCTTTAAAAATGACATTTTTATGAAATGTGACCATGGAAGTGTGACCATGAAGTGTGACCATGGAATTAATCCATTTTCCTTGGTCACGGCTCTTGGTCTATAGTGTAAACCGCCCCTTAGAGTGTGATAAACAACCCCATCTGAATATCCTAGAGAATTAAACACTGGGACCATCCAAAACATCTAGTGAAAACATCATGTCATATTCATTAAAATGAGACATTTCAGAGTCTCAAATGAGTGACTTTGAACTCGATAGTAGTACTCTATGATCCAGCTACAATTGTGAAATCTAGAGACTGTGAAGAAGTGGGTGGTTTCTTAACAAAGTCAAGAAAGTGCGTCGTCCTTTAGTCTGCACTTCAAGTTCACTTTCTCTACCTTCATCTTGTCGGTAAGCCGACTGGAGACTCTTCATTCTTGCCCTTTCTTAGCGATCGGCGATGAGGAGATTCATGCCTTTGAGAAGGCATCATCCACTCAGACTTTGGTCGTGGTCTTAACCGCAGTAGTCTTTTCTCATTGCATGCAGACTTGAAGATGCTTGGGATATGTGTGACATGTAGTCGTACTCGCAGAGAAGGCATTGAGGGTCAGGATCTTGCTGGTTGATGGACGCCGATAACACTCTCTCTCTCTCTCTCGATCGATGCGTGTCATAGAGTTTCCGCAGCCTCGAGCATGAGATGGAGTCGAGGTACGTACGCTTTCTAGGCCATCCACGGGTGATCATGTTTCTAGGCTTGTGTTCATCCCATGCGAGTCTCACTTTTTGCTGTGATGTTGAGTTCTGTGCAAATTCACCGCCTTCAGCGTAGTCACCTGCAATCTGAACAAGTGGCCCGTTCTGAGGGTTTTGGGAAGAGTGCGACTCGCATGTGGAACCATATAGGGTTTTACGAGGGCACCATGTATATTCGCTAGGAAACCGTCTAAGTTTTTTTCGGAATGAGATCTTTTTACGTGTTTTTGTGGCGGACGTCACATTCTAGAACCAAATGTTGTAACCGTAGCACATCAGTGTTTTAGTCTCAACAATGATTCCTTCCTTTTCATATTTGGCCATGCCCATTCCTACACATCCTTTTGTTCCCTTTGATGGGCCCTTTTGGCTCTTGCAATTTGCTTCAAAGTTGTTGAAAGACCCATCTTGGAATGCTTCTCGTTCGTGGAAGGCCGGCCGCCGTAGCATTGATTCTGGAATGATACGGAATAGTTCTACTTATTCGGAACACAGAGCCACTTCAACTTCGAGCCTTGCAGTGGGTTGCACTGGTCACACTTGACTCAGAGGTCTTCGAATGTTGTGTGCTTGTGAGACTTACTTGGGATGCTTGCAGATGCATTTCCGAGCCTGAGCCAACCATATTCTTGAGCCACAGCGGGCAAGAGAAACCTTTCGTGGAGCAGCTGTGGCAGGACTTGAAAAGAGTGAAGCAGCGGTCTTTCTTCGACCAAGATCCAGGCAGCCTGCCGAAAGCAGAGAAATTTGCTCCTGAGATTCTTCGAGCCTGTAGGAAATGCCGGCTGGGAGTGGTGGTGGTGTCCGAGGGATACCTGACTTCCAAGTGGCCCATGCTGGAGTTGAGAGCGTTCGTGGAGTCTAAGAGGAAACTGCTCCCTCTATTCTTCAAGCTATCACCAAGCGATCTGAAGCAGAATGAAGTGGAGAGCAGATGGAAGCCGGCATGGAGGAAGCTGGTGGAGAGTGGTGAGGTGAAGGAAGAAGTGGTGGAGTTGTGGAGTGAGGCTGTGAAGGAGCTGCGGTCAAACAATGGATTGGAGTATGGAAAGTTTGGCAATTCTGAATTCAAATACAGATGTGCTGTGGTGGACGAGATCTGCACACTACTGCCTCCGGTACTGGAGTGGGACGTTGACCTTATCCAGGGCTACAAGCGGTTGTGTGAGGTGCGATGGGTTCTCTCAATCACCAGATGATCTTTGCAGTCAATTCTGAGATGATTGCATTACGATGCAGGGCATTGTAGTGATATATCAGTGTTTGCATGGATTCGAATGAGGATGTTATGACCGGATTTGTTAGTTGCGTTTGTGTGTAGGCGACATCAGTGATGTTTTATAGCGGAGTTGTTGGTGCGAAGACGAAATACCTTGGATTGTATGGCATGGGTGGTGTGGGCAAAACCACTCTCTGTAAGGCGATGTGCAGCTACTTGCAAGGTGAATTTGGTGGGAGGGTATTTCATGTGGAATTGGGATGTGACGAAGCTAATGAGCGCCTTGCCAGAGTGAAACAAGTAGTCGAGCGATTGGCTGGTTACGACAGGTCTATTTCAGAGTCAATCATGAATGAGGAACAGGTATCGAACACATTGAAGGATTCAGTTTCTGTGGTTGAATGGAGTGTACAGTTTGAGTTTGGTACTGCCAGTGATAATAATACGAAACATGATTTCTGACTGGAGAATCAGTGTATTGCTTTCTAACATTGCGTTCAATCTTGAAATTATTTAACATGAGTAGCTGCGCCAGTAGAGAATGAGACCATTTCACATTCGGGTGATCCAGTAGTCTCTCCTCTGGTTGCCTCTCCATGAGGAGAGACTACTGGTGATTTCTTTCTCATGCAATGGGTTGGCTATGTTGGAAGCAGGGTTGGGCCCTCTTGAAGAATGGACTGAAGAACCAGTCGAGCCCGGTGTTTTTGGCGATTGACAACGTTGGCGATCCAGAGGATTGTCGAGATGAAGCACGGAAATATGTAAATGCTGGGCTTCCCTCTGGAAGCAAGATCATGGTGACAGCAAGGAGTCGAGAAATAGTAGAAGCCGTACTAGTTGAGCAAGGAGCTGAATGGTGCAGCAAGCCCATGCCGAGGTTGGAATGGGAAGAAGCTGCAATGCTGTTCCTTTCCAAGGCTGCGCCCACTGTGAAGTCGGTGTCATCTCTGAACCCGGAGGAAGAAGAAATTGTGCAGAGGTGTCTGAGTGAAATCCAGTTTGCGGACAACGGTTATTCTTCAAGACAGTACCTCCCTTTGGTTTTGCGGGCATTGGGGACGTACTTCTACGATTTGGATAAGGGTGTTTTAAACGTTGAACAGTGGAGAGGGGAAATGAAGAGCAGGAACAAACTGCAACGATGCAGAGAGGCGAGAACGGTGAACGACATGCTTGGATTGAACTATCACTCCCTGTCTGAGGAAGTGAAACTGGTGTTCCTAGATTCGGCCCTTTGTTCACATGACCTACATTGGAAGATTCTTTCCTGGTGGGCTGATGAGATTCCGAGGCGGTCCGAGCTTGACATGTGGGTGGCATGGCTCTCCGACAAGCATGAAGTATCTCCATCGGATGCAAGGATGATGGTGGGTGCTTGTCAACGATCAATGAAGTTGGATTAGATGAGCAACAAATTCAGCTAATGTGCCTGTTTAATCTGTTGTTGATTGCGGTAGTGTATGAGTATCCTGCATTGATGGAAAAGAATGGTCTGTAGGTGAAGGAGCTGCAGAGGCTGTCGTTGCTGGAGGCGTCAAGTTCGAGGGTGTTAGTGCATGAGCTGTACAAGGAGTTCGCGAGGGTTTTGGTGGAGGCGAAGCCGAGCAAAGAGTGGGAGTGGTGGATGAGGCGATCTGAGGAGAGTATTATCCAGGGTTCGAACAATGTGATGTGGTTGGGGAGACAGAGGAATGATGAGACTCCGTTGACTGGTCGTCTTCCCTGGAAGGTGGTGCAGGACTGGAGGGGTCTGGTTTTCTTGCATCTGTTTGATTGTGATGATATTGGACCTGTTCTTGAGCTGGCAGGTTTGAACAGCCTTCGTGCGCTGTTCGTGTCGGACTGTGATAATGTGGAGAGAATTGTTTGCAGTTGCGACGACAATGGTGATCAGGGTAACGGTTGTTACAACAGCAAGCCTTGTAGTTGGGGGTGCATGTCGGAACTTGTGGCTGTCAGAGTGGAGTGCTCAAATTCCGCAAGTCTGGAGGACATGTCATTTCTGAAGCATTGCTGGAATCTGAAGTCGCTGGTACTTTGGATATCCGATGCTGATGTTGAACCCGTGTATCCTACAGAGCCTGAGCCGATAGATTTTCGATACTTGAAGAGGCTGCGCACTTTTGGGCTGTTTTGGTGGTCGTGCCATGCTTGGATATGACACTGGTGGATTCATGAGATGGTTGTTGGCTGCATTTCAACTAGAGAGTCTTACGGTCTTCCGGTATCAAGGTTATGAGGGGAAGTGGAACGGAGTTGGACGTGGGTTGACGATCGATCTGAGTGAAGCGGGTCAGCTGTCCTCAAGATTGTCGGTGTTGTCTCTACGGCTTCCCGGGCAATTTGAGGAGGTGAAAGGGCTGCATTTGTTATCTGAGCTGACCACACTCAACCTGAACTGTAGCCTTCGTCGCCTGCAGCCCGACTTGCGGATGCTGTCGAAATTGAAGTGGGTATGCGTGGATGGGTGCTGGCATAACCTTGAGGCTTATCCTTCTGTGGGACCTGGAGTTCAGCGCATGATGTTAATTCAACCATCTCTTGTGGATCATCGTACATTGCTTTCACTGTCGACGGTATGTTTGACAGCGTGATGCTTTGACGTTGAGGTTCTCGATTTTGGCAAGTGCCAAACATGATCAGTCAGTGAAGAGCACGTGTTTGTAATTTATTGTGTAAATATCAAGTCTGTTTGTTGTGTCGCAGCGCCTTGAGGAAGAGGACGAGGCAGCACTGCAGCCATGTAGTTCTCAAGTGAAGAGCTTGGTGTGGATCTGGCGGAACACGGTGCGTAGCGTGGCTCTGGAAGACGAGGATTCTGAGGTGAAGCTGGTGTCCAACCAGTACTACACAGTAGACCTCGGAAAGCGCTGTGATAGCAAAGTTAAGCTGATGTGCCACCGGCCTGATTGGAAGATAAAGGGACGCATTGATTTGTTGCAAGCATGGTTAATCTTTCTGTTTGGTGGTCTTGCCATTTGTCTCAACTTATATATATCGTACACCGGTGCATTACTCGAGTGGTCGCAGGCCAAGATCCTTACGGTTATAGGTTGCATCTCGACTGTGCTTATTTGGGAATATACCGGCGCTGTTCTCGAAGAGCAATGTGGGGCCTGTCTCCAAGACGTCGATGACGCTCTCATCCGAGAACTCCGAGCGCGATGGGTAATTTCAGAATCCCCCACGCCCTTTCTAATGCTTGTTTCAAATGCTTCTCTGTCGCAAATAGTTGCATTTTCAGGTCCTGTCTTGCTGGGAATAATGTTAACGTCGACCAAAGCGTAGGACTTTGTTCATGTGAGAATCAAATTGTCGCACGTCGGTTTGCTGTGATTTGCGCAATTCTGGCGATGCAGTTGTGGCGGGTGGCCTGACATAAAATGACCTGTTGAGCAGAATGATCTTCAGGCGGATCATGATCCATTGTGGAGGATTGTAATGACTGATGTTGTCAGGAAGGAGCTGCGTCACCAAATACTTCTATGGCCATTCTGGAATCTTCGAATCGCATCTCTGTCTATCATCATTTCTTACGCTCTCTCGTTCTATGAGTTGTTTCAGTCGGTGAAACCTGATCGAGTGAAACCTGATGTTAATCAGCTGCTGGCTCAGTGCGTCGTCATCGACGGTCTGCAACGATAAAGGCTGTTTATATCATCTATTGTAATGACATGCTTCGAATGCCCAACACTTCTACTAAATATGATATTTGAGACAACCCTCTATTAATTATGATGCCATAACCTTTTCTCTATAGGTCAGTTGGAACATAAATCATAGTCCCATGTAGGTCTTCTATTCTTGAATCTTTGTTCAAAACTTCCAAAATTGGAAATATATCTTTCAACCATGGGAACGTGCCCGCTATTTGCAAATTTAGGCAACCTCCGGGGATTTTGTCTTTAAGATTTAAATCAAAGTTCTTGTTTGTTTGAGAAAAAGCTTCATGTGCATACAAATGTTTCCTAAGTTTGACATTCAATGCAAAAGTTATGGGGTTTTGAAGTTTAAATGGGGCAAGCGGGCACATCAGCCAACTCCAAAAACTTTTAGAGATCTTCATATTTATAATTTATGCCTATTCTACTCCAAGATGTGTTGTACCCTTCTTATCGACCGTTTGGATTTTGATTCTAAAACATATTCAGCTCAAAAAAAAAAAACAAACGTAAATTGGAAGTTTATGAACCTCCATTCCTTGCACAATTGCTTTGAATATGTTACACCCTTCTTCTACCTCTAAAAATTGGTGTACAAGGAACCAACTTCATGCTCAACAACATGGTAAAGAATCTAGACCTTGTGTAGTGCAAAAACTTCGAACCAAGTGAAGTCAAAGTTTGCTGATCCACTCAACACAGGGAAGAAAATGAACCATTTTCTCTACTTCCACACACTAAAATCTTTCATTCCGTGTGGTAAAAGTTTATGAAATTTTGTGAGGATGTTACTTAGTGAGCTTTAATCAAGATCCTACGGTTAGATGTAGAAATAAAAGGCTTTTTTTCCCTCATTACTCATTGCACTAGAACGAGCAATTTCAAAGTGTCTTTGGTGTGAAAATGCCTTCGGCTTTAGGGGTTAAGGTAGGACATCCTAAGACCGATGAGTGACCCAATACCGCTCAATTTCCATAGATTCCAGGGAGAAAGTGTACATCACAAAAATCCGAGGGTCTTCGAATGATATCGTTCCAAAGGGCTCTTGGGTATAATATATTCTGTATGTTGAAACGATATCGTTTGCATCTTTTGAAAAAATTTATATCGTTATTTAAAATTTGTATCACAAAGTTTCAATGCGAGATTTAAACAAATGATATCTCAAATCCATATGAAAATAATTTAAAAAAAATCTGATATGAAATATTTGTAGGCCCAATTATAATCAATGAAATTGCAAAAGATTGGTTACAACAAATGAAATGAAATAGAAGTATTCAGCTCGACACCACCGTGTTCAGTGCCACACCATTGTATACCGTACCCCCACTGTATACGGTACCCTCACTGCATACGATACCCCACCATATTTGGTACACCCACCGTACTTGGTCCCAAACAGGTTCGAACTCAAGTCATCTCCGTGTCGGTTTTTAGATCTCTATTCAACTACCATCACCATCGATGCATACGCATGCGCATATTCCATTCTCTATCGGGACATGGACCAGCTGCAGGCCTTGCCCATGATACCAATCAGGAGGATTCTCAACTTAACCCCTTAAAACCCAATCCATTTTTCCTCAAGAAACACTCCAAACCTACCACTACCAAAAAGTGGCAAGAACATTTAATTTTGAAGTAAAACTTTGGTCATTTAACCTTAGGATCTCAAACTAGATATCTATTTAAAGTCACCATATTTTTAAGGCTATAATCCACCACACGGTTTGAGAGATTATAATCGTGTTTGAAATTTAAAAAATGGCTCATTCTTTTCCCTGCATAAAGTGGATCAGCAGGCTTTAACTTCACTTGGTATCAAATTTTTGCACTACATAAGGTCTAAATTTTTTACAATTGTGTTTAATATGATGTTAGTTGCCTACACACCAATTTTTAGGCATAGAAAAGGAGTGTAGCATATTCAAAACACTTGTGCAAGAAGCGGAGGTTGAATTTTTTTGGAAAGTTTCTATTTCACAAATTATTTTTTTGTGAACTCAATATACTTTAGAATGATAATCCAAACAATTGATAAGAAGGTTTTCACCACATGCTGTGGTCAAAAAAATAAAAAGTGGAAAATTTGAAGATCTCTAGGTTTTATGCAGAAATAATCTTTTTCTTTCCCCCTTTCCCGAAATGTGTGAAAATGTTTGACATGAGTAAAATGCTCTTTTTACACTAAAGACTAGAATTTCTTTTAAATCTTAAAATAAGGTATTATTCTTTATATGTACAAAAAATCTCAATGTCAATAGAAACTTTTAGCAAACTGCCTGAACTTCCCGGACTCCCCATATTGACCTTTAAATGGTGATAACTTTTGAATCATGAATCCAAAAAGATTATAAAAATATCCCCACGGAGCTCTTACAAGGGACAATCTAGTCTAAAATTTTCATAATACAATGATTTTTTTCTAATTTGAGGTACCTGCCCAAAATCCAAAATGTACCATGTGGGTACACTTGGGGTTTTAGGGGTTAACTCCTAAAGGACTGTCATAATTTTATACCAAAAACATTCCAAAGTCACTGAATTTAGTGTAATGAGTATGAAAGAAAACAAATCTTTTTATTTCCAATTTTTATGATAAGATCTCAACTAACCCCTAAAATTCCTTGACAATTTCACACCAAAACCTTTATCAAACTACCTCTCTAAGATGCACAATTGCAAGACTGATTGAAACGAAATTTTACTACTTTCAACCATAGGATCCTCAACTTAACTGCTACAAGGTGACACTCAAAAAATTTCATAAACTTTGACCATACGGATTGTAAGATACATGCATTTGAAAAGTGCAGTGTGGTTTTTTCTTCCCGGCTTGAACAGGGTCAACATACTTTGACTCAAGATATTTGCATACTTTTCCAATACACATGGCATAAAATTTATGGATATATGTTCTACCTTGTGTTAGGTCATTGCACACAAAAAAATCACAAGTAATGGAGGTCTTTGGATAAGGAAAGAAACTTGCAATGGATAGATATAGAAACTAGCCATTTTCTTAGGAAAGTAAGTTTATTCTCTAAGTAGAAAAATGTTTTAAAATGCAAATGGTGGATAGAAGTATCATGCATAATTCCATCAACAGAAAAAAAATATTTCTTCATGAAAAATGAAACCTTAATTTCTATGCGTTAACAAGTAAAAATGATGAAGGTTGCTAAGAACTTTCCTTCATTGCTACCCACCACCAAAAAGTACACTATTCAGCTTTCTATTGGTACTATTCAAGCTCGACAATAGTACTATTTAGCCCTACAATACCTTGCCCTCCTTGCCCGCCCTGACCACCCTTCCCGTTTCAAACTTTGAACCTCAATAACTTTAGTTTTGTGTATTTTTTTCAAGAATTTGTTTTTCCACAAAGCTATTACTTAAACACATCTATGATTATTTTTTTGAATATTCATGACCTAAATTGACACCGATGTAAGCTACTTAAAATCACTAGAAGCCACCTTGGAACTTTTTTGCATTTTGGGGTTAGTACTCATTAAATTTTATGTGGAAAAGAAGTTTCTATGGTACCTTGCCTAACAATGTATGCAAACGTGTGAAAATGTTTGTCTTCAGTTCATATGTTATTATTCACTAAAGATAAAAAATACTTTTCACTAAAGACATAATCTTTGTATGGTAGTTGTATCAAATGGGCCAATAAGGATTATATGAACTCCAGATGGTTTTTACATCAGTTTAACCATTGAGGATATTCTTGATGTTTTGGACTCTTGACAGTAAAATTTGGTCAAAAAGCTAATAAAAAAGTTGATTGAGAATTTGTAAAATGGTGAGGAAAAAATTAGTTTCTCACAATTGATTATGATCTATATAACTTATTTTTTCACACATAAAAAGAAATGATGTTATTGGTAGGACAAAGACGTCGAAGGCTTCAAAATACATTGAAACATATTATGGTTCCATTCTTATGTAAATATTGTACTTGTATATGAAATCTATATATTTCCCATACTGTTTTTGTTTACAAAATACTCTATATAGTATTTATATCGTTTCTGTATATGAAATACTTTAAATGCATATCATATCAAGTTTAACTTATACAAATACTATATAACATTTTAATGTACACTATATCGTATTTTAGTATATATATTTACAATATAAAGTTTCTTCCATATAAAATATGTATAAGATTTTAGATATATCACAATCATATCAATTTTATATAAAATTTGTATCAAAAGTCAAAACATATAAATTTCATATTGCAATTTTATGATATGAATTCAAGGGGTATCATGATGATATCGTTTGCAGTTAGATTTTATTCACGTTGTGTATGATTATCACATGCAAGTTGTATATGGTTTTTCTCATATAAAGAATATATATTTTTTACATTACAGCCAGGGTCTGGGATTTTCCTGATGTAGGGTCAAACTTCGTGAAATGTCTCAATTTAATGAATATGGCCCAACACTTTTACACAATTCCCAAGTTTTCCACAGTTCACGTCTTCCAACGCTTCTCCAAGACATTCATGCTTACAAGTGTCAGCGCATGGAATGTTGTAAGGCGTTTCGTCCACTCTACAACGATTGATTGTTGAACTCCTAGTTTCACTACAGTAATCGCCTGATATCCAGTAGACAGAGAAGTACACTGATTGTGAAGTACTACATGATTTGAAAGTGCTATAAATTTTTACATCTGGTGAAGATTTTCACTCAAAGAGAGTGATCAATCTCAACAAAAGTCCATCAAGAGAAAAAAAACTTCTAACATTTACAAATCATACAATGTAATGTGGATCACGCACACGAATCTACATCAAGCTGCACATGCACAATGAAAACAAGTGTTCAACCACTACTCTAATAATAATATACTAATTGATCAATAAAAATTATCAGTTTCACTGTTGATGACGAGTGTCTTGTAAAGAACGCTGCTGACCCATTGGAAATATCCACGCCAGTCAGTCAGTCGCTTGCATGAAGTTCTCATCTCGACACGCGCGCGCTCCAAAGATAACCACCAATCGTCTTACGTTGTGCTCGTGCCGCATATTGCAATTGGCTCACGAGGTGTGCCCACATATCGAATCGACGATGGTGGTGATACAGGATCACGGCTCTCTCGACGTAATCAGTCGGCGGTAGACCGAACCATGGCGAGCTGCTTCGCCGGAAAGTCCGTGTCTGACTGAATTGAAGCGGCGGCAAAACCGTTTCCCTCGCCAGCTGAAGTGCTAGCTCGTCAACGTCGGTGACGTCACTCGGAATTCCACTAACCGCCCTGATCTCAACGTTATATGAACAGTTCTAGGCTTCAACTTTGGGTGCCGGGTTAGAAACGAACAGCGTGGTGAGTTCTAGTCTCGAGTTGGGTCTGGACATGGCTTGTTTGTGATTACAGAGCTCCAGAGATTGTAGGTTACGACGATGACAGGTTTAAGTTCGGTACTGTCTTGACGTGTAGACTTGTTTCTGCAGTCACCGTTGAGTGTACTAGGTTTTGTGTGTACATTTGTTCACGACGTAAATTTGAAGCCTAGATCAGTGTCAGTCCGCTACTGATTTCAACCGTTCCAGGTGACTGTCGGTCTGTGCTCATTCTTGCGATGATTCTCTTTTGGACTGCGAGTGTTTTGGACGTTGAATGGAGCTCAATTGCCCTGGTTATGATCTCATGGGAATCTATGGTTGGTTGTGGGTGCAGGCACAGGCACTGATCAGGGATTGATCAGAGATTGATCCGGGACTGAGCAGAAGCCTGGAGCAGGAGAGTTTCATGGTTATTATTTTCTGGTAAAGCCATGTCAAGTTTCTTTGTCTTCTCGCTGATCATGAAAGCGAATCGTTATGTGAAGGATCAGAATATATATGTTAAGGATCAGGAATGAGGTAGGAGTGCGGAAAACTGGTTAATTTGAGGAATGGCTGAACATTTAGGAATGGTGAAGAATGCCTGTTCTTTTGTAAATTTCCTACTCCCTGTAGAAAATTAGTTATATTTTTCAAAGTGGGAAATAAGGCAAATTCGTTAGTGGTTTTATAGGGTAACCTCAAACAAATTACAGGACTGATCTTAAATCGACAACATGCTGATTTGTAATTATACCTGGAATAGCACGAAGTCGATGGGTTGATGCAAAATTTGTTAAATTGAATTGCTTCTGTGTCACAAACTCATCTGTTTTGATGCAATTCTAGTGCACATTGGGTAGACGGCGTTGAGTGCTTTAGGTGTTACTAGGTCACAGTGTGTATGTTTCTGTATGGAAATAACGGGCCTACTATGATGTGCTGTGAATGAACAGCGAAGTACAGTAAACTTGAAGCTCTTGCATATTCTCATACGTCAGGAGGGCGTGTGTGGGTATCACCGGGAGCTTTTAGTTGTGCAAGGTAATTTATTTCCATCAGATTTCACTCTTGATTATGTGTTACTAGTTCCTCATGTGCTGATCTTTCCAACTAGTGTCCCAGACAACACTTGAAGGACGTCACCAACATGTTAATCTAGATAGACATGTTTGAACCCTTGCCCTTGAAGTTATACAAGCCATGTTTATGTCTAGATAACATATAACTCCTTTTACTGATCATATGGGTCAATCGTCCAATTTAGAGGTGCATTGATTTAAAGGTTCGAGTGAGTTGGTTTTAAGGAACCATCTCATTTACATATTGGCATAGTTCGTCTGCAAGCCTGATATTTTAGCAATAACCAACCCTTTTCAACCATAAATTTGGAATCTGCATTGAGAAATCATAAGCCCTTTTAACACGTGAAGCTGTTACTTTACTTTTTTCTCTTGTCTTCTATCTTGGTGACTGTTTCGGCCCTGTGAACAGCCTCAGAATTTTGGAGCTACTTTTTCGTATGATGATCATGTGGGGGTCACAATTCAAGTACTTGGACTGTGTCTCAGATCCTCTCTTGGTAATAACAATATGACGCTGTAAACTCATTCAATTCACACTAATATCCTCATTTTGCTTTTACTTTGGTACTAATTTTTGTCAATTTTTTCTATCAGCCCCCGGGTTAGCCTGCCATGTCCGGGGTGTGGAGTTTCCATGCGAATGGGGTGGTGAGCCGGGTGGAGAATCCGTTGGCTAAGACCTCGTTCTCAGGGCCAACGCCCGGGCACAAGATCCTGGTGCACGTCGCGAGCAATGAGAGGATGACATCTTATGAGCAGCTGGAGGCGAAGCTGCTCGCCCTTGGATGGCACAAGTATGCCAGCAATCTGTACAGCAAGCAGTACCACCGCAGCCACGACACACCCGACCTGATTACATTGCCCATCTTTTTTCATGGCATCCGCACCATCCATATGTATGATATTGTGTACAAAACTAGGTCCGCGTTTCAGGTGAAGGATGCCACCTAGGTTGGGCCATGGCGACATCAATCACATCGTACACATATAACCAGGTCATTGCGTGGATATCCATCCACATGAGAATAGCAACAATCAATCATGCCATACCTTGCCATATTTATTCAAATATTATCTATCAATATGTGCACATTCTTCAATGCCATTCTACATGAGCTACATCCTACTCCAATGCTATACTACACTACATTTTTAGTACATGATCTTTGTGAAAGAATGGGTGCTCAAGGACCCTAGAAGCCGTTGGCCTCCTCTTTGGGTCCCAAGAGCACAAGGCAGAGACCAAGTCGATTGCCTCCGGACTTGCACCTTCCAACCTCAAATACAAAGGGTCAATTGGCGCTCCTACCGGAAACATCAAGCCAAGAGCCTTGGCCATCTCCATTCCATCTGGCCATGACCAATCGTTTGGAGCACCAAGCACTGCACACATCCGATGTACTTGATCCAAGTTGGTTTGTCCCGGGAAGAGTGGGCAAAGGGTCAACAGCTCCGCCATGATGGCTCCCACAGCCCACATATCGCTTGGTGCACCATAGAATGCCGAGCGGTTTGACCACTGCAACAAGATCTCTGGGGCTCTGTACCAAAGACTGCCCACATGGCTTGAGTATGGCGGCCCATCCACCATTTCCGTTGCCATACCAAGATCTGCCACCTTGAGATTACCATCCCTGGAAACCAGAACATTCTCAGGCTTCAAGTCACGGTGGATGTACCCCGACTTGTGCATGTACTCCATGGCTCGTAAGATTTGCATCATGCCATGTCGCACTACATCTTCCGAGAATGGCTTCTCCCTTCGTTGGATGATGTGGAGTAGGTCGTCGTTCATGTACTCAAAAACAAAGGAGAAGTGGTTGTGCTGAAAGATGAAGTGGTTGACCTTGATGATGTTGGGATGGCCATTCAACGATAGGAGGGTTTGCACTTCTCGTAGCCTACAGCACTCTTCCGATGATGCAAAACTTCTCTTCAACTGTTTGATGGCCACCACCTCGCTTGTTGTTGTATGAATGGCCCTAAAGACTTGCCCAAATGATCCGCAACCCAAGAGTGAGCCCACTTGATAATTCTCCATTGAGCACTCTAACCTCGTCATGTCTGTGACCTCCTAGAGTACTACCTACTAGAGTACTACCTGCTCACCTCATATTGAAAAGCCTGTCCTCACAATAAGTATCTAAGCAGGAGTCACAAATATCATTCGTGCTAGTAGGATCAGAATGGATGCTGCATGACAACATCTTCTCAAAGCAGGGCATGTGATAGTAGATCAGACCACGGGTGCAGAGCTGGTGATAAGAATGAAGCTTCACTCCCTTGGAAAATTCCTTCAGGAGGGGAGTTGGGAGAGTGGAGTATACACCACACTGAAACTTCAGTTTACTACAAGCAACTGAAACCTCAGTCCACAACAAGCAACCCTGTTGCTCCTCACTCAAAAAGTGTCGCCCTTCACTTACGTAGAATACTCACAACTTTACCTTAGTTTAATCTCCTGGTGATGGACAAGAAAGCAGAAGTGAAGTAAAGAAGAAGATAGTTCAGTTCGCTCATTATTTAAGTTCAGCCGCTTGCTTTTACTTTGCTTTTGCTTCTTTAACTTTTGCTTTTGGAACTTTTAATTTTACGGCTTTTAATTTTACGGCTGATGCAGGGTGCACCGGGTCCCAGCCAGAATAGCCCTGCGCATCACTGCACTCCCTGCCGCGGCCGTTGGCGCGGCGGCGGTGGGGATGCGCGCTGCCCTGGGGCCGTTGCCGATGGTCGCACAGCGGCAGTGGTCGGGGACGTCCGCGAGAGTCTTCGGCAGCCCACACAGACACTGGTGGCTGCTCCGCGCGTCCCTCGCGCCCCCCTCTCGCTCTCGCTCTCGCTCCCGCCGTGGCGCGGCGCTGGGCGACCCGCACCGCCACCATGTTGGGCCTTCCCTCGCTTCGCCGCCCGCGCCTCTCGTCCTCCCTCGCCTCCTCCTTCCCCCGCCGGCTGTTGCCCTGCCCGGGCCCCCTCCCCGCCCTGCGCCACCCCCACCACTTCTCCCCCGCCGCTTCCCTGTCCTATGATCATGCCTCCTCGCCCGCCACCCCCATCGCCGCCCCGGCCCCCGCCCGCACTTTGAAGAAGAAGGTCGCCATGTGGTTGGGATACGTCGGCACTCGGTACAAAGGTGCGTACATTGTCCATCCCTCTCCCCTCTCCCTTCGACTGCTCTAGTTCTCAGCTAAGACTTTTTTCTGGTGGATGTTGCAGGTCTACAGATTCAGCGAGGCCCAGGGACTGCTCAGAGTAAGTGGTACGCTCTTATTCGCACGTTCTCTTTCCATTTTGTGTTGAGAATTCATCTCTACAGGAGGACGAGAAGATCGCTTGTATCTCTACGAATCAGTTGACCTTTTGAGAGAAATGACTGTTGGTGGACTGATGATGCAGCCATTGAGGAGGAGCTCGAATTTGCCATTTTCAAAGCTGGAGGCATTATTGAAAGCAATTTCGGCAATCTTGCAAAAATCTCGTGGACTCGAAGCAGTCGCACAGACAAAGGGGTCAGTCTTCATCTCTGTAATCTATTTCATTTTTTGCATTTCTAAGGTTGATAAATATTTCGTAGGATCAATGTTTCCGACACTTTATCAATGACTCTACGCTATTGTTTGGGATGCTACTGTTGTTGTGAAGGTGCAACACCTAAAGAGAGCCTGTTGACGAATGGCATTGGCACTACTCCTTGATCACTAACCTTGGATGATCCAGGTGCATTCCCTGTGTACTGTGATTTCAATGAAGATGGAGGTTCCAGAGGCGGCTTGGGTGAATGATCTGGACGGATTTGCCCTTGCTGATAGCATTAATTCGCATTTATCTCCTTTTATACGAGTTTTTGGCATCGTCCCAGTCACAAGGTGCTGGAAATATACGTAACCCTTCAACTCATGCAGCATGTCGACTTTTCTTTTCCCTGCTGCAACTTCTCCACTATTGCTCTTAGACTTTTTCCTCTTGTTCTAGTGGTTGCACATTGCAGATAGGCTTTAAGGGACATATTGCGTCTGTTTTCTTGGTGGATAATATGTAACGTGGTTGCCCACTTTCCAAAGGCAGTCCTACCCACGAGCTGTTTGTTAGTGATTTTATGAAGTAAGGACTTATGGTTCTTTTGCAATGTCTGCAGGTCATTTCGAGCACGACACGACTGCAGCACACGCTCCTACGACTACCTTCTACCTGCTGCCATTATCGGCATTCATCCAGATACTGACCCGTTAGAAGTTGAGCAGCGTGTGACGAAATTTCAGTCTCTTCTTCACCTTTTCGAGGTCCTTCCTCTTATCCATTTCCAAGTTGCAAGTCGATTTTTATTACATTCCGTTCATAAAATGTAAGCGAAGCCAGAGCTGAGAAGTGTAACAATACAGGGCAAGCATGCGTACCACAACTATACAATTCGAAGACTTTACAGACCTTTCCCGCAAAAGCCTTTCAAATCTCGTCCAAGTGATCGCTCTGACAATGACCCGAGTAAGGAACATGGCAAGGTTACCACAAGTGTCGAAGAGTTGGAGTTGTTGGACGAAGAGGACGTTACAGAGGAGCTCTCGGATGTGCTCCAAGGCGAATTAGCAGATGAAGTAGTGAATAACTTTGCAGATGAAACCCGAAGGGAGGAGGAAAATGCTCACAAGACTCCAACTGTTGCCTTTCCTGGAGTAGTAGACGTGTCTGGCCGTAGAGCATGGTGGCTTCCTACCCCAGATGGATCAGACAAAGTGTGGTCATCACATTTTAGAAAAGTGCTCTCTTGCACTTGTGGAACGCCCGAGACATTTGAGGACGCTCAATTCATTCGAATCTCCATCACAGGGAGCTCTTTTATGGTTCATCAGGTTCAAGATCCAGCCCTTTCAGTTGAATGAATCTACGTCTTTCCAGAGTAAAATTGGATATTGAATCTGACGCTTGTGATTTTGCTGGAAGGCTTGACATTCTTCTGTTACAGATTCTCATTTGGGGCGTTTTTTTTTGTTGCAGATCCGCAAAATGATAGGAACTGCAATTGCCGTCTTCCATGAGCTCCTCCCAAGGGACATAATACCTATTTCACTTGCGCGACATTCGAGGGTAGTATTACCACTGGCTCCCCCAGATGGCCTTATTTTAGCCAGAAACGACTTCATGCCATTTCGACAGCCCCCGATATATCAGAAGAAAAGCGACATCGAGGCAAACAAACCAGCAGTATTGCGCACGCAGGAAAAGCACCCCAAGCTGGAAATGAGCAGCAAGATACTTGACAAGGCGGAGGAATTTTGTAGAAACGTTCTGATGCCAGATATAGTCCCACTGATCAGCGCCAAGGCGCCTAGCTGGAGTGCCTGGATGATCAACTTGGAGAGGAATGTCGAGATTCCCGAAGCCGAAGTGGCAGAGGTCAGGTCAGCTTGGACGGAATGGCGGGAACAAAGCGTCAGACTTCGCCAAATGAGGAACCAAATCCTCAATGACAGGATTGACTCGTCTGGACGTGGATGATTAGGCTTTTATTGTTTCTCTCCTGTGGCCTCCTTTGAAGAACATGTAATTGTTATCATCGTTATTGACCTGTTAACGTCAAGAGAGCGCCTCCATCTGATCGAGGTACGAGTGGGTGCTGTGTTTTGACCATGAGTGCTGAATCCCTTTTCTTGAAAACATTGAATGTTGTTTTCGTAGTTTCTGTGAAAGTACAGTGGAAAGAATGTAGCAAAACCAGACCATGCACATGACACTCATTGTTTGCTAATTTAGCCGATCAAGTGCAAAACATGTTAGTTTAAGGAACAACTCCAAGCTGGGTGTGCGTTGAACACAGCACAGATAAAGCAGGTATTCTCTAGTTTGGGGAACTGGCCAGGAGAGCTGTCAACTGGCAAGAACAAGCTGTTGCTGAGGGTCTCGTGTTCTAGCCTGACATGAAGCGTGAGCCCAGAGCTTCGCAGGCTGATCTTCAGTCTGTCTTCACCTCATCTGCATCAAATCATCATATCATCATCAGCATCGTCATCATCGCCGAAATCAGTCCATCGCCAACAGGCAATAATCCCTGTTCAGGGAAGCTCTGGTAGAACAGGATCATGACGTGCAAGCCTGAACAATGCGAGAAGATAGAGCTAGCGGGAGTGAAGCAGAGTGCAGAGTGGTAGGGTAAGTGATGACCTTGGATCATTTGCGCGACGGTCCGAGAGCTGGAGTCCTCGCCCTTGATCATTTGCAGCACAGTGCGCGGCTCGTCATCGCCTTGCACCAACTGCTTGAAGCTCTTGGCTGCGGCAGGGGCGGAGGAGGTGTCGATGACGTAGCCGTGGAGGTTGCGGTGGTGCTGCACGAGGGCGTACGCCATGACGAGGGCCCACGTGAGGTGCACGCCCAGCAGGCACTGCCCGTTGGGAATGCTCATGCCCTGGCGAAACATCGCGCATGCCAGCAGCAGCGAGATGAGCGTGTTGAACTTGGCGAACAGCCGCGCGGAGCCAAGCGAGTACGGTCCTAGTGTCGAGTCCGTGAAAGGGATATGTCGGAAACCCCAAAAGAACTGTGTCACAGGCAGCAGACAGACCCCGGTGACGCGTATAAAGAACTGCGCATAACTGTCGGATGCCACCGAGATCATCCGGGGTGGCACGAAAATGAAGCCCAGCGACTCCACGCCAAACACCACAATTGCCGTCATGTAGCACCAATAGGTTATGGTTCCCAGCGACACCATCTTCTTAATATAGCTAGACTTGTACTCTTCCTCTCTGGCGCTCCTCGCGTCCTCCTCCACAGATGATCCTCAAGTCGTGATTATATCGCTCTCTACCCACCTGCAACACAAGATTCACATATTCGCAAACTCAATTGGATGCCCTTGTCGTCTCCACATATTTTTCCTCATCACAGCATGCTGCAAACATTGCTGCCGACGGTGACGACTCAGATTTGACGATGAATTCATACTCTTCGTGCACATGGGGATTTGGTCTTGATGTGGGAGTGTGTAGCTTTCCTCAAGAACTGAAAAATGATGCTGAATCGGGTCGTCGTATCAGCACGGAAACGAAGGGCACTTTTCAAGCCCTGTCAGTATGCCAAGTTCGACGACCGCGGGCTCTGCAAAACACTGGGTATCTCTTCTGCCGCTGCTGCTGGCGAACCATTCCACCAACCGAGTCCTCTGCATGAAGAGCGACTACGTGCTTCTTTGCTCCACCACTTCGCTTTCCGTTGCGAATGCTTCATCAGGAGCGGAGCACGTGCAGAAACTCCAAAGGAATTCGCGGAACCATTGCGAACGATGAGCGAGGAGGTTAGGGAGGCATGTGATGTGGCGATTGTGAACAAAAGGGTGCAGGAAGGGAAGAATGCCTGTTGAGATCGTGAGAGAGAGAGAGAGAGAGAGAGAGAGAGAGGGGGGGGGGGGAGGGATGATGACCAAGAGCTTTGGTGCGAAGCTCCAACCAGCGTAAGCAGAGTGGGATGTGGGAGGGCAAGATTGAAGCGGTGGCCGCCTCTTCACCAACGCCACCGCCCTGACATGGATTCCGGGCGTTCTTCACTCACTGTGGGAAATAACTACTATGGTAACATCTCTTTTAGAAAGCATAACAACCATCGTTACAGCCATAGACACATACACCAAACGTCCATTCGTATGGAGCGACAGCAGATGACATAATTGAAACAGATACGAAACATGTATCATGTACACTTCCGTTAAGGAGTCTAGTATTCTTGGCACACCTGAAATTGCTTTCATTGCACAGGAGTAACCGATACAAAGCAAAGGACTACAGAGGGCCGAAAGACCCCGATCTAGCAATATTCTAAGCTTGTGAATAATATTTGATTTGTTGGTGGTTCAATATCCTTGAGTACCAGGCGAATTTAACTTATTAAATTCTGGTACTGAAGTTTGAGCGTACGCAGAATAACTTACAAATGTCACAAAAACGTACAGAACGCTGCAAATGCCAGACATGCTGACAACAGGATAGTGGACACTCTTGTTGTAGCTCCAGCACCAAAGCCACTGCCAGGAAGTATGTCCCTTGGAGTGGTGCTGTCCGGGGCGCTCACACTAATGGGTTGCGTGCCTGCACCCATATATTATAGAACGCCTGGGCTGAGCAACGAATTCACAACACGAGATGCTGCGACCTCTAGACACCGAACATGCTTCCAAGGATCCAGTTCAACAATAAATGCATAAACTATAATTCAACAGGCCTGTTTCACTTCGACCACAACCACTTCTGCATCAATGTTGAATAGAAAAAAAGAGACTTACAGTCGAACGGCTTCCACCCGACTCTTTTATTATCGTTATCGTACACGACAAGCTGGTCTTTCAACACGTTGTCTGTCAACAAAGCAATTTGAAGCTCAGCAGTATACTTTCAAGCTAAATTCACACCCGAAATTTAAGCACAACTGTTCCGAGAAAAACGTGCATCCAAAAGAAGCAGGAGGAGTCTCACCTCCAAAAATTATGTAGGTTGACGAACTTGACATCCAACCCATGCAATACGCTGTTCCTCCGCCCTGGAACAATTCCAATAAGCATCGCATCATCATTCAGAAATAAAAACCATAGCTCTACTACACAATCTAGAGAGCCCTTGCTCTGAAAGTACCATATGGTATGAAACATTTTCAAGGAATGACATTGATCAAAACAACAAGACCCATTACTAATGATAAATACTTCACGCAAACCAGGCAATGTCAAAAGACCATTAGAAGTTTGGATGTTTACAGAAAGCTTTGACGAGTACAGATAGTTTTTAGGCCCCAAATTCATTGCTACTCCGCCGTCGAAGTATAGCGTGACTGCTGGAAAACTAGTGGTAATGCTGTATCATCCAACCACAGCTCACAAAACGTTAGCTTTACACTCCATGTTTGGGCTGAAAATATAAAAAAACACCTACAGCTCCTATCAATCTCAAGAGGACAGTGAAAAAGTACACTCTATGCAGCCAATGGAAAGGAAACCACATACTCGCCATCGTAGATCCAGCAAAGGGAGCTTCCACCACCACTATCTCTGATTTGCGTAGAAGGAACCGGAGCTCCATTACTAATCTGCCATAGCAAAATAAAACCACTTAAAACACAGAAGCGAACACATGGATTCATTACCCTATTCATTTGTGAAAGGAAACGAAGTCATGATGTGCAGATACTCACTGCGGCGGTGAATTCGTTATACACATTGGCGCTTAGGTAAGACAGAGTTGTACCGCTGTCCATGATAACACCGTCCACAGCTGTTCCAAGTGCAAAAGACGCGGGAGTGGTAATGTTCACTCCTTGTACAGCAATGTTCTTCATGCCCACACTGTAGTGAAATCTGTAACAAAACAAAATGTAAGAGCCCTAGAAAGCAGCAGCCGGTGTCTCGAGATAAAAATGAGGTGGAAGAGCGGGGCTCTCACTGTTCGGGAATGATCGGGGTGTACGAGATGCCGGTCTCCAAAATATTGCCGATGACAAAGGTGCCGCTGCCCTGGTTGTTTCCTTGCAAGCAATGCGCGAAGACTCGACCCACCTTGGCTTGCGACGCTAATTGCGACGGCACAGAAATCTGTGCCTGCCCGAACCCCATGAGCCCATCCAGTGCCCTCGACGTCGTCAGCAGATTCCCAGATTGCGTCGTTCCACACCTAATTGGCCACTCACAGTCAGTCACGTCCCAAACCCCTCTAGCATGCACAAAAGCCCTAGAGAGAGAGAGAGGTGTGGAGTGGAGAAGGGGTGGTGCTGACCCGAAGTAGACATTGGCGGTGGCACTTGTGTTGGAGCCGTCGGCCGTTTTGAAGGTTAAAATTTCGTTGATGAAGTAGCCCTGGGTGCTGCTGCTATCGCCATACGCTGTGAGGTACGAACACGCTTGCGTGTCTCCGACAGCCGTGCACGCCCCGTTGCCAGCATTCACGGATGCTTTCGCGCACGCTGCATCCCTGCATCCCAGCACTTGATCGGTGGACGACAGAGATGGATCATAGTGTTGCAAACTGATCTGCACCAATCCACCAGCTACTATGTTGGTACCGCTGCCAGGCGCAACCCTCAAAAACCATGGGAAACGAAATAGAGGACGAGGAGGGTCTGTGAAAGAAGCGCATACCCTTTCAATATCGGTGACGAGAGGACAACCGGGGCAAGGCTTGCAGTTCAACCACAATATATCGCTACCGGTGTCCACCTGCACGTAGAATTGGCGCGGCGGTGTCCCGAGCGTGATCTGCGTAAAGTACAACCTGGCACGTGCGACCCCACTGTCATCGACTGCACCACAAATTCCATCACGCAGATTGCGTCCTCACAGAATCACTCTCCAAAAAAGCAGTCGTCACAAAATCGACAGGAACGCAACCAAGGACGTCGCTCGTTTTATCTCCCTTGTACCCTCTCCACAACCCACTTCTCCGGTGGGTTCTTTCAGAATTCCACATCAGATTCACCTCAGGACGTGATAAATTTTCCGAGAGCCGCCATGTCTAGATGTGGTGACTCAAAACTCAAAACCTTCACGTTGAGTTGGGACATGGCCGATGAAATTCACATATCCTGTTCTGAAACTAGTCCGTCCAAAAAACCTATTTGATCGGAGACGGGAATTACGAGATTGGAAGCAGGGAGCTGGCCGACCTCATAGCTTGGAATATTCCGGCCATATCGAATTGGAAGAGAAGGAAACATGAATTAAAAAATTAAAGAATTTGCAGCAACAGTGAAAATTCAGCAACAAACTCACGAATGGCTGGCTCACGGGTGTATGACGCAGGGAATTTCGAACCGAGAGTATACTGAGGCATGCATACCCGATGGAGTAGGGGTCGTCGTCGCCGCGCAGAGGGAAGTCGGCAACAGAAGCGAGGCGGCGGCGATCGTGCGCCTTGAGTAGGGCCGAGTAGTTCTGCGACTCTCCCTGGCCTCCGCTTCTGGCCGGCGAGCCCTCGTGATGCGCATAGTTGTGCACAACATCAAACTGCTGCGCGTCAACCATCACGGCCGCCGTCGCCATCACCACCACCGCCACCACCACCAGCAGCGCATTTGCTCCCATGTCACCAAACCTGTCCTGATGCGCGCTCGCTCCGCCGCACCCAATCCCCCGTCCCAACCCCGTGGGAGCACAACACAAACACGACACGCTCCACGAGAGGTTGCAGGAGGGGAAGGAGAGAAAAGCGTGGAGAGGTGGAACAGCAAATGGGGTCTAAGATTAGCTTGCGGAAACCGCGGCGGTGCTGAATTCAGGCTCCGCATCGGCGAAAGTCACGGAGCAATCGGCTGCGGTGTGCCACCGCGGCACCGACCTTTCGAGTGGATGCTTCATAAGATAAACACCATTCCTAAGCAGGTGATTGCAGCTCAAAGTCGAAACTTCCTGTTGAATCTAAACGTAAAATCCGGGCATTGCATTTGATGCAGATGGTATGGCACCGCAGCAGCAGCAGCATCAAACTACACCCAGATCATTATTAAGACAGGGAGAAGTCGAACAGGTGGTCGTGGTCATCCTCGGAATTCCACAACAAACACCTTCGCGGCAGCTCACTGAAAGCGTTGGCTCGTTGAAACGTTGAAGCCTTTTGACTGGTGCGGGTGACATCATGACGTGACACTATCATTGGACGATGATGCTACACTACTGTACTGTACAGCGGTAGTACTATTGCTCCGGCCAGAGAACCGAGGCACTGAGTTTGGTCGAGCCAGGGAGCTTGGGAGCTTGGGCTCCGGGGAGACTAGCTCCGGGGAGACTAGCACCCTTATGCGCTCCGTCGTGACGATGTGCGCTCCGTCGTGACGATCCTCCTCCTTGTCTCTTCGCCAGGTTTGCCGATTCCGGGGCCGCAGGAAAGACAGAGCACCGGACCGCGACAGCGCGTTTGCAGATAGAAAGCTGGTAGGCTGGCGACGAGGCTGGGACGAAACTTCGTCGGAACTTTATCATACTACTTAAATCATAATCTACCCACTGAACCACGCAGCGATCAACCACTCAGTCAACCGTGCAGTAAATTACATAAACGCTGCAGTCAACCGTGCACTTAATTGCGCGGTCAACTGTGTAGTGAATCATGTTACCTTTTTTTATTTGTAGTTTGGAATATAAAACTACATTGAAATGGTTGGACATACAGTGACAAACAAAACTGAGTACAGTTTTTACTCACTTCCATTCAAAAAATCATACCATGAATATAGGTGGGCAAAACCGAAATGTGTACAAATCAAAGTTGTAGTACATGATGTATTACCCAATGCTGAATAGTTTGAGGTGGAGTTGAATTGTGGTTTGGAAGATATCAAATGCCAAAGTAGAGTGCCTTCATACTCAGTTTTGTTCAAGATTTTTATGAGAGCTTTCAAAATATACACAATTTGGAATGAAGCCAATTTTCTTTAGTGTTGTCTTTATGGTATTGTAAACCATCATCTTGAACATGTGTATGCCTTTCATCAATGGAAATCAACCTTTGTGTGCTTGAGATAAATCTCAAATTGTGGAAAATAGATGTTTTCTTGTGAGAATGGCATTTGATAATCCTTTGTAGAATTGATAACATGGAATATTAGTGGACATCATAGGTGACAAACGTGAATCAATATTGGCCATTATTGCATGTATTTCATTTTGTATTTGAATTTTTTTAGTATTCAATAAACTCCTTTCTAAACTTGATTATTTATTTTGGAATGATGTGATGGTTTTCTTCTTCGACCTTATTGAAGTGACAATGCTCATCAATGGAAGCTTTCCATCCACCACTTTGATTTCACTTACTTGCATTTTGATGACTTCGTATCATAAAATACTCGACGCTCCATTTGGCCCCTTCTTTGATTTTCATACCAAAAATAGTTTTAATTGCATAATGTTCGCAACCGTAATGTGACGCAAATTGGCCAGAGATTCATGATGCCATCATCTTTTTTGAAACGCAGGTGGCAGGTGAATCAATGCTATTAGAGCGTCATGCCCATTATACATACGTTTGAACGACCAAACCTTTTTGTGTTGTTTACATCAAACCCAAAATAACTTGTAATAACAACAAAATTGGAACTTGGACAAACAGTACAAGGTTGGCAGGATTAAATTGCACATATATTCAACATAAATTTCAAAAGCTAACGGCAAACTTCAAGAACCGCAAATTATTTGGCAAGGTGTTAGATACACTTAGGTAACTGAATTTTATAAGAGATACAGTTGGGTGATTGATTTTCATAAGAGAGGCCTATTGCACACATATATCATGTTGTTTCTTGACAACCGGTCAAAATTGAGGACTACAATGAGATGAACTTAGAAGTGACTGCGGAATTGTCATATCCGATCACTCAGTCTAATGCATACAAGATTACATGTTGCTTATGCACAGCCTTTCAGCATGCAAAATCCAAGACCCCTTGTATGGAGAATGGTGAATGTATGAAGCATTTGTTTCGCAACTTTGCCAAAAAAAAACACGTGCGGACATAAATGGTTGTACCTAAGGAGAGATGGCCGTCGCTATTTTGTTGACAATATAAGCCATTATATATTAGTTGTTGGATTCTCCCGCAAAACTTGTATACTCAAAGCACAACACACACATTAAGGTTGGGGTAAGCTTTATGTACCGCCTTTGCACTCTTGTTTGAAGGTCAACTTAAACATTTTTTAACATTTTTGCCAAAACATATGTTTGTTGATTATTGCTATGAAATACCTTTAAATACGTCTACAAAGTCACAATCATGCAATTGTGGTCTTGCAAAGCACCAACAAGATTCAATAGTTCATCAATGCAAGCTATTTTTTGTACATTTCTCAGCAGCTTGGAGGCTACTTGGATTTCCAATGCACAATGGATCTCCAACAATCAAAGGTTTGCAAAGTCATCTATCCAATTGATTGACATCGTCTATCATGACATAATGCAAATGAAGGTAAGGAGGATATTTTTAATACAAATTGAGCTAGGAAGACAATTCTCACAAAATGATTTGAGGCTAATTGAACATTTTATATATAGACGTTCTTTCTTGCTTCACATTGCAGGCAAAGAAGGAAAATGACAATCTGAAAGAGGGAATTTGCAACAGCGTGTTTCTACTTTGCCGATAGCCACTTCAAACAATTTTGACGGTGGTAAAAGGCGCAACATCCTTGAAAGTGCTATCTTTGACACTTTCAAGGTTGCCTACATTACGCTTGAAATTAATGAATTTGATGAAGAGTGGAAGCAATGTCCCCGTGAAGTTGTAGCCTTGCAGTTAGATGCTAAGCTTCATTGTCCATCTTGTCGTGCTATTGCTATACAACAGAGGGGTTGTTCATTCAAGATTTAAAATTCCAATTGAGTTGGATCAAAATTCTATGTACATCATCCATTAACAAAGGGACTTGGCAAAATTGATACAGTGTACAAAGCTCATGCTCTAGGACAAGGTGCCAATTGTCAACAAACCTACTTTTGAAGTTGTCATTTGTATGCTCCACAATATAACCAAGCAAAATGTGCTCTTTGGAAGAATTACTCTTGTCAGGTGCAGAGATTTCAGACAGGTTTTACTTGTTCTTCCAAAGAAATAACGGCCAGACATTGTTGTAGCATTAATCAAGGAGTCTTACTAGTAGACAACGTTAAATTGTGCCTCTTACTTCAAAATACGAGTGTTGTTGCATCTCTAAAACACTTGCTGACATGGAAAATCAGACATTTGCGGATTGACTTTTCGCGCTTGGAAAAAACAAGTTGGACTTTGTTGGAGGAGATTTTGTCTGTTGTCCCTCCAATATGGTATTTCCTCAAAGAGACTATGAACGGCCTGATCGACGCAATTTACTCCAAAATGACAAGTGGCCAAAAAGAAATTTTCTAGCAGATCCGCTATTCTTGTAGCCCCGCTATTCTTGCAGCCTATAACAAGGATAGTAAAACTCAATGTTGTTGTGCTTGATGTAGTGCCTAGGGCAAGTCAAATTCTCTTTTGTGCAAGTAAGATGGACAATGAAGATGGCGCCATTGTGATACCATTGTGATCCATTGTGATACCATTGTGATCGAATTTATTGAATAGGGTGGAAGTCAACGAGTAGCCACCGCATTAGCTTATTGTAAACCATAAAATCTACACTAAAAAAAACACCCAAGCTTCACTCTTAATTCTAAATACGTTTCCAGGCTGGTCTAGCGTCTAGTTTTAAGTAGTTATTATCTAATTATGTCATAAAAGGTGTCTTCTATTGTAAAACTTAAGCTGTATGCATGTATTTTAAAGGTTTTCAAGGTAAACAACCTACACTCTTCAGGTATTTGGAGCACTCGGCATTAATCCAAATATGAGAGTGATTTTGACATGAGCCTCGCTCTTTGTCATAGCTATGTGTGTGCCCAAGCTTCTATTTATGCCATGCTAGACAAATGGATACTTGTCCATTTTCTTAACTCATTGCTTTGTTCATTAATTAATTATTCATTTTATAACACACAAATTTACCTCAAGCAATTTACAATCCATCTTAATCACGTCCGTCCACTAATACTCCAAGCTCCACATGGACTTACAATCACACAAGTTAAAACTTAAACAACTTCACAAGTTAGAATTGAATTTAAAGTTTCCTTCTTTGAATATTTCTTTCTAACAAATTCTCTTTCGACAAGCTAATTTCTTTTAATAGAATTCACTATTTGACAAAACTAATCTTATCTCAAAATAATTGCAAATTATCCTTATAATGACTCTATTTTCTTTAATGCAATTAATTCAATGAATTTAATCAACTAATTTCCAATACATGAATTCTTACTCACAAGTATATTTAGTTTCTAAACACATTTTATTTTCTTTAAATGTCACTTATTCAATAAGTGAAACATTAACATCTTAAATTGATTCATAATTTAAGGAATTCTTTTTACTAAATTTCCATTTTCTTAATTGTTAAGATTCTCTTTACACAAATCACATGCATGAAGTTTCTCAATCAATTGCACTAAACACAATTTACACAATAAAATATATATTCACATAAATATTCTTACAACCATTGTAAGAGTTTCATTACTAGCTCCAAGCTAGGACGCACATTTTGTCTTCAATGTGGTAAAACAATTACAATAAAATGCAAGACAAATCTTCTAGAGGTAAGTCTAACCTTCCACTCAAGCTTAGATTACTTAGAAGCATTCAATCTTACAAATACTAGCTTCCAACAAAGATAGGACACACATTCTCTCACTCAAAGATGTGGTAAATTCTAAATGAAATTCCATCTTCTTATTCTAAAATTATGAAGAGCCACAATTCTTTCTTAAAGGTTTCTTCTCAATTTTTCACATCTCTTCTAATCCTCTCTTTAAACCTTTTCATATATTCAATGGTTATGACCTTTTCCAAAGGTCTCTCTATTATTCCTTCCACACTACTTCAAATCCTTTTAAGATATTTTGACCTTTTTATTTAATTCAAATGTTCAATTTAACTTTTAATACTACTTAACTAATTTTGAGTATATTTTTAATCCTTTAGGCTATAAAAATGAGAAAAAAACTAATTTTAACATTATGGCTTTGCACTTATGCTTAAAGTTGATACACTAATGATGCTTTTGCGTTATTTATATTCATCAAACAGATTATGTACCGATTATTATTACTAATTACTAATATTAAATCATTACCACCATGTTAAGCATGACATTAGTTCCTTGTACATCAATTGTTAGAGGTAAACAAAAGGTGTAGTATATTCAAAATTTTGTAAGGAGTGGAAGTTCAAAAATTGTCAATTCACGTTTTATTTTTTTGTGAACTAAAAATGTTTTAGAATGAGAATTCAAATGGTCAATGAAAAGGTTTACACCTCATAATCCCGTGAGGAAAAATAAAAGTAAAAAATATGAAAATCTCTAAGTTTTTTGTGGAAAAGAAGAAGATTTTTTGGTACCTTGCCCAACAATGTGTGACAACGTGTGAAAATGTTTGACTTGGATTAATATGCTATTTTTTTACTAAAGACAAGAGATTTCCTTATCATAATATGAAAGGATTTATTATTATTTTCTATCATTGAAAATTTCACATTAAAAAGAGTGTCCTAACAAATGTTTTTGGAGTTGCCCAACGTGCCCGCTCTCCTCATTTGAACTTCAAAACCCTATAATTTTTCATTAAAAGTTGTATATAGAAAAAATTGGACTTACACAAAGCTTTTAATCATGTCCATCTACAATAGATATTTCAAAAAATAATGTTATAAATTGACATAGTAGGAACTTGTCCGAACCTTCAAGAGTCCCCCGAGGGGACTTTTGGTAATTTAGGTATTATGAGCGCTAGACTTCCTTTTCCAATACGCCACAAGTAGTTTCCAATCCACATTGCGTATGCCATGACTATCAACAAGTCACAAGGCCAAACGCTTCCCATGTTGATATCCATTTGACCAAGGACGTTTGCTCACATGGACAATTGTATGTTAGATTTTTGCCTGCGGCGTCTCCCAAAACTGTTTTGGCGCTTTTGGAAGGAGAAATACATTGAGATGACAAAATAATGCACAATATTGTTTAAAACAAAACGGTTTGATAGTCGAGTTTCTTTTTCAATCTAATTTTCAAATTATCTCCAATTTTTTAACAAAATGTACATCACTGATGACTACCTTTGCCTTGTTAGGGTTGACAAGTGCCTACACTAGTATCTTATGTAATACATGGATGGCACTTAGAATAAGATATTGATAAAGAGTTGGGAAGTTACGGAAACAATACCTTATCCATGCTATCTTCAATTATCCAACATATTAATCCACTTGTTTTCCATCAATATTATTGATAGTAATTATCATTTTCTTGGTTGTCAAGAGTATAGTATGATGTATCTCAAGCACTCTTTGGATGAGTAATCTCTTGGAAGCACTCTATCGTATCTCTCCATGTCGTCAATAGTATATGTTGTATAGCCACTTTACTACTACATATACTTATGATCTATGCAAATCTCATAAGAGCTACCTTATCATAAACATACATAACATGTAACTATTAGCAAACCTACCAATACAAGGCAACCATGTAGAACTCGGAAATAATAAAGATCAAAACTCTTCTTCTTACTCTATTCTTATAGAATTAGTCCTTCCAACTCTTCCTTCTACATCCAAATCTAAACTTGAAAAGAATGAAGGTAATGCAGGCGGTTTGGGGTTACAACCACCCCAAAACAATCCTGAAATAACCCTTTTCACACCTCCAAACTTGCCTAATGTTAATTCAGTCCTATTAAGTCCAAACTAGGCCCCCCTTAGGCAAAACTAACAATTAAACTATACTACCAACCCCTAAAGAGACACTTAATCTTCACTGTTGCCATAAGCCATGACAATTGTCGTATCTCTCCATGTCATCAATAGTATATGTCGTAGAGCCACTTTACTACTACATATACTCATGATTTATGCAAATCTCATAAGAGTTGCCTTATCATAAACATACATAACATGTAACTATCAGCAAATCCACACAATACAAGGTATCCATATAGAATTCCACAATTGCCCCCCTAGATGTGTACTGCGTCCTCGCAATGAGCTAGCAAATGAAAACATGCTCCTGAACTCAATAACTGTTGACAAAATATACTATAACAAACATGAAGTTGATAATAGTCCATTTGAGTCTTCAAACCAAGTTGTAAATAGAGGGATAAGTTGGGTACAATTGAGCCCCATCCTCAATCGCTTCCAACGCCATTTTCATGGTCGGGCTCTACTTTCAACTTAGCAGTACTCTTGATGATGGAACATTCTCACTTCATCCATGCGATATACTTTATTGGATAACGATGAATACTTTGGTGATCCGTAGTCTTTCTTACCCGTTTGTACCATCAACTAATAAAATATCATAGCTTGATGTACATGCAACAAACCATTCTTGAAATGAAGCAATGAGTAAAAAGTTATTGATTTCTAAGCCTTGAACATCACCAAGGCTAGTAGAAGCCGGTTAGAGGTTGTTGATAACCTTGAGGCCAAGCGGATCGGGGGATGAATCGGACTTGGATGGATGACCAATGGATGACCGGGGGCTTAAAGGCCAATAGGTAACCGGTCATCCATCCAAGTCCTATTGGCCTTCAAGCCCCCAGTTAATTTTTATAATAGCAATAAACCTCCAATTACTACCCGGTAACTGTCACAATAATCGAGTTACTATTTATCCTCACAGTAACTGTCCATTTACTTGATGATAATTTTCTAGTTACTATTATCCGACAATAACTTCCTAGTTACTATTACTTGGCTATAAGTATAGTTACTACCCGCCGATTCACTTATCCGGTCTAGTCACCCTTACCTCCAATGTCAGCTTTGTCTCTTCCAAAATTCCTTCTATCAATGTTGCAACTCCGACAACAACTCCAGAATACCTCAAAAAGCAACCGCTCTCGGATACAAGCGCTCCAAAAACCTTCGACACTCCGCTATCGCTCCAACTGTTGTTGCTGCTTCCGCTGCCATTGCTATTACGCCTCCACAACACTTCCACAACGTCTACACCGTCTACGGACCTCAATACATCCGCGGCATCTACAGGTCCACAAAATCTCTTTTCACAACAAGTAATCTCTACCATTACATTCCAACAACTAAAAAACTAGATTCTTGTCAAGTAATGAAGATCAAAATCCTTCTTCTTACTCTATTCCTACAGAATTAGTCCAGAAAAGTAGAGGAAAAGAAGAAACCGCGACTAAGCTTTGTATTACATGGTAAACTGCCAACATCAACAAGCCTCCAAGCCACACACCGTCCCAACTCTCCCTTCTACACCCAAATCTGAACTTGACAAGAATGAAGGTGACACGGGCGGTTTGGGGTTACCATCGCCTCAAAATAGTCCTAAAAGAACCCTTTTCATACCTCCAAACTTGTCTATTGATAATTTAGCCCTATTAAGTCCAAATTAGGCCTCCTTTAGGCTAATCTAACAATTAAACTATACTACTAATCTCTAAAGAGACACTTAATCTTCACCGTTGCCATATACCATGACAAAGTGATGTTGGATTGACCACAAATCGGATGTGGCTAGCATAGATGCAAATGATGAAGAAAGTTTCGAATCTTGAATTGGATGAAGGTTAAGATTCACTCAAAGAAAATGTATTGGGATACAATACACATGGAATTTTTAGTCCCTAAAGGACCAAGACCACTCCAAAATTGCCTCTCTAAGATGAGGCGTTGCAAGACTAAATGAATTTCTTTTTATTGTATTCAACCATAGATTCTTCAAGTTCACTTCTACGAAAAGACACCCAAAAAACATCGTAAACCTTGACAGCACAAATTGTAAGATACATTCATTTGAAGAGTGCAATATAGTATATGTCTTCCTTGCGTGAATAGGGTGAGCGTACTCAGACTCAAGATAATGACATATTTCATTACCACGCACTTCATAAATTTTAAGATCTATGTTCTACCTTTTATTAGGTCATTACAAGCCAAAATCCAACAGTAATGGAGGTGTGTAGGATGAGAGAAATGGACTTGCAATGACTAGAGGTATAGAAAGTAGCCATTTACATATGGAAGCAAAAAAAAATTTAAATACAATTATTGTTGGATCTAAGATCCGAATAGAGGATAGAATCATTATACCTTCTTTCATTGATAAAAATAATATTAAACAATTAAATGAAAATCCTTAATTTCTATGTGTTTTTGAGTAATAACAATGAGGATTGCCAAGAACTTTTCTCCACTGCTACTTGCCTAAAAAATAGTGTTCTATTCATCTCTACAATAAAACTATTCAACTTTATAGTACCAAGCTCATTCAACTCTATGGTACCATGCCTATTCAACTCTATGGTACCATGTCCATTCAATTCTATGGTACTATGCCCATTCAACTCTATGGTACCATGTCCATCCAACTCTATAGTACCATGCCCAATTGCCCCAAACTCAAGCTTTTTATATTCTAGGCACCATAATTTGTTTCCTATGTCTAAAAAAATAAAAGTTTATTGCAAAGATAACCCATATTATAAATCTCACTAAAATCTTCGAAAAATAATCTTCAAAATTGGATATTTAGGAACCTGCTCAAACTCAACTTGTAACCCATAGGCAAAAACTGTCGTTTAGGAGTTGACACAAAAATTGATGGATGAAAACACACCTCGATGATAGTACAATAAAAAATCTTTATATATTATCTCTTTAATCCTCTAAGGCGAGGAAGGCCAATATGTGGTCTTTTGGGGGATGAAATCACATTATAGCAGTGAATTGAGGATACATGGCCCAAAATAGTCTTTGCAATAGACGTGCAATAGGTTACGACCATTCTAATGAGACCATTGGCACACAAATTGGCATTGAGAATCGATGGTTAGCTTGATTTCCGTGCATTGGGGTCGCGATGAAATGTACCCTCTTTGTAAATGATGTTCTATATGATATGTTGCACTTGTAGGTTCTTTGAGGCCCCATGAGGTTGTAGGCCTTAAAGGATTAGGTGTTAGAATCCCATACAAGTTATTAAAATCATGCTCCCTAGAAATTTACGATATAAGTGTTATATGTTTAAAAGTGTTATGAGATGTCTCGCTCCCTACTTCATTAATTTTACTATTATGAATCTTATAGTTGAAAAATAAGAGAAATTTTGGGGCAATAAAATAAGAGTAGTGACAGTAACATAGTGCAAGGTAGTAAAAGTGGCTGCGGAAAACTCAATTTAGGATCATTTAGGGTGACTATTTTTAATGGAAATGGCACAGTAGATGAAAACGACCACCCCGGGTAGAAAAATAAATGTCACCAATTATCAAGATCAAGTTTTAAATCTATATATATTCTACATACAGAATTGGATTGATTTTCGTGACCGCGTGCGTGCGGTCAAGCTTATCTACGCAAACTTCCAAAAACATAGATAAGCTTTTGCTTTGATGCTTTTACTTTGATACTATATATTGTCCCCTCCGAGACAATAGGGGTTCCACTAATATGTAATAACACTATATATATGTTACAGTTTTTCTGCTCCGCACCTGTAACAAACATATAAAGAGTTGAGACTGTAATCGCCCGTGAAAGAAGGGGTGAAGGGGGTGAATATGAATCTGAATCTGGGTTGGAGAAAAAAGGGTGAATGGTGGCATGCCAGGTAGCGTGCAGTAAACAACAAGTTGTTGTGCAACCGGCATCTCGGGCCACTCCACACCACACCTGGTGGCGGCCCACTTGGGGTGGGGAAGGGAAGGTAGTGGAGACCGCTCCACTGCGACCTCAGGCTACCGGTAGCGCGATCGAGTGATTGCCTGGGGAACAACCAGTGACAACCAGTGAAGTGCGTGGAACGAGTTCCGACTTGGAACTTGTACAGACACAAGCAGGCACAGCGACCGGGGCAACGCCGCGGGGGAGAGGACAGGGCGTCACGGTCAGGACGCCCGTGTTGTCGTCGTCGTCGCTGCTGCTGCTGCTGCTGCTGCTGCTGCTGCTGTCGCTGTCGTCGCGTAGAAGCCCTCGGCGAGCTGGGAGTGTGTGCGGTGCCTCGGCAAGCGTGGTTGCAGTGCCCGCCCGCGCTCTCGTCTCTCGCTCGCGTCCTGCTCTTTCACGCCGACCGGCGGATCCGGTGATCAGCGATGGTGCAGGTGCTGTGTGAGGGAGGGTTAGGGTTTGTGGCCATGGTGGAGGTGCTGGTGCCGTCGCCGTCGTCCGCGGCCGTGAGCTCTCGGCGGTCGTTCGTGCAGCAGCCGTCGTCCCGCGTGGTGGGTGCGGCGTCGTTGGCGTGCTGTGTTGTGGACGTCTCGTCGTGCGGGGCGCCGGTCCAGGACGCCACGGCTGCGCCGCCCCGCACGCGTGATAGCTACAAGCTGGCGCCGCGGACGCTGGCGTTGAAGACGCGCAAGGTTCGCAAGCGCGGCGGCGGCGGTGGCGGGCGGAGCGACGGCGACATGGGCGATGGCGGCGACTTTAGCGACGGCAACTGCGGGGGTGACGGGAGCTGGGGTGGCGGGCGGGACGGATGGGATTCCTGGGGCGAGAGCTGGAACGATGAAAGCCGGCGCTGGGACGAAGGCCGCGACGCGCTCACGCTGCTGTACCAGGCCGCGTGCTGGCTCTCGCTGTCCAAGTGTGTACACTATGTTGTTGTCAAGGCCGTCGGATGGGGTCGTGAGGGGCCCTCGGCCTCCGTGGACGAAGCGCCGTTTGCGCGCTGTTCTTCCGTCTTCCTGCAAACGTCTGTTCGTCCACCCCTGGTTGACAAGCTCATTTGTTGAGCGCGGTGCCGCGTTCTCCCTTTTGACATCATGATCACTGCCTGTCTGGGCTTGTGGAAGCAGACTCTCGTGTGATCTTCCTGAGAGAGCTCCGGCCGAAGGTTGCGAGAGCTGGAATCCATCATTTGTGCATTCCCGACGCAGTTCTGCATTTATGATTTCATTATTGGGTGCCTGGGACATTCTGCTCGATGTTGTACTGTACTGAAAATGACGGACGAGAGTTTCTGGCCGATCGTCTGCATAGCTTAAGATCCATGTCAAAGATGTCACGGATCCGTTCTCTGTAGTGCTCAGTTCCTGCGGAGACATTGTAAAAATTATTCTAGGTTCTCGTCAGTTAGGGGCCCGATGCTGGGCAATTTTTGTACATATGGATTTACGTTGGAACACTTAATCAGTTTCAAGTTGTAGGGATTGATTGCCTTCGCAGATATTGTAACAAAGGGAACTACATCAAGGCAGTAAAATACTTAATGCAATGTGCTCCTTGTGGACTAGTCTTTTCAGATGAATTTTCTCAGGATCCAAGAATTCCGGAACCTGCTCATGTAGCTGATATCTGGAGATGGAGTATCTGCGTGGACGACCGTGCGCGCTCGATGGTAAGATACAAGGCAGGTATATCCTGGCTTCTGTGACAAGTCAAGGTTTATTACTTATAGTTTCATCAGTTGTTTCCATTATTCACAGATCTTAACTCTCATGATGTTCATTGGTTGTTCCTTGCCTGATCTAGGTCGTCGTGTTGGTTGGTTGTCTAGTTGCCATGATCTGGTTTGCTTTTATTTTTGTTCTTGTTCAATGCTTGGTGCTGGTTTTGAGGAACTCTACCGTGCATGTTTGTCGCTGAGGTGGTTTCCTTGCAAGGATGCTTGTGATGGTGTCTGATAGGAGAGGTGAAGGATAGGCTGAAAGACATCAAGAAGAATCTAGAGTGTTATTGCCGTGATGCAAATGTTGAAGCTCGCAGTGCATTCGTTTATTCTATTGTTTTGCTTTCAGTAATAGACAATAGAATCGTGGTTTATCGAAAAGAGAGCTCATGGACGACTGGTTGATTGTTTTATTGATGGTTGTCATGTCACGAAGGGTGTTAAGCTTAATATGTCTTCTGCCTTGCTTGCACTTTTGCAGGATCCCCAGCAAGAACGGAACACATAAAACATGAAGGACAGCGGTATTGCTACAAATTGGAGTTTTCCTGAATGTGAGAGAGGTGACCTATTTGTCACCCCGTAGTTTATGCCCCCTTTGCACCAAGAGCTAGGCTGCAAGCACTAATATTGCACTAATGCACAATTTACCATGTGGTTAAAAAATATTATCGGAGTTCATATGGCCATGTTGTAATTTAACCCTAAATTTCTTTGAAAATTTTACACCAAAAACACTTCAAACCTATTGATTCTAGTGCAATGAGTAAGGAAAGAAACTACAAACTTCCATTTCAAGTTTTAACCGGAGGATCTCAATTAAGATCAAATAATTAAGTAACATACTCTAATATTTCATGAATTTTGACTGCATGGATTCAAAGATTATAGTGTTTGAAGTAAAGAAAATGGTTCATTATCTTCCCTGCATTGTGTGGATTTGTAGACAATTTTTGCACTATACAAGGTCTAAATTCATTATGACCATGTCAAGCATGATATTAGTTCCTTGTACACCGATTTTTAGAGGTAGAAAAGGGATGTAGCATTTTCAAGTTTTTTTGCAAGAGTGGAGGCTCAGAAATTGCCAATTCATGCTTTATTTTTTTGTGAACTTGATATGTTTTAGATTGAGAATCCAAACTCTCAATAAGAATATTTTCACAACATTTTGTAGTGGAAAAAATAATAAGTAAAAAATATGATGATCACTATGTTTTATGACCAACAATGTGTGAGAATGTGTGAAAATGTTTGACTTGGGTTAGTTTACTATTTTTCACTAAAGACAATTAATGTTTTTGACAATATTGAAAGAAAACGATATTATTAGCTAGAATTGAAAATCCCACATCTGAAAGAGAATTGCCCAAGATTTGCAAAGCCCACCTTGGGAATTTGATCATGTAAGGGTTAAGTATTTTAAAACCATGGAGTGAAGTGTCTAAAGTAGTATAGATGAGAATGTTCACATCAATCATAGATAACCTACAGTCATGTACTACACTAAAGATCACATTTAGTGTATGTCACACTAATTGATTTACAAATGCTATAACTTTTTACTCTTGATGAATATTTTTACCAACTATGTCTATAATGATCCACCTCTTTGTGTAGTGTAGATAGTTGTGCTCATAGTAAAAATATTCATCAAGAGTAAAAAATTATTGCATTTATAAATACTTTAGTGTGACATACACTAAATGTGATCTTTAGGGCCAGTTTACACTAAGGTGAAGAAGTGCACCGGTCGGTCAAGAATTTCAGCCCAGGACATGGTTATTTGAGGCAAGGGACGATGTGCAAGGCCATGTTTCTTGTCTGAGGCTTTGAGCTCGCCCAAGAAACTTGACCTCTGGAGAACCTCCCCTCCAAAAAGTGTCGCCACATTGGCAGCCATGTCATTTTTTCATCCATGCATAAAATTCTCCATCAGAGGACTCTTGGCCGTAGTGTAAACCCCCATCGGAAAAGAGCGTCACTCTTGGCCAATCGAATTTCAGAATTCCCCTAGAATTCATGACCGATGGACTTCTCCACCGTAATGTAACTTGGCCCTTAGTGTAGTGGAGTAGATTAGCTTGTCCATATTTCCACCACAATCTACCTCTCTCTAGTATTCATGGTAAACAACAAAAGTACGGAGTGTAGTAGGAAGGGGTATCACATTAGTAACTCGGGCCACATGGAAGCTAATGCCCAGATAGAGTTACACCGACCCCCTTGAGCTGTGTCAATTTAATTTCATGAAATTTTTGTCGTCAAACACATGTTCATTGTTAGGTGCATATACTAAGATGCACAATAGGACCATGCCTTGCTTCTTGGTTATGGCCTAATGCAACCAGGTAAGAGCACATGTTCATGTGGTACAAGGCGGTGACTAAATTTCTTATTCTGTGTCTAGCAACACTCACTATGACCACCTTTGCCTGAACAAAAACAAAGGCAACTGGATAATAATACATTGTAACCACCAAGACAAGTAATCAATGAAATGATCAAGATCACAAGGATTATGAGAGGTCTCATGGAGAAGCAATAATGGTGGTGGCTACCTTCATGATTTGCACTTTGTAATGTCAAAATTATTGACCAAAACCATGCGCCATATTTTTGTAACTTCACACATAATACTAGTGAAAAAGTCATATGGCGTATGAAAATGTCATAAATGATGTTTACACAAATCTTGCCAATTTAAAAAGCACAACCGTTGTGTGTAATGGTGGTCAAAGTACCATTTATAGGATAATTATTCACATCACCAATTTGAGTTGAAGGCATTCACAAGGCTAATATAGTAACACCATATTTTTGAAAATCTCACATGCAAATGTGACATTTTCAAGGATATTTTGTATTCAATGTAACTCATTCTTGACAAATACTATTACTGTACGCACCGGTCAGTTTCAGCACCTCCATGTAAAATTATTTATTTTTACAAATCATAATGGTTTAGACACAATGAGTATTAGGTGATCACATGCTAAGGTTGACCCCTTGTCCTTTTTTACGACATTGTACAACTAATCTAGTACAATGAGTATGAAACTTGGAATCCTCAATATTCCGGCGATTTTATGGGTATCTTTTTTAGATTGTGCAAATTATGCAAAGGGTGGATTTGTTGCATCTTCTAACATCTTTTATCCGTTGACATAGTTTACATTTTCATGAACAATCAAATTTTGTGTAACGCTAAGGAGATGTTCCTTTCACTTTGTTTTGTCCTCGGTCTCTAAGTCGACCTCTTGGTCTGGCAATTTGCAAGATGTAGAGGAGAGATTTTGATGGCGGTGTGCTCAAGGTTTTGATGGTGGTTTTGATGGCATTGTGCTCCAAGTTTTGATGGAGGTTTTGATTTGTAGACTAGTGCTTGTTTCTTGTTTAGGGTTTGGAATTGTCATTATTCCGGGCAATGGGAATCACCCGCTTTGCCAATAGATGTGCGGTATCAATGAAAAAGGATTTCTTGTCCAAGGACTGAGGACTACATTGCATCTAGAGAGAGTCTAAGAGTGGGGAGGCGAAGAAACAACAACAAATTTGGCAGTTGCAGAGGAAGAGAGATGAAAAGGTAAGATTGTTTGCCACTACCTCTAAAAATGGAGAGGAAGGCAATGAGTTGTCTTCACGGAAACTATCTCGTGTGGTGACCAAGATTGTAAACTTTATAAGGAATACGATGCAAGCTTGTTCTAGTACCACATCTTTGAGATTGAAGATGATGAAAGCTTTTTGGAGGATGAGTGCATAACGTCATTCCTTCCAAAGTATTATCCTCGTAAACAATATGCAATGGTTCAGTTTGAATTCTAAAAGATTTATCAATAAGAGTCGGAGGTCGTCAAGGGTGCTCAATTAAAGGACAAGCTTGTTAGGAAGGTTGTTCTTCTGAATGCAGCTGTATCAACAAATGCAACAAACACAAAATCTTTGTTTGGGATTTTAAAGGTGAATCCATATAATCTAAGGGTAGCATTGCAACGCAAGAGTATGCAAATGACAAACACTTATTTTGCACTGACAAAATGAAAGAAGAGGCTAGATATGGCTAAGGATATGAAAGACATTGTTATAAAATGGTGAACTGAAGAGACTCGCGTAAGTTCAAACACAAAGGAGATTGTACAAGAGTGGCTGAGTCCTAAGACATACAAGAAACGGTGTCTTAGACTAAGGGGATTTCATACTATGGACCAAGGACCGAGGAGGCTTTTGGAATTTTAGGGGTTAATGATAAGGACCCTTAACCCCTAAATTTCATTGACAATTTTATAGCAAAAGTACTTCAAATTTTCTAATTAAAGCAAAGAATACTATCAGAGTAGAAGGAAACTAATACTTTTATTTCAAGTTTAGACTGTAGGATCTCAATCAAGACTCTTTAAATAGCATACTCACTAAATATTATAAACTTTGATTGCACGGATTGAAAAATTATAGTGTTTAAAGTAGGGAAAACAATTTGTTTTCTTCCCTCCGTTGAGTGGGTCAGCAAATTTTGATTTCACTTAATATTAAATTTTTGCACTACTCAAGGTCTCAATTCATTACCATCATATTAAGCATGATATAGGTTCCTTGTACACCAATTCTTAGCGAGAGAGAGAGAGGAATAAGGCATATTCAAAACAATTGTGCAAGGAGAAGAGGTTCAAAAGTTGCCAATTCACGTTTTTATTTATTTATAGAAATTGAATAAGTTTAACCCCAAATTACCAAGAACGTCCTTGAGGACTCTTGAAGGTTTGGGCAGGTTCCTACTGTGTTGATTTATGACATTCTATTTTGAGATTTTTTTGTAAAGGGACATTACTGAAAGCTCTGTGTGAGTCCAATTTTTTTCCTAAATCCAACAATTAATGAAAAAGTAATAGGGTTTTGACGTTCAAATGAGGAGAGCGGGCACGTTGGGCAACTCCAATTTTTTTTGCTAGGACACTCTATTGAATGTGAGATTTTCAAAAATAGAAAATAATACTGTATCCCTTCACATTGTCAAAAAAATCTCTTCTCTTTAGTGAAAATAAGCATTCAAATCCAAGTCAAACATTTTCACACATCGTCGCACATTGTCGGGCAAGGTACCAAAAAATCTCCTTCATTTCCACATAAAACTTAGAGATCTTATGATTTTACTTTTGATATTCTCCACGGAATTATGTGGAGTAAAAATCCTTATAAACCATTTGAACTCTCGTTCTAAAACATATTAACTTCACCAAAAAAAAAGTGAATTGACAATTTTTGGACCTCCACTTCTTGCACATTTTTTTAATATGCTACACTCTTTATTTACCCCTAAAAATTGGTGTACAAGGAAATAATATCATGCTTAACATGGTGGTAAGGAATTTAGACCTTGTGTAGTGCAAAAATTGGACACCAAGTGAAGTAAAAAACTACCAATCCACTAAACGTAGGGAAGAAAATGAACCCCTCTCTGAACTTCAAACACTATATTTTTTAAATCCGTGTGATCAAATTTTATGAAATTTTGTGAGTATGTTTCATATTAAGTCTTAATTGATATCCTATGGTTAAATCTAGAAAAAAAAGTTTTGGTTTTCTTCCTTACTCATTTCACCGAAACAAGCAGTTTTGAAGTGTTTTCGGTGAGAAATTAGCTTGGTAATCTAGGGGTTCAGAGTGATAAGTTGAATGGCCAATGAGGAGGTTTATACCACATATTGTTGTGGAAAAAATAAAATTATAAAATATGAAGACCTCTAAATTTTATGTGGATAAGAAGAAGTTTCTTGGGTACCTTGCCTAACAATGTGTGGCAATGTGTGAAAATGTTTGACCTCAGTTATTATGCTACTTTTCACTAGAGATAATTTTTTTTAAGAGAATAGAAAAGGAAATAGTATCACTTGCTAGTATTGAGAATCCCACATTTAACTTCCAAAGGCCCAAGAATTCCCTTGGGGGACTCTTGAAGGTTTGGGTAGGTTCCTATAGTGTCAATTTATAACACCCCTCTTTCAAATTTCTATTGTAGATGGACATTACTAAAAGCTTTGTGCGAGTACAATTTTTTCCTAAATCCAGCATTTAATGAAAAAGTTATAGGGTCTCGAATTCCAGATGGGGAGAGAAGGCACATCAGGCAACTCTAAGAGCTTTTGCCATGACACTCTTTTAACCCCTAAAAGCCCAAGTGTACGTACCACGTACGTTTGGGATTTTGGGCATGTACCTTTGAGTGGAAAATATACTCCGATTCTTATGAAAATTTTACAGTACATTGTCCTTGATGAAATCTATATGGGGAATTTTTCAAATATGATTTTGGACTTTTGGTTCAAAAGTTATTAGCCTTCAAAGGTCAAAATGGGGACTCTGGACTATAGGGGCAGCCATGTCAACCAATGCAATTTGAGGAGAAAAAAGGGGCAGAATTTTGGGACAAAAAGGGCAAGGAAAGGAATCCAGACTTCTATGCACAAAGTCCAAGTAGAAAAAGCATTGAAAATTATTAAAAGAGTTGTTGAAATAATTTAAAAAAAAACAACAAACAATCAGCCGTTAGCTGGCCTGTCAGCATCCCGCGCCAGAAGCGGGCCCGCCAAAAAAAAAAAAAAAAAAAAAACTTTTTCTTTGTTTTTTTGTTTTTTTGGCGGGCCCCGTCCAGCTCCGGGGGCGGTCAACAATGGGACAAATTGGCCACCCAATTTCAAGCACTGCCCTTTCCCATAATGCTTTATTTATTCCATATATTCATGAAAATTGTGGATTTTACTAATTTTAGTCGTTTCTTTTTCTAAAATTAGTGAAAAAATAAATTGAAAGTTTCCACCATTGGGATTCTCAAATGCAACAACTTGTATGATACAAACAATTTCATATCACTTACGTAGTAATTGTCAACATTTTGTACCCCCTTTCAGTGAAGTGTATATTTCTACATCTATTACCCCTCGAATTGACCTCAAATTTTGCACACAAATAGCTAACAACATATAAGTCATATTGGTAAAAGATTTGATCACATGTCAATGTAAAAACTAGAAGATATACCTAGTCAAAGTAGGCTGACCTTGCCGGGCAAGGGGGGAAAATAACTTTTCTTTGCACTATAATCTTCACATCCGTGTGGTGGATCGCAACCAAATTTGTACAGTAGGGTGACATTCAAATTGGCGTTTGGGCAATTCCAGGGATGGTGTCCCACACTGCTGCCAACTTTGACGCCCTCCACAGGGCTGAAAAATTGTTCTTTTACCCTGAAATTTTGGGAACAGCATCACCTCTATGTTAAAAACATGCATACCAAATTTCAAGTCCAAAGGATTTATAAAACAAAAGATATTAAAAATTAACCACCATGGGGTAGCTGTGAGAAAAGTTTCTCAACCGCCAACTTTGACACCATCCCAAGGATTGAGGAAATTTTTTTTGCCCATGGAATTTTTGGAGTGAGAACACCTTTATGTTGATTACATGTGTGGAAATTTTCAAGTCCAAAAAATGCACAAAAAAAATCACATCCCAAATCTACCAACATGTGTAATTGTGAGAAAAAAAGGGAAAAACCATTTTACTACTTCCAACTTTGACACCCTCCCTAGGATTGAGGGTTTGTTATTTCAACATGAAATTTTTGACACATGGTAACCTTTCTGTTGATAACATGTGGGAAAATTTTCAAGGCCAAAAAATGTATTCAAAAGAAGATATTCAAAATCTACTAACATGGGGGTTAGTTGTGAGAAAAGTTTCATAGCTGTCCACTTTGACACCCTCCCAAGAATTCAAAAAAAATTATTTGTCCATGAAATTTTGGGTATGAAGTCACCGTCACGTCAAATACAAGTGTGGAAAATTTCAAAATCCAAAAGATTTACACAAAAAAACATATACCAAGTCTACCAACATGTATTGTTGTGACAAACAAAGGGGAAAGTTTACCACTACTTCCAACTTCAACACCCTTCCTAGGATTGAGTTTTTGTTGATACATAATGAAATTTTGGCCACAAGATCATCTCTATATTGGTAACATATAAGATAGATTTCAAAGCCAAAAGATGTATATACAAAAAAAAATTATTCCATATCTACCAATGTTTGTAACAATGAGAAACTATATTGAAGGGGCATATTGAGAATGTCAAATTATCTTTGACACCTCGTACTCTTCATTGATTTTATTCATGTGACTAAGCTACCAAACATAAATGCATCTTGAAAAGATCAATGAAATCTACATGTGGAATTGCAGAGTTGTTTTGTGTAGAAGAATCCACTTGTCATAAGGTTTGGTGTGCATTATGCACGTATGACGAGTTTTCTCCTCCAAATATCTGTTGAGCACTATGCAAAGGAAATGTTGTGTGTATTTTGTCATGTGATTTGTAATAGAGTGAATGTTGAGATGGTATTGAGAGTGAATGTTGAGATGGTATTGAGAGTGAATGTAGAGATGGTATTGAGAGTGAATGTTGAGATGGTATTGAGTGGACATATTAGATATGGGCTGAGTGTTGTTGACTGATTGAGTAGACAAATCACATATGGGCTGATCCATTGAGTGGGCATATCACATATGGGCTGATTTATTGAGTGGATATATATTTTTTTTTGTTGAGTGTTGTTGACTAGTTTACTGAGTGTTGACGAATCACATGTGGCATGAGTATGTCCAAGAGTATTTTTTGGTTCACTCAATTGATGCACATGCCATGGTTATCATCTAATGCACATGCCATGGTTATCACCTAATGCACATGCCAATGTGAGTGTTATGTTGTTGATTGATTTATTTAGTGCACATGCCATAAGCTGAGTCCTTTGTGTTTACTGAATTATATAATCCAATTGCCATAGGTTGAGTGTTATATTGATTACTTATTGAAGAGCATTTAGTATTGTATCAACATCATAAAAAATAGTCTATAATGGCAATTTCAGATGAAATCCGTGCTCGCATTATAGGTTTGAGTGAGGGAGGAAATACAGGAGTTCAAATTGCAGCCACTACTGGAGTTTCTCTTAGAACAGTTCAGAGGTTAGTAAAAACGTTTAAAGAAGATGGAACTTATAAGCGCAAACCTTGTGGTGGAAGTCACGCTAAAAAACTTAGTGAGAGAGATGTGAATAATATTGTGCGTTATGCAAAAACTCATTGTCGTTCCTCGGTCTCAGAGATTACTAATATGTGCCGTACTCAAGTGTGTAGACGTACTATTCAAAGGGTATTACATAAAAGTGGTATTTTTAGTCGAATTGCAGTCAAAAAACCTTTCTTGACATCCCATCACATGTCTCAACGGTTAGCTTTTGCTCAGAAGTACCATGGATGGAAAAGACAATTACACATGTTGGTAGATTTGGGATGTGATTTGGGATGGGATTTGTACTGTAAGTTCATATACGTGTCTATTTTAAGATTGTACAGTTAAAAGTCTAAAATTAGACTTTAATGTTAAATTTCGTTGCCACTTGTTGATGATGGCAGTTTTGGAGTGTTTCATGAGGGAAAATGCCTGGGCTTTTAGGGGTTAAATGTGATATTTTCAATAATAGCAAGTAGTCTTATTTCCTTTCCTTTCAGAGAATATTTCTTGTCTTTAGTGATATAAAGCACATTAACCCAAGTCAAACATTTTCACACATTGGAACATTGATAGGCAAGGTACCAAAAAAACTTGTTCTTTTCCAAATAAAACATAGAGATCTTTATATATTTTACACTTTATTTTTTCTACAACAAGATGTGGCGTAAACCTTCTTATTTACTCTCATTATAAAATACATTTAGTTCACAAACAAATAAAACATGAATTGGCTGTTTTTGAACCTCCACTCCTTGCAAAATTGTTTTGTATATGCTACACCCCTTCTCTACCTTTCAAAATTGGTGTATTGTACAAGGAAGTAACATCATGATTCATATGATGGTGATGAATGTAGACCTTGTGTAGTGCAGAAATTTGACACCAAGTGAAGTCAAAGTCTGTTAATCCACTCAAAGCAAGGAATAATACGAATTGTTATCTCTACTTCAATCACTATAATCTTCCAATCCGTGCGGTCAAAGTTTATGAATTTTGTGAGGACATTACCAAATAAGTTTAAATTGAGATCCTACAATTAAATATAGAAAGAAAATATTTTGTTTCTCTCTATACTCATTGCACTAAAACGAGTAGTTTTGAAGAGTTTTTGGTGTGAAAATGTCTTGGGCCTTTAGGGCATAATAGAGTGTCATAGCAAAGACCTGCCGGTGAACGGAAGAGGGATGAGGACCGAGTGAAGCTCCGAAATTTCTGGTGAGGGGAGGTGAGACTTAGTTTTAGAAACAAGATTGTGGGCACCAAGAGGTGGCTGATCTTGGTGAGAGCTCGCCGCACATCTTAGATCTGAGAAGTAAGAGAGGCTCGGGAAGCAGACCATGTTGGAAAGAGCTCACAAGCATTAGATCTGGAGTTTGAGTGAATGTATGAGTACTTTGATCTATGTTGTGCGTTTTCTGAGAAGCCTGGGAGCAAGTGTTGGCGCATAGATCTAACTTACCCTCATGCCACAAGCTTGCCTCAGATCTGAATGCTGGATAACGGATCTGTAAGCCTCATCTGTTAAGTCGACAAACCTCCCCAACCCAGGGATTTACCTTACACTATAGCAAGAAAGACAAGACCAATCGAAGACAACAGAAGCACATCGCCCAACATTGGATCATGGAGCTCAAGCAATCGCACCCACAACCCTGGAGAACACCACAATCAGCAGCAACAAGCGCACAAGCCCCAGATTGCAGCAACAAGAGACGCAATCACCCATAATCTTGCAGGACCATAGAAGACGCTGCAAGCGCACAAGTCGACACCTCAGAACTAAACCAACATCTTCCAACCAACGGCCAAGAAGAGAGCAGCTACTCCGAGTGCAGCGAAACCCACCAACCTGTAGAAACAATCACCTCGACTTAGATAGAACCTCATCTCGACTTCACAACCTGCAGACTCAGACAGTAGCAACAGGCATAGACTCATAGCCAAGCACAGACTCACAACCCAGATCAACATAACCCCAACAGGACCTAGACCTAAACAGACCAAACCAGGATTCAGACACTAACGACTCACAACACGCGCGGTACGACCAACACAACCTCAACAAGACCCAGACCTAGACAGGCGAAACCCGGATCTAAACACTAACGACTCACAACAGGCACGGTACGCTCACCAGCTTGCTCGTCGCAATCGCCTTCGCTCCTCCTCGCGATCAACACACACAACGGGAGTGCCTAAGTCGCCAACAACAGCTTCGGCCAGCTCTCGGACACCGCAGCCGGGTCTTCCGAGGAATCCTTCATGCCTATCAACATCGTTGTTGCAGCTCCCATGGGCTCCAACAGAAGCGCCCCCCCCTCAGCACCTTTCCTCCCCAGAAGAAGCACCATCGCGAACAACAGGCACTCACAAGTAGACTGGCGTTGCAAGACACACACAACAGACAGACGCAAATTGACGTTGCAAGACCAGCGCTGTCGACAGACGCTGCAAGCACAAGACGTTGTACACGGACTGGCCGTAAACACACGAGACCCGTACACGGACTGGTACTGGACGCAGCGAACACAAGCGACCTACAATACAAGGACTGGTACTGGAGTCATCATTGGAGTACTGGTACTGGAACGGGAGTGCGAGAGTACTGGAGTACTCGAACGCCGAAACCCTAGAGCCCAGTGCAGGGAGACACACACGACAACAACTGCCCTCGAAGCAAGAGTATTGGAGCACTAGAGTCCTCAGCGACTGCTGAAGAGTCCACAACGACCTTCCCCCCTACGGCACCCCAAGCCAACGACCCTCATCAAAGGCCAGCGACCTCCCTGGGAAAACACTCCCTATCTAACAGCTCCAGGCTAGCGACCTTCCTCCTAGGGCAGCGACCTCCCCCAAGGAGTAGCGACCCTCCGATAGAAGATAACGACCCCCCTCAACCCACCCAACGACCTCCCTCCATCCATCCAGCGACCTCTCCAACAACCCCGCCCACCCCAGCCAACAAGCGACCCACCCACCCTACCCACGACCTCCCCAGTCACCCAGCGCCCTACCCTATCCAACGACTTACCCCAGTGACCTACCCCGCCTTCTAAACAACCTACCCCAGCCCTTGCCTTCTAAGCACCACGACTCCAGATTAGAGTCTCCCAATAGTTAGTCCCTAACCAAACGACCTCTCTAGCCCAACGACCTCAACTACAACCAAGATGGATGCCATGGACACCGAAAACCCTCACCCAAGAGTTATGAAGGTCACAGAGACTGAGGAATTAGTCTCAATGGCCAGTGGAGGTCCAACTCCATCCAAAAAAGCTAGAGGTAATTATCCCACCCCCATCCAAGTCTCTATCCCTGACCTCTCCTCATTTCGATTTTGGTTGGGCTTCTCCACTATGGAAAAGCTTGCCATAGATGTAGGGCAAGAGCCCTTATTCAATGGGGAGAGTGTCAGAGACATGATTACTCGTGGAGTACCCAAAGATGAAGCAGAGGAGGCCCTCAGCGCCGCGGTGGCATACTCGAGGATTTCCCAACTCTTATATTCATCGGTGCGCAATGACAACATCGAGGGCCAACATTACAACCTCACACAGGTATCCTTCAATATTCCTACACACCCTATCACAGGACTCTCCTATGACTTTCATGTGGCAATTCACTTTGAATTGCCACCGCATCCTATGTATCATGATGATGTGAAGAGACTAGCCTTGGCAAGACTAGAGCACATGAAAATACCATTAGGCACCAACCTAATGGATCCCATTGCCGTTCTATGCAAAGGGGTCAAAAAAGAGGGACAAAAAAGTGTTTGGTCAGGCATTATTAAACTTCATCTCCTTAGACCAGAGGTAGATGCCATTGCCCTCCTTCGTGGCACCCGATACTTCATCCTACATCTAGACCCTATAGGACAGGCATCTCTAGGGAAAGTATGCAAAATCTTTCATGCGGTGGCACGAAAGAACTTATCAGTGCGAATCTAGAGTGAAACTCTTCAAGGTGTTGTTGCTGACACCCTTTTCCAAGACATAGTAGCAAATAGTTTCTCAAGAAACTTGGAATTTGAGGTCACAGATGTGCAAAAGGTACAGGAAGAGACACATGCGTTTATAGTCGCTCCAACCCCACAACAGGCCAAGAAATTTGAGCTCCATCAGATCACCACACTCCATGAGATGATGCCAGCTCGTGCTAGTAGCTCTAGAACCCTCTCACCCATTGATAGAGCCAAGAAGGATGCGCTCACGGTTACCCTATCTCAGCTCCCCATCCTTATGAGCGTGGTTGAAACCACGGAGGCCATTCACCAAACCTTTGACGCCAAAAATGTAATCTCCCTATGGTTCCACAGGCAACAGAGAGGAAAGCACAATGGGAGTGCCAATGTGCAATTCCCTATCCCCATCATCTACGGCCAATTCCTACACAAGACCTTCACTACAGGACGACATCAAGTAGAGATCTCTCCCCACCGTCGCAGCCTTGAAGGTGATGACCCACCCTCCACCGACCTATTGGAGAAATGGGGCTTCAACGACATCAACAAAGCCCTTGTAAACACGGTGGCGTCCCTCCAAGTTACCCCCACCCCTCCAGGCATTACCAGGTCTGAAATGACCTCGATTATAGATGAAGGTAACAAGAGGTTGCGTATAGAACTTTCTATCCTACGAGAGGACATCATCAAGGATACAAGGGCCTATATGGACAACCGCACCAGTGAATTACAAGTGAAACTCTCAAATGTTGAGCAGTTAATGGCCTCTGCACTAATGGCTATGCAACAAATCACAGGATCGCGACCACCAACTATCCCAGCCCTAGAGGACCACTCAAACGTGGATTGACCAAGGACCACAACCGAAGATCTCACCAATCTGATGTCAGAAAGGTGAACAAAGTTCTCACTCCCCTCCCCCACCTCTTTCCATTAGTACTACATACTTCTACATACATAGTAATTGTGGTCCTCTCTAATGTGTTCTCTCTTCTTTGTTACAATTTGCTAGAATGTGCTCTCCTGTCTACTACAATAGCACTCTCCACACCCCCCCAGATAGATACACACCACTCTACCTTTGGCTTGCTCTCACTAGTGGTATCCCACTCTTTCCCTTTCTCTATAGTAGCTCACCCTAGCATCACTACAGTCTCTATACTCACCCCCCTAGCTACCTCCTACCATAGACATACTCTAGACCGTTACTACAAGACACCTACATCTAGATACAAGTCTTGGAGACTACATGGTGAAAGATTGTATTGGAACTGGGGTTTAATCCTCCATACATATAAATGTTGTCACTCCATATACCATTACGGTATGAATATCTATCTGGAAAACACATACGAAACATACACAATAAATACTCACACACAACTACCATGTAAGAAAAACAATAACATACCTTATACACACATACACCACACAATAGACATGCTCCCACAAACAAAGACATCTACCAAAAACATTGGCTCCCATACATTCATATACATCTTGCTGCAAACATACCACAAAAACACAAACAAAAACACATACGACTCAAAATCACCCTTAACCAAAAAATATAGTCTCACCATAACTCATATCCCACTCATACCAATACCAAGAAATACACCTATGACACACATATGGCAATACATCCAAGAAACTAAAACACACACACATACAAACGCACTAAAAACCAGAAATAAAAGCCAAACCACACAAACACCTACAATTTCAATGAATCAATACATCCATCCTCCCATTACACCCAAAGTCACCATAACACCCACACACATTCGGATAAACAAAAATACTAAACCCACAAAAGCCAGAAAATACCTAAAATATATACAAAAACCAATAAAACAAAAACAAACCAAACCTCTACACTATAAAATTTTAATACTACTAAGTGGAGATATAGAAACCAACCCAGGACCCATGCCTAATGTACTAAAAAGACATCCCACAACACACAAGAGAAACGCCAAAATATACTTTATACCAAACACCATAAAACTACAACCGGAATACAAACACATTGCTCAGACATTTGCACCTCTTTTAAAAACCACGCATATATTATACCAACTACACAACACAACACACCCAAATATTGCCCAATACATACAACAAAAAAATGCGCACCCATCAACACATATTTTATATGCCCTAGTAATTACCACCCACCCAAACATAGATGAATGTAACCGTTTGTTGAACCTACAAAACCCGAATATAATTACATGGACTAACACGCTATTATACACCTTATCAAACTTAGCAAACCCACCCGAAAGACACATTCACACTCCACACCCTTATACAAAATTTTTGGAAGAAAACCTACATATCATAAACCACGAAAACTCAATACATAGAGAATTATACGATTTCTTACATAGCCAAAATATACCGCCTTCAAACAACGAAAAAAAAACAAAAATTTCCTTACCTTTCTAATAAACTAATTAACGAATCACTAAAATGTTTCAACTCTATACCAGAATACACCCATCCACCACCTCCACCCTCCCACCTGCCCCCACAGACCCAAAATATTAGCTCAAACAAGAAAACACAAACATAATTACATGGAATGCCCCATCTCTAAACACCGCTCTCCCTAGCTTACAAGCTTTGGTCACACATACAGGCACACCAATGGCCATCATAGCTATACAAGAAACTAAAATATCGGCCACAAAATCCACAAAATACATACAAGCCATATTCCAAGACTACAAACTTATTTTTAATAATACACATGCATTAACAAGATGTATTCAACAACGTAGACCATACACACCGGGCCGCGATGGCCTCCTCACACTAATTCACAAAAAATACGCTTTTCCAGGTAACATCAAAAAAATCCCCACCCCTATGCACATAATCAAAATCGCTAACCAACCACTACAACCATGGTTAATCTTCCACATGTATATGCCCTCCCACCCCGAAGACACCAGATTTATTATAGACATACAAAACAATATTACATCCCACATAAATAACAACCCTAACCACACCTACATGTTATGTGGGGACTTCAACAGAGACATAGCTTTAATTGGTCGACAAAATGGAAACCATAACACCCCCCCCTCAAACCATAGACTATCAATGGCGCCATTTTACAGAAAATCTAAACTTCACCTATATAAATACTGACACGCAATACTCCAGACAAGGAGGATATAACTACAGTGATTGGAGCCTAATAGATGGCTTTTTTCTAAATACAAGCAACATTACACAATACACCTCTACAACAAACAAGGATACTATTCTCAACTCGGATCACTTACCTATACAACTCCACATCCCAAATAATGTATTAATTAGTCGTACACACGAATACTAAATCCCATCCCAAAAGATAACCTAGAAAAATTCAACACAAAGTTCTTTGAAGAAAACTCCATACAAATTAACTCTCTCATTAACACTATGGAAGATAATAACCAACTCTCTCAAACACAATGGCAAGACACATGCCACATCCTAGATACAATCATCAATAATATCTCCGAAACACTCGAACAAACTTGTAAAGCCCAACCAATAACACAAATAACAAACCGAACATCACAACAAGGCGATTATCTACCCCGCAAACTCTCAAAAGTATGGAAACAACACCTAGCTACATACCATATAATAAGAAAAACTATTAGAATCATAAAAAAAACCCCTCAATGGCAAAACCATCCCATATGTAATGAACTACTAACGTCACAACACACCCAAATTCCTGTTCCACCCCCCCCCCGGACCTACCCCATGATACATGGATAAAAGACATTGCACTAATCGCAAAAATTGCCAATATACAAGCCCGGAAAGTAACTACAAAATACGCCAAAGATAATATTAAAAAAACCATCTCAAAATATAGACAACTATACGAAACTAGCCCCAAGAAAATAAATAGAAAAGTTTTTAAAAAACTTGAAACCCCACCACTAAATTGCATCATTGACCAACGAAATAACATTTTAACTAGTCCCGAAGACATTGCAAATGAAATATTCAACCAACAGACAAAAAACAATAGACCCACAGTACCAACATGTAATTACCAACCACAACACCCAATCAAATGCACATGTGCAGTACGCCAATACTCATGGCACGATTTAGACGGATACACCTTAGACAAACGAGGAGAACCCAAAAACCCATTACATACATATTTCAACAGAGCCACACACGGCACATGCCTCCGCAACCTCGGAAACAACAAAGCTCCAGGGCCAGACCGTATACCAAACTCAATACTCAAAAACATGCCCCCAAGATTCCATAAACTACTATTCATATTCTTCTCTCACTGTTATAGACAAAAACAAATACCAACTTCATGGAAAACAAGCGCAACGGTTTTACTGTATAAAAAAGGAGATCCCTCAATACTACCAAATCACTGACCAATTGCATTAGCCAACACAATATATAAACTCTACACTAGTACACTCACCTCAATATTATCCTCATATGGTGAAAAATTTAAAATCCTACACGATAGTCAAGAAGGATTTAGATCGGAAAGAAGTACCTCTAGACAAATACAAACCATGATAGCAGCACTAAAAGACGCCAGATTCACAAATCAAGACATATATATTCTATACATTGACTTCAAAAATGCCTTTGGCTCTATAGATCACCCTCGACTACTAGCAATAATGAGTGACCTTGGATACCCAAAAGATGCAACTACACTAGTTGGAAATATATACTCCCAATCCTCTACTTACTACATCGGTGAACACTTTGGAAAGTCCAAACCCATTCCCATTCACAGAGGAACTATTCAAGGAGACACCCTTAGCCCATACCTATTCATTATATTCTTAGAACCACTACTTAGATGGTTAGAACGAGGCAATAACGGATACACTTTTGGCACATCACAAATCACCATAAACTCTGTAGCATACGCTGATGACCTCGCCGCCATTACCAACAAAATTAAATCTATCCAAATACAACTCAACAAAATTGATAGATATTGCAAATGAACCGGTATGGACGTAGGTGTCCCAAAATGTGCCGCTACCGGATGCCCAAACAAATCCAAATTAAACCCTACCACTTTCAAAGCCCTAATGCAAGCTTCTAACATCAATTACCGCAACCAACCAATCCCTATACTACATCAAAATGAACCATACACATACCTAGGTACAAATCTTGTTCCCTCACTAAAATGGAAAATCCAAATTCACACTACAACCACAAAACTCATCAGACAATGCAAAGAATTAACAACATGTCCGGCCATGATGAAACAAAAAATAAAAATGGTTGACACCGTACAATGCCCAGGTATAGCATACAACTTCTACAGTGTACCATACTCTATGTCAGCTATCAAAAAACTTGATCAAAAAATAATAGCCATACAAAAAACTATATGTGGACTACCAAAATGTATGTCAAATGCGATAACCCAACTCCCACATAACCTATTTGGGCTTGAAGCTTTCTCCCTCAAAAACGCATACCTTAGATGTATAGGCAAACAATTGCAAAATGCTTTAAACGATAGAGGAAGGCTTGGAAAAATACATAATGGACTTACTCATTATGTCCTTGCCCAATATGGTGGCGCCGAAAACATACCCAGAATTTAAAAAAGTGACTGCATAAGATCACCAATAACACAAACATTCTTCTTATTAAAACATATAGCTAAAATCCACCTTAAAAGTACACTCCCAAAGTTCCTCATTAATCCTACAACACTAGAAATATTATGGCGCCAAGAAACACCAAACCACAACACACTCAATGCCCAACTCTCCCAAAAGCTTCTACAAAAACTCCTCTCAAAAAATATTTTTGAACTAACCCAAATTACTTTACCCAACTGCACACACATCATGAACAATGAAGAATTCAAAACCTACCATTTCACCCCATCCAAACTATTAAAAAGTGCCCTAAATATTGCTAAACAACTATTTTGCCACCCTACTTGCCCCACTACATGTCACACTCCATGTAACATACATCCATACTCCCACATACTTAAAGATTCATTCATCACCCTCAACAATAGCATCATCTCAAGAAATATCCTCACACCAATCAATCCCCCTAACCCTCCACATACATACTATCCCCGTCCCCCTACATACATCCCCAAAAACCCTACCACATATCCCATTAATAACATCATATGCCATAAACATATCCAACACACAGACACAAATAACATGCAAACTACTTACACAAAATATCTATGCCAATGGCAAGACAATAATAATACATACAACAAATGGCTCCCCCAAAGAGACCTTTTTCCACGGCACGACACCAATACCTCCACACATAACACCAAAAAATTAAAACAATACTACCAAAAAATCCAAAACAAAATATACTCAGATATCATCCTTGCCCACCACCCACAAGAACAATTCTCAGACTCAAGATCCGTAACACCACCCATAATTATCCCATTCTTAAACATCTACACAACAGAATGCAACCCCGAAAATGATATCATTACATCCTCAAACACAATTCAAATAGATAACAATCAAGCACATCTATACGAGGAAAACGGCCGACATTTACACACCATTCCCGTTACCCGACTCCAATGGCTATGGAATCAATATAATACAAAATTGCAAACGCCTACAAACATTGAACCAACGACTCAACCCTTTGAAACCGAACTAATATGGCTCTACAAAAGGTATAAATACCGAATACCAAAAACTGACCCCCTTAAAAATGCCCAATACACAATATCCACTCCCATCTTAGACTCACTAATCTCATCCTTTAACATCGAGCAATCATACTTTTCCTCCCCGGTCACATGTTCTACCAAACTAAAAAAATTCTACTCACCTTATGAAAGAGACAAAATATTCGGATCCCTAGGAAAGGCCTTTGACTACAAATGGACCGGTAATGGCATAGCCCACCCCCACAACGAGAAGGACATGGAGCAAGCAATACATTGGGCTAGACTTGCCGCCAAACACGATCCAAATAACACAAAAACAATCATCATCACACCGAACAATAATTGGTACCAAAACAACAACCAACATTCAAACTCATTCCCAGACTCCCATATCATTGCAGTATTTGAAGCAGACACAATACCATACGAAGAACCTACTATTCCACCCGAGCTAATAAAACCCCAAATAGAGCCATCTACATTACAAATACTATACGTCCATCATCAAAATCAAACCCTTGGTTCCCTAGAACAACTTGCGGAACTTACATTCATAACAGACAATCTAGACATACGCCGACTATACACAAAACTGGCCCCACCAACACCCATACAAACCCCCGTAAACAAAAGTAAAAACTGGTCAAAACTAAACTATGTCAACAACACATTAAACTACTCCATCATACCTCCTCCTCTCCCAGACTACCAAACCCATACCACACCAAAATTTAACCCTACATATAGTTATTACACCGACGGCTCCTTTAAACCACCAGAACAAATTAGCCCGGGCTCTTGGCGAAGAGAAAAAGCTGGATACGGCATATATAATTCTACCAAAGAAATTAAACTAGCCAAAAGACTTCATGGACTACAAAATATCCTCAGAGCAAAACTCATGGCCATTCACAAAACACTACAAATCATCACAACAAAATACAATGATGAACCCGCACATATATTTACCAATTGTATAAATGCACTCTACCTACTCAACACTCAAATAACACATCCTACCCTTCACAATAGCCACCCCGACCAAACCATATTAACATCAATGGTCCAAATGTTACAAAATCGTACACAAATTACAACCCTCCACAAAGTGAGAGCCCATGCCAACATTGATGGCAACAAACAAGCAGACAAATTAGCAAAAGAAGGCCGAGAAAAAACACACAAAAATGCCAAAGACCCACACGAACACGCCCATGCTACCCCATACTTCTTTCAAAAAGAAGATTGGCCCTCCAAGGAAGATACCCCCGACAAAGGCCCAATTAGATTTTTGGGCAAATATCTCAAAAAACAAGACCTCTACAACAACCTTGACACAATCGCACAAAATATTCCTAACATAGAAAAATGGACTAACAATAATGACATAGACAATGAACTCTCTACAAACTTTTGGAAAAACCCCATCATTTCAGACTCGCAAATAACATGCCTCATCAAATTCCGTACGGGTCAGTATATGGGAAACGCTCGCAAACAACTCTTCTTTGGAATAGAAAGATTTCCATCCATAACATGTCCCATATGCCCATCAACGGACCCCGACACATGGCTTCATGTCCTACTCAAATGCCAAAACCACCACATACACTCTCTAATTGTTAAAAGACATAATAAAGCGGTATGGGAAGTCCGAAAACTAATCACCTCCTACAATAAATCGAGATGTTTTATATTAATGAACGCCGGTACTTATAATAATAATCCACAAGAGAATACAGTCCTCCCTTGGCTACTCCCATGTTCATGTATGACCCAAAGATGTCATTGCAACGCTAGGCTCAAACCAGACATCCTTTGTGTTAAAGGCTTACCATACAATGACCCACCACCAGATAACATCAACCAAGACTACACCATTCAATTAATTGAATTCACATATTGCAACGATAGATTTTCTCCAGAAACAATTCAAAACAAAATAGATAAATACCAACCCCTTATTGACAACATCATTGCCCTCGGATGGAATGTGGACCCCCTTATTGTAATCACATCCGGCGCCCGTGCCACCACCTTTATCCCATCTATGAAGACTCTTGAAGATACCTTCAAAATACCCATTGATACAATTAAAAACACCTTTAAAAACATTAACACCATCGCTACTCAACATGCCATGTCCATTTTACTACATAAACGCAAAATTGAAAACAACCAAGCCCTCCCCGATACACATGACCCCCCCTAAATTCTTCTCCCACCTTGATTTATCATGACTAGTTGGTTTTGAGGTCTCTTAACTGCTTGCTTAATTCGTGGTCGGTTTGTTGACTGGTTTCTAAGCTTGTGATTCGTTTGGTTGGTTGGTTGTTTGGCGGTTCTTCGGCTACTTGTTACATAGTGTCTACCCTCGAGAGAGGGAAGTAGTTCCAGCTTACTAATTCCTTGCCCTGTGGGCATGGTCTTAGTAGTGGAACAAACAGACACTCTATTCACACCGGCCTCCTTTGGAGACCGGCGTTCTTCTTCATAGCAAAAGGTTTTGGAGTTGCTTAATGTTCATCCATTCTTTAAGATGGCATGAATTTTTGTCTATAGGTCCCATGAAGAGAAAAAATATATTCCCATGTACCTCTTATCTTCTTGCATCTTTGTACAAAATTCCAAGAACCGTAAATATAAATTGCAACCATGAGAATGTGATGAGGATTTGCAAATGCCCACCTCGGACCTTTTGTCATTTAGAAGTTAACCTCTTAAGGCCCAAGGCATTTTCACACCAACAACTCTTCAAAACTACTTGTTTTAGTGCAATGAGTATGGAGGGAAACAATTTTTTTATATTTCTACATCTAACCAACCACTAAATACCTAGACAAACGTGCACACATCTTTACAGATTGCGTAAACGTACTATATCTCCTAAACACACAAATACAACACTCTACCACACATAATAGCCACCTTGACAAATCCATTCTCACCTCAATGGTTCAAATGCTACAATCACATACACATCCTACCAATCTATACAAAGTAAGAGCCCATGTCAACATTGATGGAAAAAATAAGCCGACAAATTAGCCAAACTAGGAACAAACAAGGAACATATGTAAGCCAAACGTACATACAAACATGCTCACACAACACCAACCTCTTATCAAAGAGATGTATCACCATCTATGGGTGACACCCCAAACAAAGGCCCTAAAAGGTTCTTTAACAAATACTTCAAGAAAGATGATCTATATAATAACCTTACAAAATTAGCCAATATTTTCCAAAAATAGAAGTTGACAACAAATAAAGACACTGACAACAAACCCTCCAATGGCTTTTGGACAAATCCCCTTATGATAGACTCACAAAAAACATGTATCGTAAAATTCAGAATGGGCTAGTATTTGGAGAATGCCAGAAAACAACTCTTCTTTGGACTTGAAAGATTTTCTTCCATCATATGCCCCATCTGTAACTCCACAAAACCATACACATGGCTACATGTACTACTCAAATGCCAACAACACCACATGCACTCACTAATAGTTAAAAGACACAACAAAGTTGTATGGAAAATAAAAAAACTACTTGTATGCAATAGTAGAATCCAATGCCTCACTTATATGAACCTTGGTACCTTTCATAACAACTCATCAAAAAATAGGGTCCCATCATGGCTAATCCCTTGTACATGCGAAACACAAAGATGCCAATGTAACGCCCGATTCAAACCAGATTTTCTATGAGTCCGCGACATACCATACAATCACCTCTGGCGAGAAGCACCCAACCCAAATATTACCATGCAATTTTATAGAATTCACATATTGCAATGACAGATTCTCACTAGATACAATTGAACAAAAGACAAAACATAATCAACTTCTTCAAAATGAAATCAAAGCAATAGATTGGAAAGTAGACCCACTAATAGTAATCATAGCTAGTACCAGAGCTACTACCTATATTCCATCCATGAAATCCATTGAAGTCACGTTTAAATTTCCAAATGCCTCCATTAGAAGCACTTCTAAAAAATCAACACCATTGCTATCCAATATGCCATGTCCATTCTCCTCCACAAATGAAGACTAGAAAACAACCAACACCTATTCAAGCCGCATAATTAATGATAATTAAACAATTCAGGCCCAAACAAAATATACAAACAAATATCGCTTTACCTCCAACACCATACGCACTACACTTTCTTTCCAATCTTAAAAGTCTCTTTTTGAGCCTCTTATTCTATTGTGTCCACCCTCAAGAAGGGGAAGTAGTTCCATACTACCAATCCCTTGTCCACTAGGCATCGTTTGAGTGGTAGAACGGACAAACACTTTCTTCACGCCGGTCTCCTTTGGAGGTCGGTGTTCTTCTTATTCTACAACTAACCGTAGAATCTCAATAAAGATTTGTTTAGTAGTGTCCTGACAAAATTTCACAAGCTTTGACCGCATGGATTGTATGATTATAGTGTTTGAAGTAGAGAAAACAATTCATTTTTTTCGTGCCTTGAGTGGAGCAATAGACATTGACTTCACTTAGTGTCAAGCTTTTGCACTACACAAGTTCTACATTCATCACCATTATATTAATCAATGTAGTTAAACATGATATTATTTCCTTGTACACCAATTTTTTTTTTAAATTGGGCAAGGAGCGGTGGTTCAAAAATTGCCAATTCACATTGTATTTGTGTGTGGTCTAAAAATGTTTTAGGACAAGAATCCAATAAGAAGGTTTATGCCACATTTTACAGTAGAAAAATATAATGTAAAAAATATGAAGATCGAAAGTTTTTTGTGGAAAAGAAGAAGTATTTTTGGTACCTTGCGTGACAAAGTGTGACAATGTATGAAAATGTTTGACTTGGTTTAATGTGCTATTTTTCACTAAAGACAAGAAATGTTTCTTGATAGTATGAAAGGAAAGAAGATTACTTGTTATTATTGAAAATATCACATTTAAAAGAGTGTCATAGCAAAAGTTATTGGAGTTGCCCGAGCCTACTCTCCCCATTTGAAATTCAAAACCCTATAACTTTTTCATGAAATGTCTGATTTAAGAAAAAATTGAACTCACACAAAGCTTTTAGTGATGACCATCTATGGTAGAAATTTCAAAAAAGAATGTTATAAATTGACACCATAGGAACTTGCCCAAACCTTGAAGAATTCCCCGAGAGGACTCTCAGGCCTTTAGGGGGTTAAGAAGTGAAAATTGGCTTGAGATTTAACAAATAGTTTGAGTCACAACCTCTCAACTCGGCCCTTGGGCTTTCACACTAAAGACCCAAAATCTGCCAATTACATATTTTAATAAAAAAATTCCAACTCCAAAACTCAGCCTCTCAGCATAGTTTGGTCTCTCGTGGAGGTCGGTCCTTGTTCCCAGTGGGAAACCCAACTCACTTTACAAAAAACTAAACAGATAAAACAATTGCAAAGTGGCTCTACTTGACCCCAATGCAAAAAGAAGGCGCTCTTGTGCCCAAAAAAAAGAAAAAGAAAAAGAAAATAAGGTGGGAACGGAGGCGGGGAGTGAGTCAGCAAGGGAGCTGAGATCAGCGCGCGTGCGTCGCGGGAGAGTGGCAAGTGCGGGCCACAGGGCCCAGCATATCCGCTGGCCGCTGCCGCATCCTGCCAAAGCCCCGGTGCTCAATTTAGCATCCTCGCTTGGACACCGCTACTGTTCACAACACCCGCTATACATTCACGCCGCGCTCCCTACTCGCTTCATCCTCGTCACTTGTCGTTTCCCCGGCGGACCAGGCCCTCCCGAATATTCTTCAATGCACACACACTCCTCCTCCGTCCTGGAGCCACCCATCCCTCCGTCACTCCCTCCCTGCTCCTGCCGTCCCCTTTCCTTTCCTTTCCTTTCCGTCCTGCACATCATTCCCTCCACGTTGCCCACTTCATTGCTACAGTACTTACCAACCCTGCTATGATCACTGCTGTCGATGATATGGTGGCATGGGTTCACACCTGCACCATTTCACCAATCTCCGAATCAGTTTCATTCTCCAGCTTCCATTACTCTGATCCTGGTCCAGTGCAGCAGCTACACTGACTATGTGGTACTTTCAAGCAGGCATTACACTTCTACCAGTCGATTCGATTCAATGCCATCTCTTCCCATCCGTTACAATACAATGAGCCATGTGCAACTCCACCTGTGAACACTTCACTGATCATATCATATTATGGTACAAGATGCACTTGATTGAGCTCCGGGGCTCGATTAGCATCCACGTACTTGGTACATGTCCATCTGCAGAAATATCAAATCTACAACAGGTAGTTCGCAGAAACATCGATCGGGAGATGTGGACTCTAATTTAGGATAGGAAAAACGTGAGAGAAGTTGTATACAGCTAGTAGGTACAGCCCAAGGTATAATTTTAGTGGCTGGAAATCACTAGACAATGAAAATGATATATAAACTGAAAGACCGGAGATCAACTGCTCTTCACGACGTGGGATGCTGCTAGTGTGAGTCTCGTCTGAGTAGATTGCATCGAGAATTCTTTCGTCGACGCTGATTGGAAGATCGCATTGGGTGATATAATGTTCCGTCACTGGTCATCTTCATTTGCACGTGATATCATGTGTGTATGATCGATAAAACCTAGTTCTCCGGGGCTTGTTGAAACTCAGCTGCTTCTAGTAGCAAGCTAAATCCATAGTGCTCACTAAAATCATGAATGTAGTACGACGACTTTGCGTCCGGACTAACACGGTTGCGTCCTGATTCTTCAAATGCAAATCACGGTGTCAACAAACTGGGCACCGACTAGGACAATGAACAATTACAGCATAGTATTGTGTAACGTTGATCCAAGCCACAAGTTGATAATTGGCACCACGTTCTAGCTAGAGGGAACTCAGGTAGTTACTTGGAAGAGTAATCCGGCGCAATGGGGCTACAACCAGAGGGCTCCGGCTTCCTTGAGGCGAGGGACGAGGGTGCCGCTCAAGTGTGCAGCCATCACGGCGTCCACCCCGCCTACAAGCTTGCCGCCCACAAATACGGTTGGCAGTGCCACCCTGTTGCCGTCCAGACGCTGCAGAGCCTTCTCAATGTGGGCGCCGTCCTTGCGTTCGTCCAGCTCGTGCACTGTCGGGCCAACACCCAGATTGCAGAAGAGGCGCTTCACCACGTGACATATGCAGCACCTGCTCTGGCTGAACACCACCACCGCATTCTCCTGCACCAGCTTCTCCACCTCCTGCAGTGCGCGCGCCACCTGCTGTTCCTCCCCGCCCGGCTGCGACGATGCCCCACCAGAACTCATGTTGCTTGACTTGAAACGAAGCACGTCAGCCGTCTCTCCCTCTATGTCTCTCACTCTCACTCTCAGTCTCTCTTACTCTCTCCCTCTCTTTCACAAGTCCCTAGAAAGGAATAACTGATCAAATCTAAACCTGCACGCGCTCGCCGCTAATCCTGCGTAACGCACAACAACGGTTCTTGAAAATTGTTGATCCTTCAAATTAGAGTCTGAGAAGAGTGGTATAGAGCGACGAAATTTCTCTTTACAAACGTCCCTAGTATCTTTTCAAGGTAATTGCGTCGGAGTCATAGTTTATTCTTTATATAATTCTCTAGTAACAACTGCACCACTGCTCCAGCTTTAGATGCGAGTCTAACTAACCGAATCGAAATGATATATCTCTGCGGCGGCACAATCCGAGGCCGACCAAATTCTCGAGTACAACTTGTACTAGCACGTACTAGTCGAGTTGCGATGTCTGGAGCGTCACAATTTGAGCTTCCAGCAAATCAACCCTCGGTACTGACTGCTTCCAAGCGCAGCGCTGCTGCAGACTAACCTAGCAAGATATCGGGCGCCAGCTGAGAGGTGGGAGGCCGTTGCAGTGACAAAGCTACTCGTGTGGTGCTGCTCACACGGCCAGCAACTCTCGCTACTTTATACTCGTGCTCATGTAGGGATGGGCCTACCACGACTTTATACAGTAGCGGGTCACATGTATGCATGTGCGCTGCTGTAATTCTACGCAACCCCTAGCAGGCTTGCAACGAATCCTAGAAGCAGTATGACCACTCGAAGTCTGGCTTCCCAACTTCAAAGCAGACAAATTACTCACGGAGAGCGAGAGAGCGAGAGAGAAGAAGAGAGAGAGTGAGAGACGGGGCGGGGACGGGGGAGGGTAAAATTGGCGATGAGCCAGACGACGGCGGTCCTGGTCTCTCTTTGTACTTGTCAGTACAAAAAGGTTACTCTTGGGTTGACCAAAACGACAAGGGCGTCGTATTTATTTTTACCTGCGCCATCATCGCCGACCAGGTGTACCTGGGCCGGGGCACGGAAGGGGTGGATGGGGCTGCAACGACCACAGTCGCGCAGGGGACGCCAGTCGAGGTAAGGCACGGAAGGCAGACTTAGGATATTATTGTCGTACATAGCACAAAGGTCAGGCGAAGCGCACGCCGCAGCGCGCATGACGCGTCCAGCTGACGGCTCGGCGCTCAGAATTACACATTCTACTTAACCGGGCCCCAGTCACCACCATATTCGTCATCATCAAACTTACTACGACAGATACTTAGGCTCCCGTCCTCGTACGCCTACAGCTGCTATATTTATTGCTACTCCTGCTCGCCCACCCTTGGCATAGGAATCGCCGGGACAGATGTAAGAGTGGTAACCTCCCCTGCGCCAGCTCCAACTCCATCTCCGTTCAGGTACCACCGTCCTTCTAACTGCCCCAATGGATGATTACGAGCGCGCTCATGGCGTGTTGCTCGTGATCTGCACGCTCGAGCCAGCACGGTGACCACACTGATCTGCAATCCTAGCCCCGCATGATCTTTCCCAATCCTTCGGCCTCCCGGACTACTGATTCCGGCACTGCTTCACATTCCTATGGCTTCTTTAATGAAACGAGCTGTATAAACTGCTAAGTTAGAGTTATGTGAGAGCAGCCGCACCCGCCGCGTCAACCTCCCCGCTAAAGGCTAAAGTGCCGTTGAACCTGGCCGAACATCCCCACCGCAGCCGGCTGGCTGGGCAGGCTCTAGTCTCCCTTGCTTAAGAACAAGCACTTTGTTGATTGCACCTGGTCTGACTGCGCACTGTAGTATGTTATACTTCGTGAACCCCTGATTAAGCTCAGTCCATGATTATTCCATGCATACTTGGGACCTGTATTGCGACCTGGTCTTGTCACTACTGTAGTCTTGTACCACTCTCAGTTTGACATCGCCTCATTTGCACTGCACATTAGGCTAAAGGCCGCTTTACACTACAAAATAGTAGGCCGCCGACGAAGAATTAAAGGGGAATTCTGGAACATGATTGGAATTCGATTGGCCGAGAGTGAGACTCTTTTCACTCTTGTCCAATTATATTCAACAATTCCCCTTGAATTTTTTACAAGTGGTCCTCTTCCTAGTAGTGTAAAGTGGTTCTAAATTGACGATTATTACTTGCAACCATGGTTAAAATCAAATATAATTTAATATTACAACCATAGCTACAATCGAAATCGAAATCGAAATCAAAGTCAGATTTTATATCAAAATCAGGGCAAGTTAAAATATTCATTGAGGTGTTTGGTGGAATTCAGGAGTAGATTTCATTACGTAGACTTCAAAAGTTATATCACTACACCAATCTATTGGACAGAGGTCATGTAATCTCCAGTGATTGATCTCACTCAACAAAGCTTAACCCCTAAATTCCCAAGAGTCCCCCGAGGGAACTCTTACCGTCTTCCAATGGAACCCTTGGGAATTTAGGGCTTAAGCAAATTAGTGTTTTGCTCCTCACATTTGTCACATCTGGTCTTGTAGTTAATTTTTTTGTTCGAGAAGATCAAATTTCAAAACCGGTCAGACGGAGTTTAGCTGGTCTTCTGCACAAGCAGTAGGCACAGCACCTGCATTCTTTCTCCTTTTCTTTCATTTGCCTATCTTTCTCAAACGAACGAAACATAGATCCATTGGAGGGATATCATCAAGGGTAGGTCGAACGGACACTATATTCATGCCAACCCATAGGGGTCTGGTGTTCTTCTTCTTCTTCTTCCATTGGAGGGAGAAAGAAGACATGATCTCAGCCTCTGAGTATCTTTTAGACTGGAATTCCTGAAACAAACACAAAGAATGGCACTCTTGTGGGGCCAGGGAGAATTGACCCCTCGCTCGTCCTTACCCGAGGTGGGCCTCGTCTTCATTGCATGGGTCATTTTTCTGGCCCTCTTACTTTGGGGGGTCTAGAGGCTTTTTTTGGATTTTTGTGACAAATTTGGGGCCTATGGCTATTGATTACCCTAGTGGATACTATCTTGCTATAAATAGGTCCCCATCCAAAAACAAAATAGGGGCCAAGTTTGGCCCCACCACCTCGTGGCCCCCATGGGTAAGGACGAGCGAGGGGGACAATTCTCCCTGGCCCTTTTGTGGGAGGTACGTACATTTGGAAAAGCGTTTATTATTTACATACAAGTGTAGTCCACTTTAGACATTGAAAATTTTGGGAGTCCAATGATGTCGCGGGATATGGAGTTGCGGATATCACATGTCCCAGCACGAGACTCTATCCAGATTCCACCTAAGTTTCAGCTTCACCGGGTATATAGTGATATTTTGTTATATATAGAGATGTTCTTTATTTACATACAAATTTAGTGCACTTGTGACATCAAACGTGTTGGAAGTCCCAATGATGTGGCAAGAAATGGAGTCGCGGATATCACATATCTAGGTATACCACGTCTCAAATTCTCAATGCGGGACTCTATTCAAATTTTACCTAGGTTTCAGCACAAGACTCTATCCAGATTTCACCTAGGCTTTGGCTTCATCGGGTATATAGAGATATTTTGTTATGTATAGAGTTGATCAAAGCCCATGACATCATATTTAGCACACAATAAGGGCGAGTCCCTATACACCACCTGACCCAACAAAGTCATTGTAGCTTTCTGACATGAAGAAGGTGTGGAATAGAAACTAGGGTCACTTCCATGTGCTTGACCCATTGGCTATTTAACCCCTAAAGGACCAAGTGTCAAAATGGGCTTTTTGAAAGTTCGATCAGGTTCCTATGGTGTCAACATTTCACTTTGAATTTTTTATTGTAGAAGGACATTACTAAGACCTCTGTGGGAGAACAATTTTTTCCAAAATCCGACATATAATGAAAAAGTTATAGGGTTTTTAATTTCAAATGGGAGCGGGCACTTTGGGCACCTCCAAAAAGTTTTGCTAGAGCACTTTATTGAATGTGAGATTTTTAATACTAGCAAGTAATATTTTTCCCCTTCATATTGTCAAAAGAAAGTTCTTGTCTATAGTAAAAAAATAGCATATTAACCCAAGTCAAACATTTTCACACATTGTCGGGCAAGGTGCCAAAAAACTTCTACTTTTCCACATAAAACTTAGAGATCTTCATATCTTTTTACTTTTTTTTTGTTCCACAACAATACGTATTGAAAATCTTCTTACTGACCATTTGGATTATCAATCCAAAACATATTAAGTTCACATTCAATTAAAACCCAAATTGGCAACTCCTTGCACAATTGTTTTGAATATGCTACACCCCTCCTCTACCTCTAAATTTGGTGTAAAAGGAACTAACATCATGCTTAATACGATGGTAGTGGATTTAGACCTTGTGTAGTGCAAATATTTGACACCATATGAAGTCAAAGTCCGTTGATCCACTGAACGCATGGAAGAAAATGAACCATTTGTTTGACTTTAAACACTATAATCTTTCAATCTCTGCGGTCAAAGTTTATGAAATTTTATGATTATGTTACTTAATAAGTCGCGTTTGAAATCCTTTGGTAAAAAATAGGAATAGATGTTTTTGTTTCCTTCTTAATTCATTGCACCAGAATCCAACAATTTTGAAGTGTTTTTGGTTGGAAAATGTTACGGTACATTAGGGGTTAAGGTAAGCCTGCCTAAAACCGCCAATGTCCCATGGCCGCCAGCTAATTTTTCACCAAAAACCGCCACTATATGCACATGTAACCAACTCTCTATTTTTAATTGCGGGAGAAAAGGCTAGGGTGGCATGAATTGGATGCACAATTGGTGGTTTTAGGAAAATGGGATCTTCTAGACTTATTGTACATGCAAGAGTGGAGAAAATGGAATATTTCTAGAATTAGTTTAAGGTTGACTCATTGCCGGTTTTTAGTTGTTTTACATGCGGTTTTAGGTCATTTGTGGGAGGGTCATGGTCCCCACCTACTGACAGTGACCCAACATTCTTCACATGGATCTTTGAAAAATCATAACTAATTCACATTTACTCGGAAAAATATAAAATCACTTGGGTTGAATTTGTAAGTCTATTGGCTACTACTGAAAAATAAATGTAATATTGTTTGGGCTTTCCATACATACACATTGCTTAACTTGGCGGTTTTAGGCATAACTACCTTAATGATCAGTTGGCTTCCATGTTGCGCCCCTCCCTTCACTTCCGGGAATCTGACTAATCACACCTTGAATAGCCTCAAAGTTCCCATGCATCTGGAGCTGTCACTGCAGATGGGTAGACTTGACATGCATATGGTTAAAGGTCAGTTTTTATTTCTTTGTGTTTTTTTGTTTCTTTCCTTTTCACTACACTAAATATCACTTTTAGTGTAGTGCCCAATAAATGACTTGTAAATGCAATAAGTTTTTATTCTTGATGCCAATTTTTACCAAGAGCACAACTCTCTATAGTATTCAAATAAAAGGATCATTACAAACATAGTTGGTAAAAATATTCACTTAAAGTAAAAACTTATAGCATTTACAAGTCATTTACTAGGCGCTACACTAAAAGTGATATTTAGTGTAATGGTTCATTGTGCACATGTTTCACTATTCACTAACTTAATGATTTGTTGTGCACTAATGATTCTACGTGCACTAATGGTTAAATGTGTTCACTAATCGCTGTGATTTGATGATTTTTTCAGTGATAATCAAGTGCGCTTTTCGTATGTGTTGAGATCAACGTTCTTGTCTTGTTAGCTAGGATTCAATGTGCTTTTTGTATTCAATGTGTTTTTCATGGAAGTTGTGCTAAGTTTCATGTGACTGTGTCTTTCAATTAAGTTGGGATTTTGCTTTCGGGGAATATGGAAAGCTCTAAGTTGGATTGAGGGGTGAATTGTTTAAATCAAATTCTTTGTCTTCATTCTTGAAAGGATGTTGATTCCATATTTTAATTTGCATTAAAAATATACATAATGATTGTATTTATATAATGGAAGTGAGATATGGGAGTGAAATATTACTATGGAGAAGGACATATTAGAGTTATTTTTCCTACTAGTGTTTTCTCTTATGTGCTTGAGAAATGCATAGATTTTTGGAGCAATTTTTGGAGCAATTTTTGAAGCATAGATCAAAGAAGTTTATCTTTTTATTTGGGAGCAACATATTTGGGAGCACTTTCAAGTTTACTATACTTCAAGCCTTGTAAAGTTATAATACATTTTAAAAAAATATTTTAACTTTATTTCTTTTTCAAATCAACGTTGAAGTGATATTCAGATTTTGGGGTTGTAAATGAATCTAATTTTAATTATCTATATTAAGGTATATGGAGGTCTTTTTAATATGACTTCTTTCAACCAAGGATGATGGCAGAACGTTGCCACTTCTTAGAATATTGTGAGTCAAGAAATGGGACAGAATCTTGGAAGCTCACATGTACCATCTTCTGCATCTCAACCTCCATTTGACGTTTATGAGATTCGTAGATGAGAGTCTGAACCACAAGACGTAGATGGGATTTGTGGAACCATGGAACAAACTCGGGTTACAAAAAGAGTACGTGGAACATGTCTGAAGTTCTTATATTACTTGATGCAAGAAAGCATGATTGACTTGCATAAGATCCGGGGTTGGTAGGATTGAGAGCCCTGCATTTGCTCAACAATCAACCTTGGGTTGCAATTGTAGAGAAATGTTTGATATAGGGTATTCAACAATCAAGTCAATAGTGTTTGGACAAACGGGAAGGATTGCGGTCTGATTGGTAGAAAGTGTGGGATTATGAAAAAAAACATTTCAACTGGTCATCATAGTTATTGGGAGATGGATTTCGGCAAAAAGAAGGCTTTGAAGACCAAAGCAAATGTGTGCAAGGAAGTCTACGACAATTTATTTTTTGGTTGCCTTCTTCATCACGTTCTACTGTTCTAGTAGAAATTATAGACACTTCAAACATTGATATGATTGAACTTTCGCTATTTATATTTCAATGGTGTATAATATATTGATTACATTCTCAGTTTGAGTATAAATCTACAGATATATTCAAGGGTTGAGGTTTTTTTATGTATATTCGATGAACAATCTAGAGTCGAAGAAGATGATTTAACTATAACATTTGATCCCTCTAGTACATGTAAGCACTGCCGATCATTGCCTAAAGTTACAGATGCATTGGCCACTGTTACGGAAACAAGTAGAAAACAAACTATTGAAGCTATGGCAGATGGCAAAGAATGAGTAGACAAACATCACAAAGAAATCATGGCATTTGAAGCTAAAAACATGAAGATGCTATGTTGTTGCAATGACAGTCATTGAACTTGCAATTTGCAAGCAATGAAAAAATGCACGAAATTGAAGGGGTAAACTGGCAACAACAAAAGAAGCAAACGAAGGCTTTGTCCATGCTTTACTATCTATTAGTAAGGCAATGGCGGGAATTTGTGAGAATTTGTAGAAAGCATAGGTGTTGTATTCATTGGTTCACCAATAGAATACAAAACTTCATATGCTTTGTTTTTACATAATTTTAAAGTTTCCTATTTGTGTTTTTGCCAATTACTATATCAAGTGGCTAGTTGTTATTTGATATACTATCAATTATAATCTATAAGTTATTTAATTTTGCAAAATTAATCTCTAATGAGCAATTTCACTGAATGTCATATCTATATATCAAGTGGCTAGTTGTTATTTGATATACTATCAATTATAATCTATAAGTTATTTAATTTTGCAAAATTAATCTCTAATGAGCAATTTCACTGAATGTCATATCTATGAGTCAATTTCTTAGATAATGACTTCGAGTTGTGCATTTTGGCATAACAATATGTGTATGGTATAAGATGGAGTTCTTTGATTAGCTTTACAGGGTCAAACTCCAACATATCGAGTCATTTCTCTAGATAGTGATATAAGATAGTAGTGGTTTTAACCAAATAATCACCATTGATTGCCCTTGTGCTGTCAAGAACGACGGGTATTTACCTAGTGATTATAATGGATAAGTTTTTTTTAATTTTGCACCTTCTATGTGGTTATGTATTTATGATCTCCAATGAGTAATCTCATTCAATGTCACATCTTTGCCTTTTGAGTGTTGCAAAATCTTGTTGTATGATAGTTTGGTCGTCCTGTAACCCCTAAAGGTGCCAAGGTGTTTTTTGGAAACTATAAATTTTGGAGTGGGTTTGGTGTGCTTTAGTGATATTTGGGGAAGAATTTAGAATTGAGAGTTCAAATTTGTTGCCAATGTAGGTGGTTTGGCATGTGTAGTGTTGAATTTTTTTCAAAATGTCTATTGTGTTTTGGTATTTTTAAATATACCGGATTTGGTTGGAGACTTGCCAAAAATGATGGAAAATGGACTATACTATGAGCGTTTCAAGCCACAATGGATGCAAGACATGGCCAAATTGCACTAAACATATAAATTCTATAAGTTGTGAAGTGATAGAATACAATTAAAAAACACTTCATGCAAAAATCATGGTGATGAATTATAAGGAATTTCTCAAAGTTAGGGGGTCCATTGTTTCGCAAAGTTGTCGAAATTTGGTCTACAAAGAGAATGAAAAACAAGACTCATAGAATATAGGGGAAAGTATAATTAGTTCATGCAAAATCAAGGCAAAATTGAAAAAAGGTACAAAGCCCAATCCGAAAGGCAAAAACAATTAAATTGTCTATCAAGTAAAGCATGGTAGTTGGCCAAATGAGCCAATGGCATCATACATTGACTCAAATCCATATGGCACCAATAGTTTAAGTGCATCATCAATTGCATCTTTACTGCACATCTTTAATCCAGATTTAGTGTTGCACATGACATACAAATTTTTGGAAAGACTTAGCCATGAGATGAATACACAAAATGAGCCTGAGTTAATCCCTGATCTATAAACAAGGTGACATTATTTTTTTACAAAATTTGACAATTTAATCCACATCATGGTGCATTACACCCAAAAGATTTTTAAAAAAAAATCATAAGCCAACCATGAGGAAAATGCAATGGAAAAGCGAGAAGGGAATCCACCTGGCTTTGAATGTTATGATGATTAGTCAAAACACACCACCATCACATCCACCAACTTCACAAACTCTTTAAAAGTCATATACACTTGCAAAGATATAATAGTCCATATCAAAGTAAAAATAGACTTCATTCAAAAGCCCATTGATGTGCAACTTATATTTCTAGATCCGAATTTCGGATTTTACTTCTGATTTACTGTTTTTATTTGTTTCAAAATATGTACAAGATAGAGAATTTAGAAACATAAACACTTATTTAGTACTAGTTGCTTCAAATTCTTTGCATTTTTTTCTATGTTATTCTGGTTTGCATTGTTTTAAACAATCAAGATACATGGTTATAATCATATGTACAAAGTTCTCTTATTTAATTCCATAGTTTCACTTCATACTTTTAAAGATTCAATAGAGTTTCAAATCTAAAGATATTTTGTTCAGAAGAAATGTCATGGTTTTTAATGATAAATTCCCATTATGGTATGCACTACCGTTTATCCCTAAATTTTCCAAGAGTCTTCATTCTAGACATTTGAATGTTTTGGCATGTTTCTATGGTGTCAAATCATAATAGTTTTCTTTACAAAGATTCATTGAAGATGGAGATTACTAAAAGAAGAAGAATAATACTCGGCTCCCAAGGGAGCCACTGTGAATGAAGTGTCTGTTCATCCCACCACTAAAACCATGTCCACTAGACATAGGATAAGTAGTATGGGACTACTTCTCCCTCTTGATAATAGACACAATGAGATAAAAAGCCCAATGCAAGCCATAGTGATGAGATTGTATGTTTGGATTTTAACGGGGGTTTGGGAGAGGTTGGTTATTTTCTAATCTTCTTTAGTGGAGGAAGATGTCCATGGCGTATTTTATTGCAATCGTGTTGATGTTGTGGAAGCATTTTTTTATTGCTTTGGTTGGAAGTTTGAAGATTTTTTTTAATGGCGTGCACGGACTCATGGAGTGGATATAGGTGGTGGCACAGGCTCTAGCGGTTATGATTATAATTGGGTCTACTTTCCATCTTGTTTTCCTTATTTTGTCAAATAGTGGTTGCTATTTTTTGGTTTTTCGTGTAATTGTGTCTGTTGAAAAACGGTCATTACAATATATGAATTCAATGAATTGTACGGTGATGTTCAGGTTAAGGACTTCTAGCGGAGGGATGCCACGGACACATAGGAGGTCATGTTTAAATCAAGCATTACAACAACATTGTTGTATGTTGCAAGTGCATGGTTGTGGGAGTTTGAAGCTCCCACTTGGTTGCCCCTACCAAAAAATTAGCGAAAACTATGATTTTTAGTTTAGATAACGGGCAAAGTAGTTACTATTGCATAGAAGTAGATTGTATAGCAATTAGTGAAAGTAGGAGAATGCTTAATTAGTTAATTAGTGTTATAATGGTGATAAAATCGGGCCTTGAACAACCAAATTTTATGCCTAGTAAAACTTAAAGAGAATGCCTAGAAAAAAATCACCGGGAAAGTTTCCGGGACAAAGGTTCAAATCACCACTTAAGGCTAAATTAAATAATTAAAATTTCATTCAGTAGATAGCCTATTTATGAGTTTTCTTTCTAATTTGATTGATTAGGTTTCCTTTTTAGTTTAAGTGTTGTTGAAACTTAAATTCTTATTCAAAAGAATACAAATTTAATTTTATATGAAATAAAAAGAAAAAAAGAAAAAGAAACAAAAATAGAAAAATAGAAAATTTTAAAATTTTAAATTAAAAGAGCTGATGGCGGGCTAAACCTGGGTATCGACCGGGGACCGCAAGGAGAAGATGACTAACACGATCCCGAGGAGAAGAAGAACAACACGAGTGCGAGGAGAAGAAGAACATCACTACCGTGGCGAGAAGATACAGAGACTAAACCACAATTGCAAAAAGATTGCGGGTGCAACAAGGAGGTGGCAAGAATTGTGAACAATGTGATTCTTGCCAATTGATGGATTTTTCTTGTTTGTACAACTTCCTTGTTTGTTAGATCTCTTCTCATTTTTCTTTTCCCGGGTTGAATTCCGTTGTCTTCTTTCCGGTCTAGAGAAAAGTCTCCTGGTAGACTCTACTTAGACCTCATACTTCCTAGATCTTGAACTTGTACTTGTGCTTGTACTTGTGCGTCTACTTATTGTCCCATCATTTGTTTTCCATTATCCCAGCGTTGTGGCAAGTCTTCTTTTGTGTTTTCCCTATTCTTCCCCTTTTCCTAAGTCTTGCCTAAATTTTCCATCTTTTTCCCGATCTCTCCAATCTCCTAGAAAACCCCCTTCAAAATTCTTGTTATCCTAATTCATCTCTTTTGCTTGAAGTGGTTAATTGTTATGTTGTTTTGTTAGTTGTGTTATCAGATATGTGAGATGCCTACATCCACGTTAATCTAGAATAGTGTTCCGGAGAAAAGTACACCGGCTGCTCGACATACTTGTGTTTTCCTTGCCAGATCAAAAATTGTGATAAGTTGGTAGGGTGATTGGTGGAAGTACTGGCACATCCCGGAGTTAGTCCTTTCCGGACAACATAACTCCACCGGTGACATTGAAGCTTTCCAAGATTGATCCTAATGAGTGGGAGGGGACGGAGCAAGGAGTTGGAGGAAGATTTCACCTGGATGGATTGCACGGGATTACACGAGAAACCTTGGATCTTCCAGAAGGGATAAGCGGCTGCGCAGTTGCTACCTTCCGGGACACCCCGGGGAGTCTACCGGGCTAATCCCTCACAAGGACCAGAGAAGTATGGCGTAATGTGTATTCTTTTCATGAAGAGGAGGGATGAACGTCCGCGGTCACCCGGGAGTTGCTGGATAAGCACTTATCAAGCTCCTACGACGTATCGGAGTGCTACCGGAGTGATCAATTCACAAACAACCACTTGAGGAGGGTGGTTGAGTTTTTAAACCCAATCTTCTATCCCAACCGATGTGAAAGAATCAGAGCGCAGCTGACGACAACCTACATATAGGCATTGTTTGAGGATTCCTTCCCGGATTGGAGATTTTTGTTGGAAGAAGCGTTTATGCCATAGCTCCGGGCAATTGAACAAGGTGGGTGTTCCAAGTTCTTCTTGATTCCATACCTTCTGCATTTGTATGAGTATTATGGCTGTTTGGAACCGGAAGAAAAGAGGATTTGGAGGCAAGGGATGGTTTTCCAGGACCATACGTCCCGTGCCTTTCCCCAACATGCTGAAGTAAGGTTGGCGCTACTAGCAAACCAACATGAGGCGTCATCATCCCGGTCACTCTGGAACGATGGTAGGTCTTCCCGGTCTCACTGGGAAAACCCACCACCACCACCTTGGCCATTCAAGAATCTCACACTGGTGGAAAATATAGCTAAGTTCTTCCGGGATGTGACCCGGGATGTCCAGCAGATGGAGATGGAGCTTCTGGAGGCAAGGAGTCTTCAGTGGGCTCTCCGGAAGGTGTTTAGAGTAGAAAATATCGGAGACATTTTAGCTGCACCTCGAGAGGTCCGGGAATAGTTAATCAAAGTGAAGAGGGATCTCCGGACATCCCAAAAGGAGCACCTTGACACAAAGGTCAAGGCACAAGAGACTATGGTGGCACTAACCAAGCTCCTTGTCGGACGAACGAGTGCCTCCATACCAATGCAAGACCGGAGCCTAACTTGGAAGAAGACAAGGTTTGTCTATACCAGTTATCTTTGTTCAGAAGATGATGATCCATCTACTCAATGTCCAATGAGTAGAGCGGATTCTCCATCTTCCAAGGAGGGGGGTGTGAAAGTCTATAAGAGACACGTCACACGAGGTCTCTCGGTCAAACCTCCCGGGAAGGAACCGTTTGATTCTTTGGTTGAGTCTCCGGTAGCTACGCTTGTTGATCCGGTAGAGACTTCTCATGTATCGGTGCACTGGATACTCTCAATATACTGATAGATACTTCCAATCTACCGATAGACCTCCCGGTTGAGATTTCCAACCTTCCAGCGGATCCTCTTGACTATATACTCGTGGATACTCCCAATCTTTGAGTCAATCCTCCCATGGATCTAGAAGAAGATAAATCCATTCTTCCGGATAAGTCTTCCGGATGAGCCTATGTCATATGTTATTGTGGATTTTTCCTATCCGTTGATAAGATGTTGTTAGATATGGTAGATTAACGCTAGGGTGGAAGTAGTGATGTCGATGGAGTCCCATTGTGCACCTGGTCGCTACCACTTGAGTGAATTCTCCGGCTACCTACGAATGTTAAAATATATTTTTACCGGTCTCGGACCGGGAGTCTTCCGATTTACCGGTCTATCCTGTAATTCGCCGGTGACTAGGCAACCCTCAATTCTAGGATCTAGATACCGTTTCCCACCTTTTGTGGATCTAGTTTTTGGAGGGTAGGTAGTGGCATTTGTATACTTAAGGAGCCGTGGGCTCTTGGTTTAAGTACTCTTCTCTTTGTTGCTTTGCTTGTGTCTTGCCTTCAATGATTGTGTGTAGAGTTATTGTTGAGCTTGTGTGAATAGGAAGAGAGGGAGTTGAGTCCTCCTAGTGGGTCTTTGCTAGGATGTGCAAGGTTGTGGCTTGTTGAGTGTCATGTGGTTGTATGTGAGCTCAGGCTTTGAGGGGGAGTAGGATATCCAGGCTAGATGATGGAGTAAGATCCGGGATCTACTGCAAACCCTTGGCAGGTTGGACCGAGAAGAGTTGCTTATCGGATGGGATCCGGGAAGCCCACTCCTATTTATGATAGCATCCCTTAAGTAGAAAGTGTTTGGATTCGTGCGGAGGAGGGGTGACATCTCCCCTCTTGGTACACCAGGAGAGATCCCAGCTAAGCCCAAGTCCGGAATATTCCGGGGTTTCTACCCTTACAGTGGATGAGATTCCTTGATCCCCGTGGAAAGTTGTCTTACTTATGTGAATTACTTAGCACTAGATTGTTGTGATTCTTGTATATTCCTTGTTTGATTCATTGGTTGTGGTCGTAGTTGGAATCCAGCTTTGCATGACTGATTTTCTGGGATTGTTTTTCGGTAAGTTGTGAGGGCCGGTGAACTAGCTGCAACCTTTAAACTCTTTTATGGTGTAGAGATAGATTGTGGAGATTGTGGCCTCTAGACTGCGAGAACGGAGGGCAATGACTTTCCGGACACTATAAAAATTTATTGGAAAACTACTTTGACGCTCAACAAAGTTTAAATTAAACATTTGTGGTTACTTATTACCGGTCACTAAGGTACCGGGGAAGCCATCCTCTCAGATGTGCTGAGGTATTGAGTATGAATTGTTCTTAGATTTAGAAGTTTGACGCACGATAAAAAATCCCTAGAAACGATCTGGTTAGGTGGGCTCGCTTAAGATTAACTTTGAGAATTACAATCCACTCGACTACGACAATGGTAGAAGCCATGATGGGATTGTGTTTTTGATTGGGTTGTTTTGGAAGATTCCCACATTCATGTATGTGAGGCATATGGTTGTATTTTGTGTTAGAAGTAATTTTCTAATATCCCATAATTCCGCGATGTGTCTTTTGACAATTAGGGCATGAATATTGCATGGTTTGCATTAGAGGAGTACATGTACCCATGTATCCGAGTCTATGGAGTTGCAAATGGGGCATGTGATGGAGGAGAGTCTCATGGCTCCGAAAAAGAGTCTCTTTCTGAGATTTTCCATGTATTGGCCTATTTAAAATTTTATAGGCATGTTTTTTGTATGTCAAAGATAATGGGGTTTTTCCAGAATTTGTTTGATAAAACATTGTCAATGTCTTTGTTTCTAGTCCATTTGTCAATGTTTGGGAATTTGAGGGCTCTTTCTGTTAGATTATTAAATAGTTCATGTTTTTTGAGGTATTTGGAGAGGAATTGTATGGGGCCTTTGTTTAGTGTGGTCCCCATGGAGGGCTATGTGTCTCTTTCATAGTAGTATGGTGTGGTGTGGGCATGTTCGTGTGCATGCTTGGTTGTTTCATCATCTTTGTCTCTTCCTAGTTTGGCAAGTTTATGTGCTTCGTCATTGCCTTTTATATTAACATGGGCCTGTATTTTGTAGAGGATAGTGGATTGTGGACGAAATTGGAGCAATTGGACCATGGAGCTTAGGGTTCTTTGATCAGGGTGGTTGTTATGTATCGTGAAGTGTTGTATTTGCGTATTTAATAGATATAGGACGTTTGCACAATCTGTAAAAATGTGTGATGGTTCATTCGGGTATCTAAAGTTCAGTATTTGTAGTGTTTCATGGAGTGCCATTTGTTTGGCTCTGAGGATGTTTTGTAATCCAGGTAGTTTTTTTGATATCTGAATTTTTTTGGGTTTGTTGTATATTCCATATATTGCTTTTTCGGGTCCCCAAGTGCCAGCTATTTGTTCTGGTTCTTTAAAAGATCTATCTGTGTAATAGCAATGTATTTGGGTGAATTTGAGTGGTAAGTTTGTGTTGTAGTTTGGAAGTGGTGGTATAGGGTCTGTAATTGTGAGTTTTAGAGGTGGATATTGTAGTTTTGATGTTTGTAGTTTGTAATGAGAGTAGTTTGTCAGGTAATGCAGCAAGGTTGCCTGCATAGGCTGTTGTATTGACGGTTGTTTTTGACGTGCTCAATGTATATATGTTGTTTCCTAGTTGTAGCCATCTTAGTAGTGGTTCTAAAAAGATAATGAATCGATATGGATTGTGCCACGTTGAATTGAAATAGGTTGTGTTTTGCCAAAGTTTTTTCCAGTGTATGTGGTCGTGGATTGGGAATATATATTGCCAATAAGTGTTACAATGTCTTCTGGATATCCTAGGTTTGTCATTATAGCAAGTAATCTAGTGTGGTATGTTGAGCCGAAAGCATTTTTAAAGTCAACGTATAGGAGGAATATATCTTGGTTCGTGATTCTAGCATCTTCTAGAGCAACAATTAGTGTTTGTATCTGTCTGGAGGTGCTTTATTTGGCGCAAAAGCCTTCTTGGGTGTCGTGGAAGATGTTGTACGCAAATGAAGAGTTGTTCGCGAAGTTAAAGCTTCCTGAGAGTTGTTCTATGTGGCATGGAATTTGGGCATTTGATCCCAACTCATTTGATCCATATGCTCTCGATTTTACAGAGAGTGTGCGCTTGCAGCAAATGGTACAACCAATTGGAGCTGTTGTGATTTGCATACAGCATCCTATTGGTACTTCCCCTGGCCCCAACTATGTTTTAGGGGATTGTCCACTTCCACTTGTATTTCAGGATTTATGGAGTGATGCATGCAAGCCTTCTGAAGCTGATCATCTAGAGAGATCTCCAATGAAGCTGACTAGGCTTGTGGGTCCGTACTTGCCTCAAGGTTGGGGTTTAGTGGCATGTGGTATTTCCATGGCCATTCCTAGGATCCTTCAAGGGAATTTCTAGGGATCTAAGATCATTATCATTGACGATTGCATGGAGAGGGCTAGATTCCTAGACAATGAATTGTGTAATAATTTCCAAGGACAATTGTTGATCACTAAGACGACAAGTGGAACAAATGTGGCTCCTAAGAGCGGAGAAGAGATCAAAGAGGCGATTGGTGGAGACATGCAAGAGAACGACGACGCCGAGGAAGGAACTTTGAATGTGAGATTGCCATGTTCACCTGGACGAGAATATTATTCATCTGACAATAGCTTGACCAATGAGGACTCAAGCATCGATGAAGAAGAAGTGGATAAGTCTCGTACAAGAGAGACGATTCCATCAACGCAGCCAACGGTAGGAGATACTTTGGAAGAGATGTCAGGGACACCTATAGGGAGGATGGAAGAGATTGGTCTAGTGGATAGTTTGGTGGCAATGGGAAGAGAGACAAATACATTAGCTTCTCAAAGACTTGAGGTAGAGCAAGAAGTGTCCGATTTGCTTGAATTTTTCACCGTGTAGATGAGGATTCGACAGCCTTCGGGGTCTTCTCAAGCACAAATCGAATCAGAGACACAAGAGAGGATTGTAGGTACTGGAAGTTGTAGGCGACCGATATTGACTTTCGTTCCAAGATCTCGCGTATCGGAGGACGTCAGTGCCTTTCACGGGGCTTTCTCCTCAGACCGAGAGATGTTGTTTAAGGATGGCTTCTACTATAATGATGATGGTGTAAGACACACGCGGCACGGTGAGCCAGGCAGTCACAAATATGTTGAGTCTGCGTCCATAAGTCTTGGAGATACGATAGATCATCCTATGCAAACTCATGAATTGTCCGCTATGGTAGCGAATGCCATAGGACACGTAGAGGGAGTCGAGTCGCCGAAGGATGATGAGAGCCTTTCTACTATAGCATAGTGATGTTTTTGTGGCAGATATATCAATATGATACATTTGATATGTTTAAGTTTAATATGATATGTTTGATTTCAATATTTCTTTACAAAAGTTTTAAATTGTTTGATTAACTTAATATGTTTTTCCATATAATAAACAGTGAGATACCTCACACTTTCTCACTGAATTTTGTCTTTTATTATTGCATCTTTTATAAATTGTATTGAAGTGAGATGTACTCTAAAATTGTATAATCATACAAACGTGTATCTACAAAATGTAAGTACATCATTGTTACAATCTTAAAAGGGACAAAAATCATATTTATAATCATGTATTCTTTATAAGTTCCAGCAAATAAAGAATGTATATCTCTTACATGTACATGTAGAAGCCAAGATTTAACGCTACAGACATGTAAATTTAGTACAAAAGTAATACTAATTTTTTATTTATTTAAATATATATATATATATATATATTAAGGAAAATCTTGTTGTTTTTTAGTGCCGTTTTATGCACTTGACTAAGTGCATAATTGCATAATTGCATGTTTTGTGTGTTTTGCCATAGGCTGAGAGGACAGGTGTTAGTGTACTAGTCTAAAGTTTGTAAATAGTGTTTGCTAGTGCAATAAGGCAGTGATTTGTTAGGATAAATGGGTTGCCTTTTTTGAAAAATAGGATTGATAGGCTGTTTTTCCATAGTTCTTAGATACCTTTTTGTTTGAAGCAATGTGTGAAAAATAGATACATCAGTGTGTGGAAGCGTTTGGGCATATGTTTTAGTATAGAATTTGGAATTCAATCGGGTTTGGAGCTTTGTTATTGCCTAGGTTTTTAGGGATGTATCGTGTATTTTATTTTTGAAGTATTTGTATAAAGGAGTGGTTGGGTCGCCTCTTCTTTCTGAAACATATCCATTGAGATTGAGCCATGGATATTGCGGGACGCTGCAAGTGCATGTTGCGTGGTGTTTATCAGGGTTGTTAAATTGGATATTGTTGATTTATTGATTTGTGACTGTTGAAGGTATATTTTGATGGCAATATCGTTTGGGTTGGTTATGAGGTTTCTATGTTGATCTGTAATACAATCTAGTGTTTGTGCTTCTCCGTTGTTTTTTAATACTTTTTGGTTTATTTTCTTGGGGCTTTTGTCACAAAGTTGTCTACATTTCGATATATCTTTTTTGATGCAATCTCTATCGTATTTTGTGGTGATGTTGCGTGCTTGTTTGTTGGCATGCTTTGCAATTGAGGTTATTTGGGCTATCCAAGGTTCTATACACATGTCTTCGGCTAGAGGTTGAGGTATTTCAATTTATCTGTGGAATTGTATGGCATTAAAGATACGGTGTTGTCGCCAATTAGGGTTATGTTTGACTGTGCGGATTATTTTTCTGATAAGGTGATGTGTTGCTAAGTGATTTTTCCGTTGTTTTGCTAGTTTGCGGAGGAGGAATCTACCTTGTTGTGTTGTTCGGGGTGTGAGCGTTGGGAGTAGCTGTGCGCTACATGTCTGTTTGAGAGTGGATAATATTTCTTGTGCTATTGTGCCTAATTGATTACAAGCGTCTGTGCATTGATGTGATGATAGGTTTTTATTGTGTTCTAGTGTTTCTGTGAGTTGTTCTATAAAGAGCAAGTTTTTTCAAAGAATGTGGAATGGAACTTTTCCATGTTAGTAGGTGGGATTGGATTTAGTATTCTTATTTTGTTATTACAAGGTGTGATAGGAGTGCGGCTGATTAGTGTGTTTTCAGGGATGTGGAGTATTACAGGGTAGTGGTTGAAGTTGAAATTGCTATCTATGTCTGTTGTGCACATGGCTTAGATTATATCTATGTAATGTGTGTAAAACCTGTCAATTAGGCTGGTTTCTAAATAATCTAGTCCACCTTCACTAGTAGGAAATGGGACAAAATACAAGTGCACTCTTACAACTCCCTGTGAAAAAAGAGCTGCATCCAAGCTGAATTAAGAATTAAACAACTACAATGTTGACGCTGACCTTTTTGAGTTGTACTGTAGTTGTAATTACAACTACATAACACTGCTCTACAATTGCGTTGGATAGTTTCATCCCTCGCCAACGATTTCAGTAAGCGGTTAGATGAAAATCAGGGATGTAGTCCATATTTTTCACCAAAGTCGCCTTGTAGTTGTGTCTTGGCTTCCATTCAACTGAAATACTACTAATAAACAACTGTGGCACAACTGCAGTTCATTTTTTTACTACCTTCTTTATACTTCACTCATTAAAAGAAAATCAATTTCAATCTGCCCTGGGCAGTTGTTTATGCTGAAAGTGACATTTTTGAGGTTGGTGTAAATGTGTTATGTTGGGACATTGGTAATGCAGTTGTAGTGTAGTCGCAACGTAGTTGCAGTGTAGTCACTGTAGCATTTCTTTGCTACTGTGCAACAACTAAGTAACGACTAGAATACAACTATTTTTTTTAAAGAGGGCTTTCTTTATCAATTGTGGTTTATGTAACTTATTTCTGACATTTGTACATGTCCTTAGGCATCACTGTCAGTTGCATTCACGCACTCTTTAGGTTCAATGTAAATAGGTTATGTATGTGACACATTTCGCGCAGTCGCCATGTAGTCGTTCCAACATTAATATGTTGTGGTACGATTCAACAACAACTATGGTACAACTATTTCAATTTTTAGTACTCAATAATTTAAATTCGATTCATGTAATTTATTTCTGATTGCCCTAGATGTACTAAGCAACAATTTCATATGCAATACTGCCTTCATTAGGTCAATGTGAATGGGGAATACTGTGTCACATGTCACGTAGTCACAATGTAATTGTTGAAGCATTTCTATACTATTGTGGGACAATTAATTAACGGTTGATGTACAAATACTTTTCATAACATTTTGTACTCCGTAAATTTGGTTTATGTAATTAACTTTTTCTTAACATTCTTGGAATTTGGAGGACCAACCATGTCAAGTGCTGTAACAATTAATTGTGGTCAATATGACTGGGTTATACTACGGCATTATTGATGCACTTTAATTTAGTTGCTATGCCATTTTTTTACTAAGCTTACTGTGAAACACTTAATCAACAACTAAAGACAAATCTTGTTATTTTTAAAATCCAGAATTTTGAAACTTGGTTTATAGTGATTATTCTTCACATTATTCCATGTACTAAGCATCATGATCTTGTGTAGAAATGCACGTTTGGGGTTAGCTTGAAAGGGGTAAATTGGGTCTTAGGTCATGCAGTCGCACTGTAGTTGCTCCAACATTAAAGTATGTACGTCGCTGACTTTCTACTGTATTAGGATTACAAGTATAAAGAGGACAGGTTTCAGAGCATGGGATAGGTGAATTTTGATGGTTTTAGGTACCATACTTTGGTTCAAGTTCTTCCTCAGTCTTGTCCGTGTACTACAACTATATGTTGTCACTGAAAAAACACCAAAGAATTTATGACAATTGGTTTGATAAATAATTTTTTTTGTATAATTGTATGTGATGATTTTTAACATGGAGACATCCTTTTCATGTCCTTAATTTGTCATTTTGATTATAGAAAGGTTTCATTATTGTAGAGTACCTTTGCCAAATTAAACCAATGAATTCAATTTTGGTATTATTCCTGAAGCATTTGGATTCTTATTTCCTAAATGATGTGGAGACAATAAAGGGTTTCCATTGTAGGTCCAAATGAATCATTATTTGTTTATTTCAATGTTAAGTTTGGAATACATTTGGACCTTTAAGACAAAGACATATTGGTCTTATATACTCTAAGAAAAGAAGAATCAATAGAAGACGCTTTCAACATGAGTTTTCTTTACATTGTAAAGAAGATGTAGCTACGAGTACTATATATTTACATTATTTTATTACAGAGCTTCTAGAGATTATGTTTACATCATTCATTTTAGTTGTCTAATACTTTAAAACCACTTCAATCAACCACAATCGATATTGTAAATTTTGTATGGACAAATGAAGATTTTCCATTATGTATTTTCCTAAGTACCTTGTGATATTCTTCATTCTTAAATACAATAACATAATTTAGTCAACTACTTTTGGATTGCAAGGGCAAATTTTTGAGACAACACTACAATTTTGTTCAAACAAACTTATGATATAACTAATACTACTGAGAAGGCTTTTACGACTAAATTACTACTAAGATACAACTACAAAACAACTATCACTAGTCGGACATTCATATATGCAGTTGTACATACAACTACAAAACGACTATAGATGCATTTTGAGATCAATATAATGTGTGACGGCTTACCTCCACGCGCCGCCTTCTGTCCACAGCCAAGACTCCTAGAAGCTCTTGCAGTTGCAGCGATTCTGTGCACGTTCTTCTAGTCTCCTCCAATTTGCTCTCTTCTCTCCTACATTGTGATTGTATTTAGCATTGTTGTGTGGATTGGAGTTCAACTTGCAAGGAAGGTTGTAGTCGTGTAAGTAACCCTAAAAGATTGGTGCTTTGGAATGGGGTTGTTACTTGTGAAGGTGTCGATGATCCGAAGTTTAAGGTGATGTAAGTGTTGATGATGTTTGGTTGTTTGTATAGGAGCCTGCTACGCAGACCACTGCATCAAAGGGGAGGAGCCCTAGGAAATCAGCCAACGTTGTTTCTGAAGTTCTCAAGGTGAGCTTGGTCATTGAAGTGTTCTTAGTAGCCTAGTATCTTCTATTTCTTTGCTCTTGAATAATTCTCAAGTAACTATTGTCATTGATGGCATTGCAGGAGAGAAGAGGGACCAGGCTTTAAAGCCTTAGTACTAGTGCAACGAAGAAGGGAGAGCATTCCTTACCGACTAGTGCACAACACTTACCGACTAGTGCACAGCTGGCAAATGACTACAGTACAAGCTATAAACAACTGATGATAAATATCTTGCAACTGCATTGAATTTGTGGAATTACTTTTGATAACCGTTACACAACTTCTTCACAACTATTTTACAACTGGGTCACAACTGTCATTGTATGATAGTAAAATCGTTGTGCAACCGTGGGACAACTCGGGGACAATTCAATTTCAATGATAATACAACTACTGGTCAACTTTGGGACACCTACGTCACTACTCTTACAACGTGGTGAACATTCAAATTAAACATTAAAAATGAATTCTAATCCAATAAAATCATGACACTTTGCACGACTAGACCGCTCTGACAATCATATGTTTGAGAAAATTTAATGCAACATTGGAAACCGTGCAAAATATTTCTTGCCACAGAAGAAAAAGAAAGGCAGGGGGGGTTGAGGTAGTGAAAGTTTTGAAGGGCAGAGGATGATTTTCGTGTGGATGGAAAGTTTGAAGTTGTAAAAATATGACTACATACAAATAAGTGCGGCACGACTACGGGATGACTTAAAGACAACTGCGCCTATTTTACGACTGCAGCAGTTGTATACAAGTCGTGCCATCTAGTTATTGATTGTGTGTTGTTGAAGATTAATTTGTATGCTGGAAAGAGCCTTTCAATATATTTCGTGGATTAGTGGCTGTTATTTTAATTTCTTGGATGCAGATAATAGGTGGTGTGTCTTGAAATTTTGATACCAGGTTTTGGATACTGGGTGATGAGGTGTTTATTGAAGCTGCTTGCCATGGAATGAGTCTCATTTTGTTCGGATAGTTTGTTGGAGCTTGGGGTTTGGAGGGATATAGTTGGAGGTGGTGGGTGGATGTAAGTAGGCTGGAATAGGATCTAGGCATGTTAGCGATGCTGTGATGAGTTCATTGGAGACAAAAGTGAATTTATTTCTTATGGTGGTTGAGGTGGGGGGTGTGTTATTTTTGTAGGGTTTAATTAATTTTCGGTTTTCTTTATGGAATTGATCGTATATATGTTCAAAGGTTATATGCCTTTTTGGAAGATTTGTTAGTTTTGCAAGGGATTGGAGTATCGTTGATGTCTAGTTTGTATCCGTCATAGTGAGGGTCCTAGTTGATAGGATTTCATTGTTACGTTGTATGTTTGGGTCTATAGTGGCTTTTAAGGCATATATTGTGTGAGGTGGGGGATATTGACTTAATGTTTGTATATATTCGTGTAGATGGAGGTATTTTACATTGTATTCAATGTGTCCAATGTGTGTGTTTTTTAGTAAGGAACCTTATGTTTGGGCAAGGTGCTTGTATTCGGGAAAGAATTTTATGGTACTAGGAATGAAGCATGTTCTAGATCGTTTTTGATGTGTCATGGGGTGGTTATGTAGTAGGTTGGGCATTGGGTTGGATTCAATATCACCGCATAGGAGTAGTAGTAGGGTGTTCTTTACTGTTTTTATGCTTTTTAGGATGTGTGAGCTACTGTTGGTAGTGTACATGTGTTGTGTGTGTGTGCTTTGGCTTTTAGTGTTTTGAAGGAAGTTTTTTAGGTGGGGCAATTCATGTAATGAGTTGGATGGATGTTGAATTTTATTTGCTTTTATATTCTAATGGCTATGTATGAGAAGCAAGGTTTGTCTTGGATATTTGTTTTGGAGTGATAAGTGAGTGATGAGAGTAGTGAGAAATAGGACAAGGGGGGCAAGGTGTTTGTAAGGGAGAAGTGTTGGTAGGTGAGTGTAGAGTATATGTTTTAGAGTTTAAGAGTGTGTGGTAGTTGGTAGTGATTGGGTATGTGAAATGGCTGGAAGAAAGAGATGGAGATTGGTATGTGACTTGTGGATGTAAAAAAAGTTTATTGAGGGTTTTTTTGGTAATAGTTTTGTGTAGAAGGGTAGCTGGTGATGATGAATGAGATTGTGGGAGGGAGAGATATAGGATGGTTTGGAGAAGAATTTTTCTTTGGGATTTGGTAGTATTTATTAATACTGTTTTTTGGGTATTTTTTGGAGTATATTAGTATTATAAACACTTTAATATTTTTGGATTTTCTTGTTTTAAAGATTGCCGGTACTTTAGCATTGCTCCTTTAAAGGCATGGATGAATCATTACCGCCATTGGTAGCATCTAGATGATCCAAGACCTCTAGGGTCATATTGAGCTAACCCCAAAGCATCTTGAGTTTGGTTGAGAACACACCAGTTGCTGCTTTCATGATGTTTTTTGCATAAGATCTCGACTTGGTGATGATGACGTCCTGAAAGACGACCAATTCTTTCCAAACCCCTGCTAGTGCAACTTGAGAGCTTTGTCTTACTGCCTTGTTGAGAAGGTCATTAAGTTCCTTCTTGGTGTATGCCTCTTCCTCCCTTGATCGTAAGTATGTTCACCGTGTTGTGTAATGCGGTGACTCTGTCGGAGAATCCCCATTGCACTACGTCCTCCGGTTTAGGTTTGAGTCTACCATCTAGACTTCTAGGATGTGGATGATCTCAAGATAATGACCAAAATTCTTGTATACTGTATGTTCTATAAGCTCAACATTGCATGACATCTCATCGTCATTAGAGAAGATACTAACAATGTTCTCCTCGCTAATAAACTTTTTAAGACTTGTGGTGTGTTCCTCACATATTTTGATCTTGTTGATGCCTTGTGCAATGACTTGTAATGCTTGTTTTTTGGCTTTGTCATCCTCTGAGAGTTTATCTTGGGGGCAAACCTTGGGACAAACACCTCACTATCCATGTATATTTTTTGTGCTCAAAAGCTAGTGGTTTCCTCGGGTGTGGTGGTTCTAGTCCATGCATAGTCATCCTCTAGGTTGTATTTTTGCACACTTTCAATCTCATAATCAAACTCCTTTTTCAAGCCTTCATCTACATCTCATAGTGCATCTCAAAGCGAGTTTTTTCTTTTAGAGATGCACTACTGATTTTTGTGCTCACAAGCTTAGGGGGTGCAATATTGTCAAAGCTCTTGCACATTTTTCCTCTGAAGGTGCAATTTTCATCCAATTTTAGGATGAAAGGACGCACCCCTACAAGCATAGATCCGCCATCATATTGGAGGAACTTCAAGTGTACTTTGACCATACCATTCCAAAAGATTGATTTGTGTGCACAAATCACTGCTATGGATTTTTTGCCTAGGTGTGTACCCAACTCTATTTCCATTTCCATGAACCTTGCTTCGACCATTTTGAGGACCGCATCTTTTGGAAGAGCAATATCTCTTACCTCAAAACATATGGCAATCTGATAATCTAGGGCATATCCAAACTTACTAACCGCCACATCATGTGGAATTTGGGTAAAGGTTGTAGTGATGCCTTGGTTTTCCATCCACCCGGGATTCTCACCATAGTTCTTGAGCAACATAGGGGAAAGAAGATATTGCACTCTCACATACAATGGCCTCATTAGGTTTCATGCCTTTAGTTATCCATTCACTTGCAACAAATAGAGGTTCTTGTTGAGCCTCACGACTTTTTTCCAAAGCATTTAGTGTGGTAAAACTAAGCCAATAGGAGAGGAGAGGGACATCAAAGACCTTCATTGGATTGGAAGTTCCTGCATTCATGTCTAGACATCTAGGAGAAAGGATTCGATTGTTTCCATGTCAATTCTTAAGGAGTTTGGAAGTTCAATTGTAGCATCCATCCTATGTGAACAAATAACTGGTGGTAAGATTGAGAAGTAATAGTTTGGGATTGCATTCCCTATCATCCAACACTTTACACTCTCCCATACATTACGGTGTGGACTAATTGGGTTAACAAAGAGGAGGAGGGAAGAAACTTGTTGCAATGTGCTAGTTAAGGATGCATTATGAGTATTGCTCCTTAACTTTCTATTGCTACTACAACACTTTGTAAAGTTTAAACACTTCTATGAACAAGGTTATCCTTTACTAGTGCTAGTCCAAATGCATTGCAAGACATCTAATACAATCCATTCACTTATAAAGCACGTCCATGACTCATCACTTTTTTTACTAGTTGTAGCACAAAAAATATTGACTGCATACATATGACATTCATGGATAAGATGGTCAATCAAAAGCCATACTCTAGTTGTAGTAAATGGAGCAATGTAATAGGAAATGCAAGACTCCATTTCTACAAAGGTATCTCTCTTTATCATAACTCTAAAGTGGACACTATTTAGACTCTTATGCCAACAACAAGAGTATGTACCCCTTTCAATTGGGGGTACACAAGGTCACCAATAAATTTTATATAGGTATTGGATGCAATGCTCCAATAGGGGCTTGCCAATAGGGCCCAATACTTTGGCAACTCATAAAAATTGAAGGGGGAACATGCAATACTCACTTTCCAAGGCTGCTTTGCTTGATTCTTTTCCAAGGGCAAGGGTTGTGTTGCTCCACTCCTTTCCAGGGGGCGCGACAACGTTTCTTTTCTCCTTCTTCTTCTTTCCAATTGTAGAGGCTTTCACCCTTGAGGCTAGGGCTACTCTTTTTGACAGCGGCTCGGTAGTAGGGGCTTGTTCTACGTCCTCCAAGGTTTTTTTCCTAGCGTGTGCCCTCCCCTTGCCTCTCGTACAGATGGTAGACATCGCCCACCCACAACTCTCTTTCTTCTTTCCAATGCTCCTTCGATCTCAGGCGGAGGTAGTGATCCTTTCTTTAAGGATGTATGTTGCTCCTCCCAGCGTTGTATTTGCCTTCCTTTGTTCAATCCCTTCCTTTGTGCATGGATGAGAGGAAAGGTAGAAATTTAGAGACAAATTACAATCAATTGTTTAAATAGAAGGCAAGAAGCGAGTGAAGAGAGATCTTCTCCGTAGATTTTTCTCGTCTGATTAGTCTGTTGCTTGTAGGTAGGTGAGCCTCGTTCGACTGTGTGGTAGTTGCTGATCTTTGGCCGCTTTGCCCAAGGTCTCTATGATGTCTTTGCCTAGGGCCTCAGTGATACAACGTCACTCCTCCTTTGGCTCCACGCGGCATGTGGTGTGTCGTCTCATCTGCCTCCGTCCTCTGCCACATTGGTGTATCCTTGAGCTCTTGAGCTCCTCCCCGCCCTATTTGGTCTTGTGGCCGGGCTTCATAGCCTCGTCCTGGGTCTTCTCGACGGTGTTTTGGGCAAACTCTTTGATGTCCTTCCCGGTGTCGACCAGTATGTCCTTGATGGTGCTCGCATTGTTTCTTCTCGATGGATAAAGCACTCTTCTTTCTCCTGAGTCTCAGTGATGGGCATTGCTACTGTCGCGTGTTTATTGTTGTGTTCGTACGCTGCCACGCTCGAGCGATTCTTCTCTTGCTGTTCTCGCATTCGGTCTGATTCTTGATGAGCACGTCTCTTTTCTTCCTTCTATGTCTCAACGGTGGACGCTTCTACTATCTCTCACAGTGCTGGTAGCTTTAGGCACGACAGTCCTCTACAGCTATTCTAGTAGGTATTTTTGTACTATAGCAGCATACACATATCAAGAGTGTAGCGAGAGAGGGTTTGAGAGGAGAGGTGGTGCCTATTTTAAGGCCTGTAGTGTTGGCTAGGGTTTGTTGGTGACGACTATCGTCTATTGGGGGTAGTCATTGGGAATTAGGGTTGGATGTGTCTTATTGCATCCAGTGCCTTTCAATGCAACTTGCATGTTTAGGGTGTTGCCATGTGCCAATCGTCTTAATTTGGCGAGTGTTGGAGTAAGGCCTACTTCTAGGCCGAGTGTTGATTTTGGGCCGAGTGTTGGAGCAAGGGCTGCTTCTTTGTGGTGCTCCATGAATCTATCTCCTCTAGTTGATCTCTATTGTAGTCATGTCGTGCATGATGGCACCGTTTTGGAGGTGTGATTGTCTCGCTTGTGTACTTTGATGTGTAGGAATTGGCGGTCGCGGCTGTAGCTTCTTTGCTGTCAGCTTGAGTTGTGCTCTTTTTTGTGCTTCTCTGCTCTACATGTAGAGAAACTAGCCTAGAACGCTTTTCTTCTTGGTGTTCCTGTGCGCGTCTCTGGTGTTGGCAGCCTGTGAAGCTTGTGTCTTCTTTGCCCCTTGCAGTTTGCTCCATTTTTCATGGTCTTGTTCTCGTTTGGAGGTTGTCTTCATGTGGTTGGGTTCCGTTTGTAGGTTCCCTCCTTGTTGTGATGTTGTGGTAGGATCCCTATGCAAATCTGTTAGCGACCAAATCCTACCTACATAGTAAAATGGAAAGGAGAGATTAGAGGTACACTGGTCTCGTTGTATATGACTGTCAGTCATTGTGTGTGTGTTGCGGTGTTCGCATCGCATGGTTGATGTAGTTTTGGATCTAAGAGTTGTGTGGATGCAAGTTCTTATGGGCGGCCTTGCTTGTTGTGAGCTTGTCCTGTCTATCTGGTACGATGGTTGTTCCTCGACACTGTAATGTCTTGGCATATGTGGAGCTTGTACTTGCGTGGGCATACAAATGCTAATGTAGATTTGGTAGGAGAGGCTCTGATGTTGGAGATGCTTGCCATGTCTCAACTTATAGATCTAGATCTGAGTACCTATCAGTGCTCTATTTGGAGATCTATGGTGGATCTGGGTAGTATGCTTCCAACACAAGGTTGTTGCGTTATTACCTTTGCACAGTGCGATCAGAGTCTCACCATGGATCTAATAAACTTTGCATCCTACGGCTCAGATTTGTTCTGATATGTTCCAATACACACATAGTAAGCTATCTCTTACAAACACGATCGAAGGAGTACACTATGACACCTTAATGTGGGCCAGCCGCCTCCATTGTAGTACTCTCCCTCTAATGTGTCTAATACCTTGAGCCTCTCTTCACTTGATTTTGCGGAGCTACTCTCTCTTCATTCTCCGATTACTAAAAGCTTTCTGTGAGTCCTCATATTACCTAAGTCCGACATTAAATGAGAATATTATGAAAAAAATCTATTAAGTCACTCAACGTGCCTGCTAATATTTTGAGAAAATATAAAGAAAAAAATTCCGAGAGCAGGCACGTTGAGCAACTCGTGAAACTATTGCTAGAATATTCTATTGAATGTAATATTTTCAATACTAAAAAGTAATGAAAAATTCCTTTTATTTTGACCAAATATAAATCTTGTCTTTAGTATAAAATACAATATCAAGAAAAGTCAAATTTTGACACACATTCAATTTGTCCGGCAAAGTACCCAAAAAACTTCTTCTTTTCCACATAAAATATACCGACTTTAGAATTTTTTTAACTTTTATTCCAACAACATTTTTAGTTTTTAGACAAAAATTTTATATAGTGCATTTCATCTTTTCTACAAAAGTAGGTGTTGTAAAACTTCTTATTGACCATTCAATTGACCATTCAAAAACATATTAAGTTCACAAAGAAATATAACATTAATTGACAATTTTTGAACCTCCACTTGTTTTACAATTGTTTAGAATATGCTAAAATTGGAGTACAAGGAAACAACATCATGCTTAACATGATGGTATGGAATTTCAACCTTATATGGTGCAAAAAATTGACACCATGTGCAATCAAAGTCTATTGATCTATTGATCACAAAGAAGAAAATGAATTGATTTCTCTACTTGGAAAACTATTATGTTTCACTATGTCCGGTCAAATTTTATAAAATTTTGTGAGTATGTTACTTAGTAAATCTTAATTGAGATCCTAAGGTTAGATCAATAAATAAAATATTATGTTTCTTCCTTATTCATTGCACTAGAACAAATAATGTTGAAGTGTTTTTGGTGTGAAAATGCATTGGGAAAGTGTTTTTTTTAGAAATTGCATTAGGGATTTAGAGGTTAACATTGCTGATATAAATTATTGGAAAACAATATTGACACACATTACTGGAGAGACATAAACATTATAATCTCTAATACATAAGTTTGATGTACTAAAAATACATCAAACTAGTATTTATATTCATTCGGTAGTGGTTGAGTGCCCTTCCAAACTCGATAAATGTTCAACAATGGCATTTCTTATAGCCAAGGCCTCATTGGTTTAGGGTCTCCGACTCTCTCAGCAATAGCCATGTGACTAAATTGTGTCGTATTGTCCATAGCCATCAACGTATTAAATGGTGTCATACATCTAAGCTTCCACTTGAAATGAGCTTCAAATTACTTACAAGTTTATTTCAAAAGGAAACAAAGCCAAAATATCAAACTTTATGTATATTATAACTTACAGAGCTTGAAGTATAGTAAACTTGAAAGTGCTCCCAATGTTGCTTCTAAATTAAAATATAAACTTCTTAGAGTTGTGCTCCAGAATTGCTCCAAATATCTCTGCATTTCTCAAGAACATAACAAAAACATGAGTGGAAAAAAATAGCTTTAATTTGTCCTCTTCATAGTAATATTTCACTCCCATTACATAAATACAATCAGTTTGTATATGTTTGAGTGCAAAATACACATGGGTGTGGTGGTTGTGAGTTCAAATCTCCACACCAGTGTGGTGCCTACCACCATAGTCCACCCAACTATAGTGGGGGCTGTTAAGACCTTGTTGTATGGGTATCCAAAAAGCCCTTAGGGGGGATGACATGTCGATTGTCTCTAAGGCACCTAGTGTAAGGAAGCACTTAGTGTAGAAAAGTGTTTACCTTTGAAAGGGGGAAGTAATTCTATTACACTACCTTATGTCCCGTGGCCATAGGCTTAGTGAAAAGAATGAACAAACACTATATTCACGCCGATCCTCGACGGGGACCAGAGTTCTTCTTCTTCGTGCAAACTAACAATATGAAATTGACGTTCTTTCAAGAAAGACGACAAAGAATACGATGAATCAATTCTCTATTCCACCAAACTTGAAACTTTCCAACTTATATCCCAACTTATATGAAAAGCCCAAAAAGAAGAAAAAAAGAAGAAGAAAGAGAGGGAAACTCGCCTCAAACCATAAGCATGTCACAGTTTGTCCATCTCCAGTCACACCTCCGAGGTTGAATCTCCCAGGTCGCATTGCAAAGAGGAGCTTGAAATCTCTCTCAGCTCCTTTATGTACCACAGAAAAGTTAAAGAAAAAGAAATTCATAGAGGAGAACTTGTTCCCAACTGGATACCCTAAACCAAATTGCTAAGAGCATCCGCAACCATATTCGGCGAATGGCACGGTCACATTTGGCTAAAGAGAGTCGCCTTCCTTCCTAGTCCGACAGAACCCGTAGCGTCCCACGGCACATGTATCTAAGGGCCAAACCACACGAGAGGAAAGGCAGTGAGTTGGATGACTCACATTTGTTCAAATTAGCAAGTGGTTGCCACATGAGAGGAAGTAGGGGGAGTGGCAAGAATGACATGTGCCTACTTTGTAGCTTTGGAATTTGCATTGGATGTTGCTTTGGAATCTACATGGCAATGACATGGCACAATAATTGCATGCGAAAACTACCAGGCACTAGTGGGAGGGGGAGGAAGTTGTGAAACTTCCTCCAACACGGCACTAGTGGCACCAAAAATATTCTTTTCCTCCAACATGGCACTAGTGCCTGTGGACTTCCAGGCACTAGTGCCTGGTAGTTTTCGCATGCAATTATTGTGCCATGTCATTGCCATGTAGATTCCAAAGCAACATCCAATGCAAATTCCAAAGCTACAAAGTAGGCACATGTCATTCTTGCCACTCCCCCTACTTCCTCTCATGTGGCAACCACTTGCTAATTTGAACAAATGTGAGTCATCCAACTCACTGCCTTTCCTCTCGTGTGGTTTGGCCCTAATAGCCCTTGCTCACCCATACACTGGCTGTCACCTTAGCCTAGCACAACCTTCCTCAATCTCTAGACGAAAGTAGCAATCTGAAATACACTTTGGCATGGCATGGCGGGAATTCCATTTTGGCCGTGGTGAGTGTACTTTATGTAGGACCCAACTCCATCTGTCCACTTCACCAAGTGTCGTTGCGGACTTCAAATCCAAAGTGGCCCGGCCTGTTGCCCAGCGACCCGTTGACCGTGGTATGGTTGCGGATGCTTTAAATCAAGTGAGCTACCTTTACGTAAAGCCATTATGATAGAATCTACTTTATCGAGAGTTGTAACTTGGGAAGACTTTTGAAGATGACAGGCTTGCAAAGAGGGAATCGCATCCCCGAAATTCTCAGCTACACCCGACTTATTTAATTCGGGTAGGTGTCTCAACCTACTTATTAGAACATGTGAGTGACCCGACCCCGTCAGAGATGACGAATCGGGTGGTGCATGGAAAGGGGCTCTAAGGGCCGCTTCACACTCGGGCTGGGCCTGGTGTGAAGCGGCTTTAAGTGTGTGACGTTCCTGTGTGGGCAAGCATATGGACGGTACGTCGGTTGTATGGGGACTGGCGATCAGTCTAGAAGCTGGGAACTCGCTCCGGCCCTCAAAGTGGTTCAATCTTTTCAAGGCTTTAATGGAAGAAAGATTCCTCATGCATCCCAGGGAAAGGATCAAAAGTCTGCTACCCTTCTCGAAAAGCCACAAAGCAGAAGGCCAGCTGGTGCACTAGAGCGCGGAATCCAACAAGCCTTGTAGCCCTTGAATCTCGCCGTGTCCACCACTCTCATCCACTCTGCTGGACACTGTTTCCAACTCATGACAAAATAATGATTTACAGAAACTTCGAAACTTCTGTTTGGGTTGATTTGGAAGTACATCGGATGGCTCGTCGAGTTGGTAGATGCTATGCTGCCACCGAACATGCGTCACCCCCTATTTTGTAGAGGGTGGCAGCAACCAATACATTGCTGCCTGTCACTTTTGACACCTCACAATATTTGGTGCCGTTTTCATCCCACACTCATTATTCAGGGCCGCTTCACACCGTGACAAGTTGAGAGGCTGACCGTCAAAATTTCAGCCTACAAATTTTTGGGCTAAAAAAATACATTAAAAAATATTGATTGATGGAAGTTGACGGATGGGCGTCTTCATGGATGTTTGGGTTAGCTAAAAACGGCGACCCAAGTTTGCACTTGAGAGGCTATCACTTTGGTGCTAAAACATTAGATTAAAAGTGTTGCCATGTAGGCACAATGAAGGGCGACAGCCTTTGGACTTTGGTCTTTGGGAGTGAAGGCCAAGAGGCCAAACTTTGGCCATTCTCGGAGTCTCAGTGGTGGAAATCAACACCCTCTCTTCCTTGGTCTTGGTGTGAAGCAACCCTTACCTTCTAATCCAAGTCACTTGATCACCTTATTGTCTACACATAGCCTCAGATTGATCCCAATTGGCGTCGAAATGTGTGAGGGCTTCACTCCTGTTATAATCAAGTTGGCCGTCACCACCCTTCCCCATGCCACCTGCCATAGTTTGTGAGCCTTTGCCAAAGAGTTACTTGAATGTGATGTTCCTTTTATCGGTGTTGATTGAACACCTAATCATACACCTTACAATATTTTTGGTCCCATTTTCATCCGAGCCACATAAATCATTACGCCTCATTACCATGCATGGGCACTATTTGGTAGTTTATCCAGCTAACTCTTGATGGACACTTTGTTCCATGGAGGGCATTTGCCATTTCGAGCAGGTTCATATGATGTCCATTTTTATGACAAAAATGATGTACATTAATGTCACATTAAGGTTTAGCAAGACTTACACCTTTAGATTAAATATTCTAGAGATAGAATTTCCATTTTTACATTAAAACTAGAGATTCTAATATATTTTTAGTTTTTATCACTACAAGGTGTGGTATAAACCTTTTTTAAAGTTGTTTAGATTCTCATTCTATAACATATTGGATTCATCTAGAGACTTACACCTCTCAAGAGACGGAAGAAAAAAGACATTTTTCAACAATTTAAACACTATAGTCATCCAATCCATGCAGTCAAAGGTAAAAATATATTTATATATTTTTAACTAGATGTCACCCTTCATTATCATAACATGTGATTTGATTAGCCTAGATCAAGATCATGTGGTTCAAAAATAAAGTAAAAGTGTTTCTTTCTTCTTCCTTTTTCACTCTTTATACTAGAAATGGCAACTTTGAAGTGTTCCTAGTATGAAATGGTCCACATTCATCACCTATCCCCTAAGACCCACTTAGTCCTGCCATGGATTCTAATCATGGTGCAGAAAATCTTGGTCTTTTGTAAGAGCATCTCCACCCGCAGACAGAGAACCGAAACATTCCACCAATTTGGGGTTCTGCAGGGACAGAAAGTCGCACCAGAGACCTCAAAAACGGAGAACCGTTTGCTGGTTTAAGATTATTTGGTGCAGGGCACAGAGAAATCTCCTTGGATGGGGGATTGCGCCATTTTTTGTTGTTGGCTGCACACCCGTTCCCTCACGACACGTGGCGCCATATCATTGGTGGCGGCTATGTGAGGTTTTCTGCAGCCGGAGTTTACTGCACGAAAAGGTGACAACCTCTTTTGGGCGAATTTTTTCTCTGCTTGCGGGGCAGGCAACCAAACGTCAAAACAAAAACCACTCTTGGCGTGGAGAAGTCTTTCCGCCCTAGCGTGGAAAATTCCCCGCCAGGAGTGGAGATGCTCTAAATTATCTCTACCACTCTCCACCTCTTTAATTTCACAAGAGATAAAAGATCACCAATTTCCCTAGTTTCAAATATATGTTGAAATGACATTCATAATCTACAAGGAAACTCTTTTGGGGAAACAAATGTGCATTGAGGCCCGCTCAGACTACAATGGAGATTGCACGGCTTGCTCAACCCTTAAACGTCATAACGAGCCCTTTGTGGCCACAATATCCTACATGTATAATGTCGTATTTGAACATGATAAGGTTCACGTATTGAAATGACCTCGAAAAATAAGATGTTAGTTGAAGAATCTTCAATCCAAAGGTGTAAAATTCATTTTTTGTATTCTGCAGAGTAAAATATGTGCATGTATATATATGGTTCCCGATTGACGTTTAAGTGTTAGGAATGTTTTGTGAAAGGCGTAGTTAGCATAGACAAAAGCATGAGAAAAGGTAGAGAACATAAGAAATAATATAAAAATGTCTCAAGAGATGGAGTTCATCAAGAGCTACGTTTTTTGTCTAAGGATTTGAGGTAGGCAAAGAAAATTCACCACTAAATAAACTTTTAGAAAAATATCCATTACACTGGTAAAATTGTCATTTTGTTGGTCCATTTTGTAGTTCTTCACTAGAGAAATATTTTTTTGTCATACAAATTGTTATGATTATTATCCATGAGGTAATTGTGTTGCAAATGTAGGGCAATACAGTAGAGTAATTCCAATGGCATTTATCATGCAACCAAAGTCATCAAAGTTTGGCTAGGTCAATCATATCCTCATGACTAAGATGAGTTTTGATAATGATGGATGACATCTAGTTAACCCCTAAATTTCTTTGACAATTTTACACCTTAAACACTTCAAAATTGTTTGTATTAGTGTAATGAGTAAGGAAGAAACAAAACTTTCAGGGCCGCTTCACACTTGGTGGTGAAGTCAAGTGGCCGTCGATTCCCACCAATGAGATTGCTAGAATGGCCAAAGTCCGGGCTTTGGGCCTTCACACTTGTGCCCAAACTCCAAAGGCCGTCGTCTTAAACGGTAGCACTTTTGGGTTGTTTTGGCGCAAAAGCGACGGCCTCTCAAAAAAACTTGGGTCGCCCATTTTAGTCTATCCAAACTACAATCGAGAGTTCGTCAATTTTTTTAATAAAATAATCAAAAACTGACAAGATCTAGGCTATTAGATGAAAGAGGCCAAATTTTTGGACTGATTATTTTTGGCTGATTTTTTTTGGCGTAATGATATGGGGTTTGGACTTTGGACTTGGCCTTTGGGGCTTCACACCACAACTAGCCAAACCTTTAATTTATGTTATTTTATAAAAAAAATTGGCAAAAAAGTTTGGCCTCTCGCCATAGTTTGGCCACTCATTTTGACGGATGGTCACTCGACTTGGGCATAGTGTGAAGTGGCCCTTACTTCTAGTTTCAAGCGTAGGATCTCAATTAAGACTTATTAAGTAACTTACTTTAAAAATTTCATAAAGTTTGACCGCACGGATTGTAATATTATAGTGTTTGAAGTAGAGAAAAGGGTCCATTGTGAACTCAATTAAGACTTATTTAGAAATTGTGCAAGGAGAGGATGTTCACAAATTGTAAATTCACATTATATATTTTTGTGAACTTAATATGTCTTAGAACGAGAATCTAAATGATTAATAAGAAGGTTTAGACCACATAATGCTGCGGAAAAAATAAAAAGTAAAAAATATGATGATCTCAAGGTTTTATGTGAAAAAGAAGAATTTTGTTTGGTACCTTGCCCGACAAATGTGCGATAATGTGTGGAAATGTTTGAATTGGATCTATATGCTTTTTTTCACTAAAGACAAGAGATTTTTTTGACAATTTGAAAGGGAAAAATATAACTTGCTAGTATTGAAAGTCTCACATTCAATAGAATGTCCTAGCAAAAGTTTTTGGAGTTGCCCAATGTGCCCACTTTCTCAATGTGAACTTCAAAACCCTATAACTTTTTCATTAAATGTTGAATTTAAGAAAAAATTTGAGTCACACAAAGCTTTTAGTAATGTCCATCTACATTAAAAATATCAAAGAAAATTGTTATAAAATTACACCATAGGAACTTGCCTAAACACTCTACAGTCCCTAGAGGGGACTCTTAGAAATTTAGGGGTTATAACAAGAAAATAGGTTTAGAATGATAGATAAAGTAATGGTTGAGGTTTGGAGGAGGTTATAGTGAAGGTAACATTGAGGGAATCCTTAATGTGCAAATAAAGCTAGAGATTGTGTCGCCGATGACAAGCGACTTGACAAATGATATACGGATGAAACAGATAGGCATTCCAGTAGGCACAAAGTATGAAAAAAATAATCATTTTATACTTTATTTTTAAAATTATTCAATGACAACCAATGGCTCTCAAAAATAGTATTAGAGTGACTATCCATCCAATCGAGGCACCAACTACAAAGTATACAATATTTGCTCAATGTGTCATGGTTCAAGTAGCCTTTGTCTAAGCTTTCCATCCATATCATGCTCACAAAGATACGCCTTCATAGAGTCATAACCTCGTAGGAGAAAAATTATAGAAAACAATGTTGTTGCATTGTTGGTTATAACGTTGCGTGCATTGGACAAGGCCATTTCACCATGCCATGGCTTTGGAAAGTAGCAACCCAAGTCTCCTTCAAAGACATGCTGCATTGGCTGGTCATCAACCATCAATACTTTGTCAAAAGGTGAACTTTCAGGTCTTCCGATCCTTTGAGAGTCTTCAAAGAACCTTGTTGCATAATGGACAATGTTGTGGCCTCGAGCTCTTGTTCCGTCCATAAACAAAAAGAAGTTGTGACCTTATTTTTTCTAGGAGGATGACTTCAAGAACCTTCTTGAGGCAAGACGGAACCATGAAAAACCAAATGCCGACATGAAAGAATTTGAGAAGGCCTCTAAAGAACTTTAGGAGACCAGGCCAAACTACAATAATGTCCCGATTGAAGCATCGTGGGGTACAATGATTGTATTGCTAAAAGCAAAGCAATCCGTTAAAAAAAATGATAACTTACTTTGAGTCGTCTAGCCGTAGTGAACATAACAAAGGGGAGAAGTTGTGAATAACATCAAGGGATCCTCCAATCTTATTAAAAACAACAAGACAGACACAAAAAGATGTATGAAGGTGATTATTGTAGGAGGGAATTAAAGGACTAGAAAATACATATCACCGATGAGGGTGGATAGTCATCGCCATCCATTGATTGACGGATTCCACGACTGGAAACACCCTTTTACAATATTTTGAGCATACTCAACTGTTCTAATACAACCATCCTTAGAACCAACAAGGAGATTGTTAAACAAATAATTCTCCTACATGAAGGCCTAAAAAAACATATTTGCCAGCTAGAACTTTTAGATGGAAGCAAGAAACTTATCCATATTCCTACCAATCCACGGCGGAGGATGCATAGCATTGAACTCTCTATTGAGGAGGTTCTTCTCTGGATTATTGTCAGTGAGCAACATGAGATCAAGGTCTACGTGATCATGACGACTTGTGTATACAACAAGGTCCTTTAGCATGTATGGCTAATCGTTTGCCCTTCTTGGAAATGATGACTTTGCAACATCAGCTTGGGACAAAACTATAAGGTCTTTTTCCTTTAGAGTTGAAACATGAAGAGCCTCCACTTAAATTATATCAACATTTCTCTATGTAGGCAACTTCATATTACAAAATTAGCCTTTGGTGCAACCACTCCAGAAATAGAGGACAATTTAGTCACGGTTAACAATGCAGGTCGGCTCAATCTACTTATGAATCAAAAACCCATTCAAGTCAAGTACAACAATGTACTTTGGTAGAAGAAGAAGTGAATAAAGAATCAGTTTGTTCCACCACTAAAGCAATGTCCACTGGACAAAGGTTTAGTTGTATGGAACTGTACTTTGGTATCCTTACCTTTAAAACGCTAGGGAGTGTAGGTAAAGCGGCTCCACGTATTTTTCCTTTAGAGAAGGGGATTTGCAAGTATGAATGTAGTTAGTCGACATCAGAGGATCTCTCAATTTAGTCAGTATTCATTATAGGTACATAAGACATTGAAAGAAGTAAAACTAGCGTAAAATTAACCTTTTCTAGAGGGTCTTGGACTGGAACTTGGTACGAATGATTCACCCTTGTCACCAATATGAGCTACAACATACCTATTGAAAATGGGCCGAGTGAGATGAGAGAAGAGTAGCTCCGCAAATCCTGGTGAGGAGGGGTATCTTGGTGTTAGACGCAAATGAGATGCACGCAACAATGAGAGTTGTTGGGCTCATTGTTAATCCCTGTGTGCATCACTTTGTTGTTGAAAGGTATGTTGATGGTGTAGAGAGTGTTGAATGGGATTACAAAGTTTTAGATCTATTGATACAAAGTGTATATGGGGATGCAACGATCTAGTACTAGTTTGAGAGAGTAGATCTATGGCGGGGCTCTGTGTTGGCTCAGAGTTAGATCTAGAGGTTGCAGTCGTTGTAGCATCACTCAATCAATTAGATCTAGGTTACCACGACACCATAGCAACTCCACACCATATCCCTCCTCTACTTGGACTCCAGCACCATCATGAAGACTAACCATGTCATACACAAGACTCGAACCAGCTACCACAACACAAGGCCATCCGATCAAGTACCGAATTCTATAAGATCAACTAAGTCTTTCTTTTGCAAAATGCAACTCACAACGTTTCTTGTTAAAAAATGCATGTTTGATTTCTGTTACCACACGAAACTTACAATGTTTTTTGTTAGAGAATGCATATTAGATTTTTTCTTCAAAACGAAACTCATAATGTATCTCAGCAGTGACTGCAAGTTAGATTTTTCTTGTGATAGAGACCTAGCAATACGGTACCCTAGGAATCAAGAATGGATCTCACACATATTAGCGAGTGTGGTAGGAGAAAAACACTGTCTCTTAGCAGATACGAGTTCCCTGCGAGCACAAAACCAACTCAAAGATCATCCCACAGTAACAAATGTCGGCTCCGAGCAAACACTGACGCCGAGGAGACGCCCCTGCGAGCTGGTGCACCTCCAGTAAGCTCTGATCCGAAGTAGAAGCTGTCGAGGTGACGCAGCTTCGGTGCACAGAGGTCAATCTATAGGTACAAACGTCAGCTCCAAGCAAGCGCCGATGCTGAAGAGACGCAACTGCGATTTACTCCAGCTAGATTTAACTTGAGCAAGACGAGGCCGGAAAGACGTAGCTCTGAGGCAGCCCCCAGCAAGCACCGTCGCAGAGAAGACGCAGCTAAGATCAAAAGCAAGCACTGACTCCCAACAAACATCAACACCGAGAAGACATAGATGCGAATTGGCGGAGCTCCAACAAGATCCAACTCGAGGAAGATGATGCAGAGAAGACGCAACTTTGGCGCAGCCTCCAGCTTGCATCTATGACGAGAAGATGCAACTTAGATCTGAGGCCAAAATAACCAAGATGAGATCTGAAGCCGAGAAGACGGAGTTGCGACGTGGTGCAGCAACAAAACACAGCTCCCTGCGAGAACAACACCAAGACAAAAATCAGCACACAGAAGAAAACGACGGTTCCCAACAAGCACCGATGTCAAAAAAATGCAGCAGTAATCTGAAGCGGCCCCAGCAAACTCCTGAGCAAGAAAGAGGATGCCGAGAAGACACAGATCTGATAAAGCTCCCAACAATCAACAACGCCGTGAAGGTGCAGTTGAGATCTGCTGCTGAGAAGGCAAAGCTACGTTCTGGCGCAACAAAAGGAATAAACCTCCAGCAACGGCGGAACCACTCGCACTGCCTAGCTGAAGCGAACCTGCAGCAACACAAAAGAGGACCAAAAAGTCACCACCAACTCCAAAGACATCAATACAGGAAGACCTCCAAGGCTCCACAACGTCAATAAGCCATCCTGCAATATGAAGCCAAACAGGTAAGTATTCTCACCTCTTTGTCCATTACATTACTTTTCTCCACACATTTCTATGAGAGAACACCGAATGACTATCAACCTAGCCGAACTCAACACTACTGCATCAACAACATCACCAACAAATACAAACCAAAAAGGCGACAACTGCTACCAAGAAACCCTAGCCGCCTCAATCTCAAGCACAACGAATTCAAGTAAACGGATCCAAATCCGAGGGAAACTCATCTCAACCATCAAACTCAAATCGAACGGCCGAACAATCATCTAGGAGAGCTCAACCCTAGCCTCCAACTATCTCCACAACGAAGCCCTTCATCGACATCAACAGAAGAATCCATCGAAAGAAGAGCAACAAGGTATTAAAAACACCCCCATTCCCCTCATTGTTCATCTCATCACCTCAGCCGAACGCCTCTGCGCATCACCTACACCTGGAGTGGAGACCTCACCTGGAGCTGGAGCTGGGAGAGACACCTTCAGTGGAGCCCGACTGACCACGAGCCGAGCAGAACAGAGTGGTTCTCTCCCTTTTGTGCCGATTTCTCACCTTGCTCCTTTATTGTACTGCCGTTTGTATGCTCCCTCCAAGTTACACCATGTTTCTATGAGCGTATTAACCTAGAGTTTTGTCCTGCACAGAAGAGCAAGATCACAGGTTGCGAAGAAGAGCCCAGCCGACACAATGCCACAGTGAAGAGCAACATTCTCACCACCTCCTCTTTGATTTCTTATTTTTCACGATACTTAGGGTTTAAGTTCCACTTGATGTGCACAAATTCACAGACTAACACCCACTCGCATCTTTCGTTACAGGCAACAAACGACAGTAAAAAATGAAGTGCCCTGAAAGCTAGAGGCAGCCACGAACCAGAGGTAGTCACAACCCAGCAGAAGAGGTCGCGTAGAAATAGAAGCGAAGACATGGAAGCGAAGACAAGTGTGCGCTCGAGAACCGACACTTACGAACGAGCAGAGAAGAAAAAGAAGCTGAAGCGGCCCAACAAGAGCGAAGGCGCAAGTACCCCAAGCCTCAGACGCGAAGCCGCGAAGTCGAGAAGGTGCGCAGGCGCGCAGACAGCAAGTCCCAGCGTCACAGCAGGGGAGACGGCACTTACACGACGCAGCAGGCGAGAAAGAGGAAAACCCAGAAGTGAGTCGGCGTACGCCTTCTCCGCTCGAACCGCCGGAGAGGAGCTCAACGGCACTGAGAAGCTCCGCCAAGACAAGCGGACAAAGCAGCCTCGGCGGTCATACTCCACTTCCCTCCCTGGGTCCCTCGGCGGTCATACTCCGAGCGAAGCACCGTGGCGGTCATACTTCCAGCAAAGTTCCTCGGCGGCCATACTCCCAGCAAAGTACCTCGGTGTAGAGACAGCAGTGAACACAACCCCCGGCACCATAACAGGTAAAACTGAGGCTGCACCCCTGATTCGACGTACAGGTGATTCGGAGGGTAAACCCAGCTGGTCGTGCCAGAACGGCTCCTCACTTTTTACTAGGTATGTCCATCCACCAAACACTCAATTGCTACCTTTTTAAATATGAACTTATATTCAATCAACCATTTAATGTTTGAGATTGCAACTAGTGATCAGGGATACGTCACCCCTCTTTGTAACTTTGATGTATGCCATTACATTAAATTTAGTTTAAAAACTCACCTCTCCTTGTTAGAACTACCTTTAGTAGGCCCACAAATCAAATTGTGGAATGAAGGTATTCTCTTGGTCCAAAGAGGTAAAACTATACACAAACACTTAACTTCAAGCTATAATTTTTTCTTCAGAATGTCTCAATCAAGCAATGTTGCATCTGTTGCTAAACAACTCTCATTCAATGTTGCGGTGATGAACACGGATGATGAAGTGAATGTTTCTCCAAAAAGGAATCTAGATGGCTTGACCCCCCCTAGCCAGAAAAAGGCCAAAGCCACCACCATGACTAGGCCTAAGTACTGGTTAGGGTTTCGCACTCTCAACACGATTGCTAAGAGCAAGGGATTGTCCAAAATCCCAACTCTTAGCATGGAGGACTTAAAATTGCGAGGTATGAGGGAGGACCATGCAAAAGCGGATATTGAAGCCTGCCATCTTTTCCGTATGTTGCACAAGAGGAGTGGCCGACTTCAAGACATGATGGGGTAAAAGGTAATCACTTCAACTTGACACAAGTTCCAAGCGAGGTTGTGGTTGATGATGAGGGATTTGCTAAAGATTACCAAGTGGCAATTAACTTCGAACTAGGAGATCAAATGTATGCACGAAAGGTCATCTATGCTATGGTTGTGGAGAAGCTCAAGGAGTTGGAGATACCCCTTGGGACTTTGTTGGGTGAGCCCATTGCCATTTTTTGCCACCACAAATCCGAGAATTGGAGTGGGACAATCAAGCTCCACTTGAGGGACCCGAAAGTTGATGCACGCGCCCTTCTACAAGGTGTGAAACCCTTCAACCTCACCCTAAACAAGGGTATTCCACGTAAAGGCAAGTTATGCAAATCTTATGACCCATTGGCCTCATCTAACAATCTTTCGGTAAAAGTGACGGGTCCAACACTAGGTAACAAAGAATGGTTTACCATGCATGAGGAAATTGTAAAAGAGAGCTTTGCTAGGGGATTCAACTTTGAAATCACCGGGGTAGAGAAAAAGGCAGCCAATGAATTTGCATGGATTAAAACCACATCACCTAAGATGGCTTCCATAGTCAAGAACAACAAAGTGGCATTTGCAAATGAGATTTTTGTGCCAAACTTTGTGAGCAATGGAAAAATGAGTGAGGATGAAAAATTGAAAAAAAATGCTTTGATCTTAATTGCTAAAAACCTTAGCAAAATAGAATCGATTGAGAAACTAGAAGAAGGGCTAAAATCAAAAATCGGTGCAAACAACATTGTGAGCATATATTTCAAACTTGAGAATGGAAAACATGTAGGGACATGCAATGTACAATGTCTTAACGCTATTGTATACAAGAAACATGTCAAACAAAACATTGAACTTCATGGGAAGTATGTCGATCTCTCCCCACACCCTAGGAGCCTTGATGAGACAAACCCCCCAAGTGTAGACGAACTCAGTAGACTAGGCTTAACGGATGTAAACTCGGCCGCTATGAATGCGGTCATAGCCATGGAAAACGCTCCAAATCAAATTCGAGCAAAGGTCTTCCAAAACCACCCAAAAATACACAAAAGATTATCAAAAATATATTTTATTCCGAATACTATAAAACTCCATCCCAAATATCAACACCTAGCATCCTCGTTTGCACCACTTCTAAATGATAATCACACTCTTCACCGAAATTATTCCACCCTCTACCCCAACATTGCCCGCTACATACACCAAAAAAAAAAAAAACCACCCATCCTCACATATATTATTCGCCATAATTACCACCCTCCACCCTTCTATAGACGAATGCAACAACATCACCAATCAACATTCTACCAACACAAACCCAACACATTGGACAAATATATTACTAAACACCTTATCCTCTCTACATAATCCCCCCAAAAGACATATAGATACACTCCACCCATACACCAAATTCTTAGAAGAAAACCAACACCTCCTCGAACACAAAACCTCTCTACACATTGACCTATATAACTTTATTTATAGCCAAACCCCACCCCCTTCCCCCAGTGAAATACAACTAAAATTTTCCTACTTCCCAAAGAATCTTATTCTGGAAGCTCTTAAATGCTTTGAACCAATCCATGCTTACACACACCCTACCCCGACACCCGCCCACATTTCCCCTACACTTTGTAACCATGACATTATAGACAACAGAAGCACATATATAACTACATGGAACGCCGCAACGTTAAACACTGCTTTACCATGCATCCACAATCTAACCGCCCACACCAAGACACCACCCGCCATAATTGCCATACAAGAAACTAAACTATTAGCCACTAAATCCACAAAATACATCCAAAAGACATTCCCCGATTATAAACTTATATTTAATAACACTCACTCTCTCACATGATGCATCCAACAACGAAGGCTATATACACCGGCTAGAGGAGGCCTACTCATGCTCATACACCAATCATATGCCTTCCCCGGAAATATTACGAAAATCCCCACCCCGGCTAATATATCACCATATCTTCAAATTATTGAAATTACTAACCGACCCCTTCAACCATGGCTCATTCTTCACCTATATATGCCCTCACATATAGAAGACTCGAGGCTTATCCCGGAAATCCAAAACTCCATCACTTCACAAATAAATACACACACTAACCATACAATAATACTCTGTGGAGACTTTAACCGAGATATCGCCCTTATTGGATGGCAAAACGGAGGGGTTATTACCCCCCCAATGGACATAGACTATCAATGGCGAAATTATACGGATAACCTAGAGTTATATCTAATCCCAACCAACACACAATACTCACGTCAAGGTGGACATAATTACACACACACTAGCCTAATTGATGGATTTTACATTAAAACACCTATCCACACACGTTATGCATCTACCACAAATACCACAACCAAATTAAACTCGGACCACTTCCCAATCCAACTCAATATACCTCACAACACCCTTATAAGTAGACCTCCCATAACCATCAACTCAAATGATACTAAAATACTAAACCCCATCCCAAAAGAAAACCTTCATAACTTTAATACAATATTCTTTGAAAAAACTCACTAAAAATAGACTCCCTCACTGATACTCTCTCTAACCACCAACACCTCACACACATACAATGGCAAGAAGCCTGTACAACTCTTGATAAACTTATTAACGAAATTTCTATTACATTAGAAAAAACCTGTAAAGCGCCCCCGATTCCACAACTCACACCTCGAACCTCAAAACAAGGGGGGTATCTCCCGAGAAAACTAGCCAAAAAGTGGAAACAACATCTTGTCACATACCACACTATTCATAAAACAATTTACATTGCCAAAACTAACCAAAACTCGCAAACCCACCCCATACTCTCCGAGATACAAAACCTACGACACCCCCAAATCCCACAAATACCACCACCCAACACCCCCCACGAAGACTGGTTAAAAGACATTGCAAATATCGCAAAAACTGCCAACAAAGATACTCGAAAAATTACTACAAAACACGCAAGAGAATGTGTCAAAAAAGCCATTTCTAAGTATCGTCAAATGTACGAAACTAGCCCAAAAAAGATTAATAGAAAAGTCTTTAAAAATAATACAAATCTGCCACTAGACTGTATTTTAGATCAAAACAATAACATTTTAACCAGCCCACATGACATCGCAAACGAAATACATCGTCAACAATCCATAAATAACAGACCATCCAACCCCCCATGCCACTTCCAACCACAACATACATCAACATGCACGTGCGGAGTTAGACAATACCCGTGGCATGATTTGGACGGGTTTACCATTGATAGAAGAGGCGAACCGACAACACCTCTTCACACATATTATAACAGAGACACATACAACATGTGCCTAAAAAATTTGGGAACCAACAAAGCCCCCGGACCGGACCACATACCTAATTCAATTCTAAAAAACATGCCTCCAAGATTCCATGACCTCCTATCATTATTCTTCCTTCATTGTTACAAACAAAAATCCATTCCCGCATTTTGGAAAACGAGTCTAACAATCTTATTATACAAAAAGGCAACCCATCCGTGCTACCCAACCACCGACCTATTGCCTTAGCCAACACCATTTACAAGTTATATACTAGCACACTAACATCAATATTATCGGCCTACGGGGAAAAACACCAAATACTACACGAAAGCCAAGAAGGGTTTAGAGCCGAGAGAAGTACCACCCGACAACTTCAAACCATCATAGCAACTCTCGAGGATGCAAAATTCACCAATAAAGACATTTACATACTCCACATTGACTTTAAAAACGCATTTGGTTCCATTGACCACCCTCGATTGCTAGTTGTTATGAGTGATCTTGGATACCTGGAAGACGCAGTCACATTGATTGGCAATATATACTCCCACTCTACCACTATATACACTGGAGAATTTTTTGGTAAAACACGCCCAATCCCCATCCAACGTGGTACTATCCAAGGCGATACATTGAGCCCATACCTCTTTATTATTTTTCTAGAACCTCTATTAAGATGGCTTCAAAGAGGAAATAATGGCTACACATTTGGCACCTCAAAAACAACCGTAAACTCGGCCGCATATGCCGACGATCTAGCGGCCATCTCCAGTCGTCTTAAATCACTCCAAATTCAATTAGACAAAATAGACAAATTCTGTCTATGGACCAGGATGGAACTTGGGGTCCAGAAGTGTGCTGTAACTGGATGCCCAAACAAATCTAAAATAAATCCGACCGCCTTCAAAGCCCTTATTCAAGCTACCAATATCCACTATCGTAACCAACCAATTCCGGTTCTTAACCAAAACAAACCCTACATAAACCTAATCCCATCGTTTAAATGGAAAACTCAAATTCACTCTACTACTACAAAACTTATTAAACAATGCAAAGAACTTACACTATGTCCGATAATATTGCAACAAAAAATAAAAATGATTGATACCGTCATACGTCTGGGTATCTCATATAGTTTCTATGCGGTCCCTTATTCCATGCCCGCCATAAATAAACTTGATAAAAAAATCATAGCCATACAAAAGAAAGTATGCGGACTCCCTAATTGTACGCCTAATGTCATAACACAACTCCCACACAAACTATTTGGATTAGAAGCTTTCTCCCTCAAAAATGCCTATCTACGCTGCATTGGAGAACAACTCCAGAATGCACTTAACGATAAAGGACGACTAGGACTAATTTACAGTGGACTCCTTCGGCACATCCTTGCCATTTATGGAGGAGCACAACACCTCCAAAGACTTAAAAGATCTGATTGTCTTCGGTCCCCCATTACCCGCACACTTTTTCTACTCAAAACAGAAGGTCAAATATTTCTAAAAAGCACACTAGAAGATTTCCTACTAGACCCCGCACCGCTTGAACAAAATTGGGCAAATGAAATACATAACCTCCCTAGACTTGACCGACATTTATCCACCAAACTCCTACAAAAACTTTTCTCTGCTAACATTACTGATCTAAAACAAATTACACTACCAAATGGAACACACCTCATGGACGATAAGAGCTACAAAACATCATATGGTACCCCCCATAAATTAATAAAAAGTGCACTAAATATTGCTAAACAATTATTTTGTCACCCTCCATGACTCCCTACATGCCCCAACCCTTGCACCACTCACGCCCCACCGTACACACTTAAAGACTCATACATCGTCAATCACAATGACATCCACCCCAACACCAACCCCCCATTAATCCCTCCAAACCCGCCACATCCACGACCATATGCCCCTCCACCACATATATTAAAAATCCTTCCATACACCCAATAAACAACATATCCGCGCACAGACATAGTAAATACATTGACTCCAACAAAATAAATAGACAATATACATCGTACCTATGCCATTGGTCCCACAATAACAACACCTACGCCAAATGGCTCCCACAAAGAAATCTTTTCCCTTGGCACAACCCAAATACTTCCTTACATAACACCGAAATCCTCACACAATACTACCTTAGAACTCAAAACAGTTATTACCTAAATATCATACAAATACACCACCCCCAAGCACAACCTCGAGATAGAAGATTTGTCACGCCACCTCTTATTATCCCCCTTCTTAACATCTTTACAACTGAATGCAACCCAAAAACGGACATCCGAGCACAAACAAATAAAATCAAAATACAACAAGACAATGCCCACATATACGAAGGGAATGGTAGACACCTAATAACCATACCACTCGCTAGACTACAATGGTTGTGGAATCAATATCACAACGCACTACAAACCCCCATTAACATTGAACCAATACCCCAAACATTCGAAACCGAAATTGTTTGGCTATACCAAAGATATAACTACCGAATACCCAAAAATGACCCCCTTAAAAATGCACACTACACATTACCCAATCCTATCTTAGACTACCTCATTACATCAATGAATATCACACATTCATACTTCTCATCCCCCGTTACATGTTCCACAAAAATCTCAAAATTCTACTCTCCATTGGAACGAGATACGATTTTTGGTTCTCTTGGAAAAGCTTTTGATTATAAGTGGAGTGGAATAGGCCTTGCACACCCTCACAACAAAGAAGAAACACAACAAGCAATACATTGGGCACGCCTAGCGGCAAATAATGACCCCAACCACAACATCACCATTATTATCACTCCCGACACTTATTGGTACCATAACCCTAACCCATACTTAGGCCCATTCCCGGACTCCCACATCATAGCACTATTTGAAGCGGACTCTATGACATACAAAGAACCCACTATACCACCGCAAATACAAACACCTCGCCTTGAACCGGCAACCCTACGTATCCTATGCATACACCAACAAACTCGTGAAATAGGTACTCTAGACAACCTCACTCATCTCACTTTGCTAGCAAAAAATCTAAACATCAACAAAGTATACACCGCAATTGCTTCTCCCACACCCATTTCAACCCATGTAAATCGCAACAAAAAATGGTCTAAAACCCCCCACACAAACATCTCCACATCACAAATTACCGAATTGAGCCTCCCCCTCTCCTACTACCAAACTAATACAGACCTTAAATTTGACCCCAACTTTAGCTACTACACTGACGGCTCTTTCAAAGAACCAACCGAAGTAAGCCCGGGACATTGGCACCGAGAGAAAGCCGGTTATGGGATATACAATTCCACCAAACAAATTAAACTAGGTAAAAGACTACATGGACTCCAAAATATTCTAAGAGCCGAAATGATGGCTATACACAAAACCCTTAAAATAATCACCACTCAATACCCAAACGAACCGGCTCACATTTTTACAGATTGCATAAATGTATTATATCTCCTTAATACACATATTAAACACCCCACTTTACACAATAGTCACCCGGATAAAACTATCCTTACATCTATGGTTGAAATGCTCCAAAACCGTACGCAGATTACTACACTCCATAAAGTCCGTGCTCATGCTAATATCGACGGTAATGAACAAGCCGACAAACTAGCAAAGGAAGGAAGAGAAAAAACCCACAAGAATGCCGAACACCCATACGAACATGCCCATGCCACCCCATACTACTTCCATAGATATGAATGGCCCTCTATGGGTGAAACTCCCGATAAAGGCCCCATACGATTCTTGGACAAATACCTCAAAAAACATGATCTTGTAAATAACCTAGTAAAACTTACAGAAAACTTCCCCAATATTGATAAATGGACTGGCAATCCAAACATTCATAATGTACTATCCAACAATTTCTGGAAAAACCCCATTATAACGGATCCACAAATCACATGCCTAATCAAATTCTGCACCGGACAATACATGGGCAATGCCCGCAAACAACTCTTCTTTGGAATAGAAAGATTCTCTACAATTACATGTCCAATTTGTAACACCACGGACCCAGACACATGGCTACATGTCTTACTCAAGTGCCAAAACCTCCATATACACTCACTAATTGTTAAAAGACATAACAAAGCCGTATGGGCTATTCGTAAACTACTTATATCATCAACCAAATCCCGGTGTTTCATTCTCATGAATGCCGGAACCTTTAATGACAATCCACAAGAAAACATGGTCCCTCCGTGGCTATTACCATGCATCTGTCATACTCAAAGATGCCACTGTAATGCAAAATTCAAACCGGACCTACTATGTGTTAGAGGACTTTCATACAAAGACCCCCCACCAAACCACATAGACCCTAGTCTCACCATCCAATTTATTGAATTCACATATTGCAATGATAGATTCTCTCCGGACACTATTGCAAACAAAACAACTAAATACCAACCACTACTTGATGATATTCAAGCACTAGGATGGAAAGTAGACCCCCTCATTGTCATCACCACGGGTGCTAGAGCCACCACCTTCATTCCCTCAATGACAACCCTCGAAGAAACATTTAAAATCCCCATCATTTCAATCAAAACCACTTTTTCTAACATTAACATTATTGCAATTCAACATGCTATGTCGATACTCCTACATAAACGTAAACTTGAAAACAACCAACCCTTACCCGACGCTTCGAACCCCCCTTTATAGATCTACACCCGCATTTGCATTTTCAACGCACTCGCCCTCCCTCTTTTTGGGACTTTTTGGGACCTAGGGTCCTTCTTATACTGGTTACTTGTTACTGGGTACATAGTGTCCACCCTCGAAAGGGGGAAGTAGTTTCATACTACTAACCCATGCCCGGTGGGCATGGACTTAGTGGTGGAATGAACGGACACTTCACTCACGCCAGCCCCCTCCGGGGACCGGCGTTCTTCTTCTACAACATACCTCGACACGTTCCTACAAGGGCTGAACGTCAGAAGATTTTCACCGACATCCTAGAAAACACCTTGTAACTATTCCTCCCCTGTCACTTGTGAAAGTTGTACCCCTTTAGTGAAGTTTTTGAGAAACGGTAAGTTGCAACACTTATTAGCTACACTAAAGATCACATTTAGTATATGTCACACTAATTGATTTATAATGCTATAACTTTTTATTCTTGATGGATATTATTATCGACTATGTCTATAATGATGCACCTCTTTGAGTAGTATAGATAGTTGTGCTCTTAGTAAAAATATTTATCAAGAGTAAAAAGTTAAAGCATTTATAAATACCTTAGTGTGACAAACACTAAATGTGATCTTTAGTGTAGTGTGGTTGTTGCCTATGTCTCAGTTATTTCCAAGTGTTGTCCTAAGTTTGCTATCGTCAAAAAAATTGCTGCTCTTTAATGGCAAAGTAGTATTTTAACCCAAATCAAACATTATCACACATTCTCGAGCAAGGTATCAAATAAAACTTCTTTTCCCACATAAACTCTGGGGTCTCCATATTTCTTACTTTACATTTGTTCCACAACAATTTTTGGTGTAAACCTTCTTATTAACCATTCAAATTATCATTTTAAAACATATTAAGTTCACAAAAAAAATAAAAAATTTAATTGGCAATTCTTGAACCTCCACTCCTTGCACATTGATTATTTTGAATATGCTACACCCCTCCTTCTGCCTTTAAAATTTGATGTACAAGGAATCAATACCATGATTAACATGATGGTAATGAATTTAGACCTTGTGTAGTGCAAAACTTGACACCGATGTGCTGGTCCACTCAACGCAAGGAAGAAAATGAACCGTTTTTCTCTACTATAGACACTATTATCTTTCAATTCATGCGGTCAAAATCTATGAGTATGCTAATTAACAAGTCTTAATCCTTTAGTGCCGAGGTGGTCGTTTTTGGATCGTTTTTGGGTTGTTTTTGGGTGTATTTCCAATTATAGCTCTTTGTGTGTAAATTAGATGCACTTTTTTGGTTGCAACGTGTCTAGCAATAATCCATATGCTTCAAATGAAACAATTCTCGGGCCCACGGATGCAAGCATTAGAGAGCTACAATGAATTCTGTGATGAGGGATCAATAGTGAAATATACCCTATGTGTAGATACTATTGTGCATGATCTATCACACTCGTGGATTCTCCCAAGCCTTCTCAAACTTATGGGTGCTAAAGGGTTAATTGAAATTCTATGGTTAAAAAATTGAGAGTAAAAGTTTTTGTTTCTTTCCTTAATTATGGCACTAGAATCAACAAATTTTGAATGTTTTTGGTGTGGAATTGTCAAGGATTCAAAAATGCCTCTCTCTGGTCCGAGATGACCCTAAACTAACTTGGTGATAGTAAGCTCACGCTCATGACCACCATATGGGGCTTCATCTCCCACATGTGGTCCCTAAAAGTCCGAGTTGGGGTCCTCATGCCCACACCAGTTTCATGGTAAAAACTAATATGGTTCCTAACCAAACCATATGGTTACTCTCTTCTGATTGACCTTTTTAACCATATTATTACCACAACATTTCCATTGCATTCCCAATGAGTTCCCATGTTGTTCTCCAGAGTTCCCCATCGTGTTCTCAAATGTGTTACCCGTTTCCAACGCGTTCACACTAGGAACCAATTTATACTTTAAATTTTAAATCCAAATTTACCTTCTATTTGTGGGGCCCACCACCGATCGCTGGGGCCCCAACGGAGGCTCATCTGCATACATGTGCGTGAACTTATTGTCAGATAAGGTAAGCCCCCCCATATCCAATAAAAACCCATAGCCAACGCTTGTTAAATTGGGGTATATCCAACCCTCTTCCATCCCATTACCACCAACTCAGCTCCAAATGGAGGTTTGCTATTAGTCAAGACCCTTACTTTTGGTCGTTGGTTATGGGAGGTACCTTTTGCTAGCCACCCATTAAACATTACAGTCGGCTCTCTATAAATATTACTCCTCGAGAGCTGGATTTTTGGTAACACTTATGAAGTTATAACATATAACGTTTATAGAACTAAATACCAACAATTAGTAACACTTATGAAATACAATACCAATGGTTAGTACCATAATGCAACTAAATTCAACTCATCTAAACTCAACTAAACTCAATTAAATTCAACTAAACTAAGCTTTATCGAAAAAAGAATCCATAGTGGATTGATGGATATCTTCCATACGGGCAATTGCCACATCTTGCAGAAGAGTTTGAACCAAGTTGATGCCTGATGAAACATCACGTGGTCTTTGCTAAAGGAATTTCTTCACAATATGAAGCGCACCTTCAATAGTGTCAAATCCAACCACCTCGTCTACCGTGTCATTTATAACCTCATCTGCAACAATCTCTAAGTCTTCGAAGGAAGCATGTCTAGGATATCCTCCTCAGTAGGTTCATAGGGATTATTTAAATCAAAGTCTACCTCATAGTTTATGAACTCATGAGCGTCCATAACATCGCTATCTTTTAGGTCTGAAGATAAAAGTGAAAGCCGATGAGGCATGCGCCCAATGGAAGTTTAAAAAAAAAAAAAAAAAAAAAACAGTCACAGCCAACAATCAAACCTCAGTCTGACAGGCCATGCATCCATGATGGGGTCCACGGCATGCCTCTTGCATGCGGCAAACAACCACACCAAAAATAAAAAAATAAAAAAATAAAAAAAAATAAAAACCCACTACCATAGGTGAAGGGCACCTTCGGCACTTGGACGCCGAATAATTAATTAAAGTAAAAAAAGTGGATTCGGCTTTCTAAGAGAAAATTTAGAAGATTTCGGCAGAAGTTCACAGATTACTATAATTAGCCTATTTTGACGGCAAGGGGATTGAACCTAGGACCTCAAGCTCCCTACTTGGAGCTCTTTTGCACACACTTTCAAGAATCAAGGCTTTCCAAGCCATAACTCCCCATTGATGTCCTTGGTGTCCAAAGATTTTGTATATTAATATTTTCTTCAATTTCGGCATTTTCACTCAATAATTTCCCAAATAATTCGGCATGCCTTTTTTGAATTAATTACAGCCGAAGGTGCCCTTCACCTACGGTATATGGGCTGTGATACCCTTCTCGAATATCGCCTGCGATGCCCCTCCAGGTACTGCTGGAAGAATCCTAACAAATTCTTTTTTTTAAAAGGACAAATCTTATCAAGTTCCACAAAAGATATGGTATATATTCATGTGAAGTGATTAAAAAAATTTAAAAACAAGTTCTACTATGATGTTTTTGCCAAATAACACTTATAGAATCATTTTAACAAAGGGAGGAGCGGGACATGTTATAACACTTAACATATATCACTTACTAGAGTTAATTTTGAGGTTTTTTTTGGGAGCGAGATTTTTAGTAACACTTATGCGATTCAAACACTTATTTTACAAAGAGCCGACTGTACTGCACAATTTGAAAATTCATAACTAATTCACCTTTCATCGAAAAAATATGAAATCACATGGGTAGGAATTGTAATTCTACTCGCTATCACTCAAAAATAATAGTATAATCATCTCCTCTCTCCATATATGCACATTCCTTAACTTGTCGGTTTTAGGGGGGCTTACCTTACCCAGAGACATGAGTTTGCAGACTCATCCCTAGCTGTAAAATCTTCTCTCACTTGACAGGAATCGCTGCAAGCCAATATAACAACGTGTGTGCCAAATTTTTAAAATTTGAAAAAAATAAAAAATGAAAAAATGAAAAAATTCCTCTCCCTGCTGATCTCCAGAGCAATTTCATCATCATGTGGATAAAGAATCTCACAGGGCCTCACAGGTGAGAATGCTCCGGTTGCTCTGGTGCCAGGGTTTAGGGTTTAAGGTTTAGGGTTTAGGGTCTTCCACACCTACTAGTTTTCCTTCCCCTCCGCCTCAATCCTCTCACCAGGTCCGCCTTCGCTTCTGCTCCCATGCTCTGTGGTTTTCCTCACCTTTTTGCTCGATTGCACTTGCCTCGCATCCGCTTCCAGCCACTTGTTTGCTCCTTTTCTGTCAAAAGCCTCCTTTTCGGCCACCTCTTGTCGCAGATTCCCTCTTTCCGCGATGAAGTTGGGCTGTAAGACTATCAGGTGGATCGAATCTGAATACGCTGAGGTGTTTGTGTTGTACAGATTCAGAGATTTCGGAGCTTGTGAAGCATCAGATAGGGTGGAGCCTTGGACATGGCGCTTGCAGGCAGCATTTCCCACCTTTCTTATTGCAGACCGAAGCTTTTTGACCAAGGTGATAGCTTTGCCAGGGCTGGATTCAGCTCCTTCTTCAAGCTTGGTTCCATGTGCCATCCGTCGATGGACTACTTGAGCTCATCCTCCCGCAATTCTCATACCAATCGGCAATCATCCTTGATGAATGTGAGGTCATCGCAGTCATCGGCTGCGAATTCCGAACCCATCTCCAAAATGGCAATCCTGCTGGAAGTGGAAGGGTACTGCTTCTTCAGTGCCCTCAAACCTACCGGTATTTGGCTTGCTCTCTGCACATGATGGCATGTATGTCCCTTGCTGTCTAGGGAGATAGAGACCGAATGTGGTGCCAGGCGATCGAATTGAACTGCTTAAACTCTGAGGTTGAACACATTTTTACTCTTGGGCCTGCGTTGATTGCAGAGTGGTTGCGGACGTGCATAAATTCGGTCATCGACGTGGCTTCAACTTAGGTCAGTTGTGCAGCTAGCCGAATTTCAAACAATTGGGAAAGCTTTTTGTTGATTTTCAGCTGTCTTGCCTTTTTGTAAGCGTACTTGTTAGCGGAGGAAGGGAGGTAAGTTAAGCGACTGCTAAGTAACAATATCTGGACATCACCAGCGGCGTTGTTAAGTTGATTGCATTCTGGTTTCAGGAATGAACAGTAGTGACAGTGTTAAAACCCGTCATTTCTCACTTGAATGTGCAGCTTTCCAGGAGTTCAACCTTGAATGTGCAAATTGGTCTGAACCGGTGTATGCTGATCTCTTAAGGTGCTTATGCCTTCTACACATCATTCTGTTACGTTGGATTCTCCGAACACTTTAGTGAAGAGTCCTTTGGTGTTGCGCAGGAATGCAGGTGGCTCAGAGGAGGCTATGCTTCGCTTTTTTTTTGATCGGGTTTGCGCCTTAACGTTTTCTAGAGTTGTGCGTGAATTCACGTGTGGAGTATGAGATTTCAAACCATTTATGTGATTGATCCAAGTGTCTAGATTTTGAAAAATGATGTCTCTTACAGATCGGGTGGCCATCATCACTTCCCACCGACGACAAGGATGCTTTTGTTCGTAATATTGTGAAAGCCAAGGTTCGGAGCTTTTCCAAAGATGGGCGCTTACACAGCAACGTAGTTGTGATACGCAAACAATAGCAACATAGCATTGACTGAATCGACGAGGCTATTTTCTAAATTACTGTTTGTTATTATGAAGTACCTAGATGATTATGAACTTCAAATAATGTTTTTTTGTTCCAGGTGAATGGTGAGATGTTATCTCAGCAACATTGTTTGCTGGTAGATTGATCCGTGTAAGTGGGGACTTACTTGCTTACATGCTTTCCTTTCTCGTGCCTGGTGTGCACAGGGACGAGCACTGGAAAACTTAGCAGCTTCGGGAGACCTCCCTTTCCGTCCTGGCTTCACAGAGTACGTTTGCATCCTTTGCGTTTACTACATGTATCTCTGTGTAAGATGATTGTTGTTATATAATCTTGACGGTTGCAACTTGTTTAGAGTTAATGCCGTGAGGACAGCTTGTAATTCACATACGTTTTTGCTGCCGGTCAAAATCCTCTCTTTCTTATGAGTCAGGAAGAGATGGCATAAATCCTTCGCTGTCCTGCTAACTGTACCGGGCTCTAAATTTTTAGATGCTCGTTTTCCAAGGCTTGCAACAGGCTTCTACTAGGAAGTAACTTGCGACTGAGGAATTTAATGAGGAATTTGTCAGCTGCACGAGCGGTTGTGTCTCACTCCTGTGTTGGTAGAGCTCTGCAGGTTTGTGGATGAGGTGTTGGAAGCGAAGGTGCCACTTGTTGTCCTGGCCGCCTACAGCAAGAGCGGGGAGCAGGTCGCCAGGTAGTTCACACACAAATGCGTGTTTCTGGAGAAACTTACTTCGCTGCAACTGTTCTTAGCATTTGCTCTTCAGAGAGACTCAGAAAAGGGTACTGGACGATTCAAACATATCCTTGAAGTAATTAGTTTCAAATACTTGTTTTCTAGTCTTGCTTATCTTCAGAAGAATGCTGTGGCGTCTAGAAGGATAAGGATGAATTGAGGGCAACGCATGCTACTACTTGTGGTACTATTACTGACTAGTGTGCAATTAGGTCAGGTCATTGATTGCCCAGCTAGGTCCGGAGCGGACAAGGGATATCAGTGTGGTGGGGGAGGCTGAAGTGGAGAGCAGTGCATATGGACAAGTTGTTCTAGGAGGTGGAGTTGTGGCGGGCTTTGACGAGCAGCTAGCAATGGAAGCTGCTAAAGCAGGTTGGTAGCATCAGAAAGGAACCAAGTAACAGCAAAGAAGACTGGCCCCAATCTTCTCTATCCTGCTGTTAATCTCGGAAGTGCCTTGAAACTTTATGTGCCACCCTTGAAGCGTAAGGCCTGATAACGTGACAGCGAATTTTCCTGATGACAGTTGGAGCTGAGAAGCAGCGAGTGGCAGAAGAAGTTGCAAACATGCTGGCAGTCAGTGTTGACATTAATACCAGTGCCTCTGAGACGTATGTTGGTATTTTCGTTGCGTTATATCTGCATATCTTGTGTTTGCGTAGCCCAAATACCGAACGTCTTGTATTCAGCAATCCTAAACCAACCCTTAGTGACGTCAGTGTACACTGGAATGTGGATGGCAGGTCTGGAAAGAACATAGCAGCTTTGCGGGCAGCAGCTGAAGCAGCCGCAGTGGATATGCATCAATGCATACTGCTGGCGGGTACACAAACCGGACCTCAAGCTGCGTCGCGGATAGATATGCCCTGTGTGGTTATTCGCAGCAGGTTTGTGGCCTCTTTCATTTCTCTATTTCCACATTAGCAACCGTAGTTGTTATTGGTTTGTGGTGATTGTTATTGTGTACCAGTTACTTGAGCTTTTCTTTCATCACAGACGAATCGAATATTGCGGGATTGTACAGATTTAGACATGATTCCTTCGAGTTGAGGATACGGTTGATAGAAGGAGCATATTGAACTTCTTCTTTTAAGTTGGAAATTTACTCGCTGAAAGTGGCAGCAAGTCGGTACTGTATCTTATTCATTGCTTGACTGATGTGTTGGTGCAACAGTGCGGTAGCTCGGGCAGAATTTCCAACGGCGAAAGCGGTATTAGAGGGTTTTGGACCTGGTGACCTTACTCTTGCCAGGCTCCAAAACTATCTGATATGAACGCACCGCTTCATCTGACCATTGGAGATAGACTCATAGGGACACTATGGAGTGTTCCGTTGAATCTGTGCTGAATACTGTGAGTTGTGCTCACGGATCACATTTAGACATGTACATGTTGCCATATTTCATATTTTGCTCTCGTAGGCGTTCGAACAAATTGAAATTCTTTCAGAACAACGTACAATTTGTCTATGTACACAGTACAAGCTTGTAAGACCATCGTGCGACTGGTAGTGAATCAAACGTACCAGACAGTCTCTATGTGCCTTCTCCGTATGAACGCTATATAAAATCATGGGCTATTCATTCAGGGTGCTACATGAGACTTCTTGGTGGACTGTATTTCTGCGTGGCAGATGTGTCAGTCTTGGCGCAGAACTGACGGATTTGCACACATTGAGGGAATAGGAGTCCTTGGGAGCATTTAAGTGACTCAGCTCTAAAACAAGGAACACGATAACCCTGAATACGAAGTTCACTCTTGACGCAGCACCCGATAAAGGTCAATATCTGGTCCAAACACAACTTTAATAGATTGTAATCCACTTGCCACATTTCAAAAACTTCAACCATTCGACTGAATGAGTGGCGTTAATGAGTAAAATGTCACCTAAAAATCAAATAGTGAGCCCCTGCACAAACTGCCATACAAGAAACCAGGGCACATGCATCTCAACTCCATTGAAATGAAGGCACATTCACTGCATTCAAACAACTCACCGATAACATGCATGCGCATCGTACTAGTACAAGCTCTCTAATAAAAGTATCTTTTTCGTCACTACATTTGAGTCAAAGCATCTCAAACAACTCACCGATAATATGTACAAGTTCTGTAAGAAAAGGTTCTCTTGTGACGACTATGTATGTCTCTATCTGTTACTCCATTGCACCCGGGCCGAAGCATCAAAACTTGCAAGGGTGGAAATTGAACCCACGAGTAATTTGTACAAGACTGAGATAGTATTACCAATACCTGATGAGTCTCCCAACGACAGCCTCGTCGCATACATGATCCGGTTGGAGAGGCTTAAAACCAAAAAGTTGTCCAAATAGCAATATCACTCCAAACAGCAATATCACTCCAGCACAGAACGGAAGATGCCTCGGCTATTCTAGCCTGCATGTACAAACAGACAGCACAGTGAATCATGGTGACGCTATCTCTCACTACAACATCTTATCGACTCTCCTACCACCGCATATCTTTCACCTAATCCCTGGTGTTGATCCAGCTTCACAATGCTTAGTACGAAGTCCCCAGAACGAAACCAATCCTACACACTAAAGTATGCGAAAAGGAAGTATTATGTTTCTCACAAAACAAGAGAATGGAACCGTGATTCCATCAACCGTGTGCCATGAACTTACTATACCCTATTGACATGTTTCCAAAGGACACAGACTCATTCATCTACTCATCCTTGACCCCATGGTCCAACAGATTACCTCAAGGATATATACTCATACTCTTAAGAATATGAGTCCAGAGTACAACATCATTCAACGAATAAGTTTCGCACTACAGAAACGATGACGTTGCAAAACAAACAACCAACGTGTCTGAGAGTCTCGACATGTTAAGACATAAACTTTCATTGTTAAGAAGTTACTCACAAACCAAAAAAAACAAATGACTGTCCCACACTGCTTAAAAGAGACAGGAGGAGAATGAGACACACACACACTCGATAACGTGACTCAATCAGAGAAAAAAATAGAGGAGAAGATTCTTTTTATATGCACCTAAAAGCACAACAATGATTACTGTGCCTAGAATTACAGAATTACCCCATGGCTGCCTTCAGAGCGTCTCCTGCGCCTTGGAAGAAGAGCCACGAAAGAATAAAGTCAGCTATGAATATGCAGACAAGCGAGATGACCACAGCTGAAGTAGTGGACTCCCCAACACCTTTCGCTCCGCCGAGAGTTGTTACTCCCCATGCGCAGCTTACGATTGAGATGATGCCACCAAACACAATAGACTTAATTGTCGTGCTTATCAAATCCCATGGTTGCAAGGCCCTTGCGGCAGATTCAAGTATAATGTTAGCGCTCACATTGTAAACAGAATCTGCAAGTAATACACTAGCCCCCATGGCTACAGCGAAGCACATGGTCGTGAGAATAGGTAAGGCTAAACAGCATGCAATTACACGGGGAGTCACCAAGTAGTCAACTGGGTCTGTCCTCAACACTCGCAGTGTGTCAGTCTGCTCCGAAACCTGTCACAAACATGCCAAATAAATATAAGTCAGAAATGGAGGCATAATACGATGATGACAGGACATAGGAATGATCCTGGAAGAAGAAAAGTATGTGCAAACAGCAAAGAGTGTTCCGGAAAGCAAGAAAATCAGCCGGCGCGCTGCATGTCAGCCCTAAAGACCCTAAAGAAGTATTGAAATAAGGAAAGAGTTCCCAAATAAGAGAATAAACCATATACCTGCATAGTTCCCAGCTCAGCAGCAAATGCACTTCCGACCCTCCCAGCCATAATGATGGCAGTGACTACAGGAGACAACTCTCTTGCCAATGCCAAGGCTAACACACCGCCAACTGACCTTGTCAATCCCAACCTCGCAAATTCCCGAACAAACTGCCAAATTGGAGTAGAATGTCAATGCTTTCCGGAGACTAATAATCCAATAGGGCAGCTTGAAAACCTTCCAGCAGTACCTCGGACATACCAGTTGTAAAACCACCAGCCACGAATTGAATGGAGAAGAAAAGAAAAGCAGTAACTAACCTGGATCGTGAAAACCATGCCCACAAAGGAGGCCGTCAAGAGGCTCACACCCAAGGATCGAGGACCAACGAGCTCCAATTGCTGCAACGTGTTCCGAACATGAACCCGCCCGCGAAGGGTTCTGATAACCACCTGCAAAGACAATGCGATAAGTGAAAGCGCCCCGAGGACAATTCGACGCGGACAGGGAAGGCAGAGGAAGGGAGAGTACCTGGCCAGCAATGATGAAGGCAGCAATGGCACGCCAGAGGTAGCGAGGCGGCATCCAGCCAGCCAGCATGGGGCGCGTCTGGAGCTCCTCGAGAGTCTCGGGAGGGGGGGTGGGGGCCGACGCGGCGGCAGCGTCGTCGTCATCGCCGCCGTCGCCTTGGCTGGGACGATGGACTTCGGCGGCAGCGGGGGTAGCACGGAGGGGGCCGCGCGAGAGAGGCCGCGGCACACACAAAGCGCGACGGGGCAGAGAGGGGGCGGCCAGCGGACCACGACGCAGGGGGGCGAGCAGAGTGGAGCGAGGCCCCCCCGACTGCAGCCACTGAGGCAGAGCTTGCGCCATCGCCATGGCCATGCCCACTGCGGAGACTGACTGAAAACCCTAAAACCCACCGGAGGCAGGGCACAGCGCTGCAGGCAGCGGAGATGGGGCTTTACTGGCGCCCGTGCTCCGTCACGTCCCACCAGTCACATTCACGCACATACCAATGAAGCACCCACTGCTACAACTCAGGTGACGTTGGTACGAGCAACATGGTACTACACCACGGAATCACAACATAGCACAAGACACCTCCGACAAGTGTGAATTGGTTGCGAATTTGCGACGATGATCCCTTCAGTGATATCTCACCACTAATTCTAAGTTGGGGCCTTCAAACCCTTCCCTTCGTCCTCGTCGCCTCCCTCGCAACGAAGGTTACCTCATCACATGTCACTACATTACGGTGATCGTCACGGCCCGTCTCATTGAGTAAGCTTACTAAATTCATTCATTCCAACTGGCATGAAGCTGCTCCGACTCTCGCTGGCACTCGTTACTATATGCCGTCCTTCGACGAGCATCTCCACTCGCACCCCGTTATCGCTACAGGCTACAGCCCCCGCAGCTTGCCGCATGGCGTCCACAGCCACGCATCGGGGCTCTTTTGATAAGTTAAAGCCCCCACAACCGACAAGGTAAGTAATGTGCATATAAGGAGAGACAAAAGAATTATACAATTCTTTTTCAGTGATAGCCAGTGGAATTACAATTTTAACCGAAGTGGTTTCATATTTTTCCGATGAGATGTAAATTAGTTTTGTTGCCATGGGTACCTGTTGACATCATCTACACAAACAAATATATTTCAGTTGCGACCTCACTTCACAGATATCACTGTACTTTGCCAATGCAGGCATTGGCAAGAGAACATAGAGAGGCGTTGGAAAGCTCTCCCAGAGCTCGAAGTTAAATCTAGTGGAGGGAATACTTCATGTTGAAGATATATCGTTTTCGTGCTGACTCAAGGACTCGGCATTTTCCTCATGCTTCCCACAGCTCGTATGCACATCCAAGTGTAAAACAGACGATCCGTCTTTGGGCTACATGTCAGAAATTGTACATAAATAAACGTGAGATGTGAAGTGAATTTAGCTTGTTACTCTTGCTTGCCAGAGAAGCAAGTTGACATTTTCTAATGTACACGTGAATTACTATTAACCGTTTCTACTTTCACATCATTTAGTCCAGTCGGCACCTCTGCTCATCAGCGTTGATTTTACCACCTTCCACCTGAGAAACAAAAGAAACTCAGTCTCAAATTACTTGAATCAAAGTTCGTACCGGAGCTTCACTAAAGAGCAGACACACTAGACAAGTTTGAGAACGAAAAAAGTTGGCACGGGAAAAATGATTAGCAATCCCTGATTATGAATATGTAAATGGGGGAGGGGATAGGGATGGTTATACAACAATGGCTTCGTGGTTACCTTCCTCTGTCGCCGCTTCTCGAGCACTTCCGCCAAGGCTGGTCTTCCTGTGAGACGACAACAATACGTAGGTAGTAAGAGCTAGGTCAACCAGCAATTTAGAAAGCCTAAATCAGAATTTAACGATACCATATCTGGTTAACTACTGACTCGCTTGCCATTCAATATGTGCAAGGTACCGGCACTTTAATGGCCTAGCAGCAACCAACCAATCAACCATGCAAACGGACTTAACGATGGAAACATACCGGCAAGCTGTGAAGGATCAGCAAGCTGCTGAATCATACCTGTGATGGGCAATCGATACTTGGCCCAAAACTCATAAATGGTATCCAAGATGCTTGCCCACTGTAAGCAATCACAATACATATTTTAATATTCTGTTACACGTGATCTTGGCGTTTTCTTGATCAGGTCCCATTGCATAGCAATCTTCAAAGTTCAAACTTAAAGTGACGACATTTGGCCAGGGCATCTGTACTAAAATCAATGAAATAGTAGTTTCACAAACAGAAGACTTGGTACTGGTCAGCAAACTACACAGTTATTCATCAATTCGGCATGAATTTATACGAAGAGTCCTTAAAATAATGCGGCGACGTACCGGCTGGTGGTAGGTGATCGCATACACCCATCCAAGCCCAATCTCTTCATAGAGCGCTCTGAAAGCCTATAGAACTCCACCAAAACCAACAGAAGAAGCAGCATTAGGGGCAGAGAAGAAGTACCATAACAGGAAGCATAATTGTACCAGCTAATAATAATTTCAAGAAAGACAAGAGTACACACCGCAATATTTGTTAAGACTTCCCCATCTTTCCGTATCGCGTGGATACGACCCATTGCCTGCACATATACCATGAATCGGCATCAGTCTAAAACCCTAAAAGTTGGAAAATCATCAAAGGTGGTACATCGAAAGTGACAGTAATTAGGTCAAACAACTTTACCATCTCAAAGTCAATACTACTGTTCTCTTCAGCAGCATAACCGTCAGCACATATGTCCACGAACTTAATAGCATCGCCATAATTCTTGTTCCTCTCTCTCAACATATTCACCTGTTAAGAATTCATAAGAACCGTTCAACAATAACTACCTTCCATATATCATTCATGACAGCAATAATCACACAATCTTCTTCTTCACAAGAGACCAAAGCAGAGATGCAAACTGACACAAATAAAACATTGGTGGTGGAGAATGAAGAGATCATGTGACCTCTCGCATGCACAGTGGGCACTCGCCATCATATAGCATCTTGATTTTCCAGCCGTTGTCGGATGCATCTGCAAATTTCACATCCGCGCGGTTCTCCATGTCCCGGGGCATGGTGCTACACTGCACAACAGCTGCTGCAGAAAACAGCGAAGGGAGAAATGTTACAGACTCTTAGGAGGAAATTCAATGGAACAGCAAGAGGGAGGAGGGGATGTAGTACAGACCAGGAGTGGTAGCACGCGAAGGAAAGGAGCGGAAGCCTGTAGCATGGAGGGAGATCTGGTTACGAGCTGCCAGGGCCAAGACAGATTGGGTGCGGCTGGGGCGGATTCGAGAAGTCGTGTGGTTGCGCACAAACGGGGGCGACAATGAAGAAGAGGTGCTTGGGCGGAGCGCTGCTTGCAGCCCCAACATCCTGCCGCGGCACGAGCAGGAGCGGTAGGACATGGCCATGGCTATGCACACACCGGACCGACGTTGACGATCATCGACGACAAGCTGGGGCCGTCAGGCAGAGGGTCAGGCATCAGAGACGTGGGTCCCTTCATTCACGAAGATAAAACACAACGTCGAGCGACAGGAATTCACTGCTCACGTGGAAAGAGAGTGAGCGTATGATTCCGTGGGAGGTGGGTGACCGGGAGGGGCTTGGGTGAGGAGAAGGAGCGACGGACGGCGCGACCAGGTGTAGGTTGTAGGTTTACTAGCGGGGAAAGAGGGGTTGACGGCAGACCCGGGTGTGGTGACCGCCGCGTGTGCCTCCGAATTCACTCAGGAAGTGCCACGCGAGTGGGAGTGGGGCCGCACTGGCTCACTGCTGAAGATGGGAGCAGCCTGGGCCAGTCTCGCTCCCTCCTCTCTTCTGTGTGGCTGCGTGGGGTGCCTGGCTTCGCACGGACTGCCTGCCGGCCAGTCTCTCTGTCACTCTCGCTCGCTCTCGCTCTTCCGCTCTCGCTCTCGCTCTGGCCGTGGCTGGCTCTCTCCCCAATCGTCAACCTCCTCACGCTGTAGACTAGTAGTCCTGCTCTTCTCTGCCCTGCTCTGCTCTGCTGTGTCGTCCGTCGCCGGGGCAGTTGCGCGTGCCACCCTCCCCTCCGCTTCTCCTTCTCTTTCTGTGGACCCCCGTCTGTGTGCCGGCCCATCCCCCACCTCCACACTCTCTGCACCTCCCGTTTTGTACTTCCCGTACGTCGCTCTTCGCCTGTCGCGCCTTTCGGGCTCTAATTGTGCTGCTGCTGCTGCTGCTGTTGCCTCCTCCATTTGATTCTTGCTTCTTATTATTTATTTTATAATTTTCCCTTCTTGGTTCACTGATCAAGCTGTGTACTTTGTGCTGCAGAGATGGGTAGAAATCATCAGTCAAGCTCGTTTAAGCGTTGAGTTGTTTGAAATCAAAAGGAGTTGTACGAGCAGTTCTTAACATTGTTCAGGTATGTGTCGGTATATCTTTTGAACATGCAGATTATCAAGCTGGTATCATCTGATATGTAGAGCTGTATTCTGGACTCAAAACTAGAGAGCAGCACTATTGTCTTTTCCATATGAAGAGGAGTATCTGATTCTTGCTCTTTTTGAGAGTTGGTTACTGATTTTGTCTGTATGTGGATTGTACTTCTTTGCCCACAGTTCCCACATTTCTATCACTATTTTCGTCCTAACCATCGCATGCGGACTTCTGAATAGACACAAGCATGATTGTATGCAGAGAGGCTGTGTCAGGTGTGACCGGACGGCATCAAGAGTGCGTTTCGTCAGGGAGTCATCCACCGGGGAGAGGTGCCCGTTAAAGTCATCAGCATATAATGGTAAAAAGAGCGTTACTTGTTGGATGCAACTACCCTGGCGAGCAATGTGAGCTGAAAGGGTCCGTGAATGATGTTGAGCGGATGCGTGTCCTGCTTATCAAGCGGTTTGGCTTTCATCCCAACGAAATTCTGGAGCTTGTGGATGCGGTTCCCCGTGCTCGGCAGCCAACTGGAGCTAATATCCGCAAGTGCCTGGTAGGTGGACTCCAGCTAAGTTTTGCCGCGAACTGAAGCTTCTCTGATCCTAGAATCAGATACTCCTCTTCATTTGCTGAAGCGTTTGCTAGCCTCTGTTTCATTTTAAAAAACACATTTTCTAATGCAGTCACCTTTTCTGTATCAGAAGAAGACAATTACGGTTTCCACTCCTATCCTAGTTGTACGTTAGAGGATCTTTAACCGGTTCTGGGTGTGATTCTATGGTCCTGACAAATACGACTGTGAACCATCTCTCCCTTCTCACACATTCAGTTGTGTGCTCTTTGCAGCGTAAGCTTGTTGATGGAGTTGAACCAGGAGACGTTCTATTTTTCCATTTCAGCGGACACGGAACTCAGGTTAATGCGTCTGTTAGCAGAAATCAATTGTTTTTCTTTGATTTCCAGCAAGGATGATAGATTCCAGTCTAAGCGCAAGGGAATGAATCGTTTCCAGAATGAGGTCATTTGATTTAACGTCACATGGAATAGGCAGATATTAATTTCGTGAGTGTCTACTGTCATTTGTTTGCTCGCGCACAGGTCCCTTCAGAATGGGGAAGGTCCGATGAAACAGGATACGAAGAATGCATCGTTCCCTCTGATATGAACCTCATTTCAGGTACTTTTTGTATACCTTACCACCCTGCTCGGAGTTTTATATGTGAAGGGATCAGATTTCTGCACCCTTAACTTGAAGCTCCCAGTAGCATTGTGCACTCATTGGCACTGGAGTTAGATGAACATACCTTTCCACACACGAAATCAGAAACGAAACCATCGCATACCGTTTGTGTTTTCGTCAGCCTCGTCATTTCGTACCAAGCTTGTTGGCGCATATCTTCTTAATTTAGGCGGCCTATACCAGGTCATATATATTTTGCAGGATATCCATATGGAAGTTTTTCAGAAAATCTTGTGGTTTTTTCCAGCTGGTCTTCGAGTGTCTGGGCTGTAGTGCAACTGTCGTCCCGAGACCTGCCTCTCAGTACATCTGGATCTGCCATTGAATCTGACATTCTGTGTGCGGTGAACAGATGATGACTTTCGTGAGCTGGTCGATAGGATTCCGCGCGGAGTGAATTTCACGTTCATCGCAGACGCATGTCATAGCGGTGGGCTAATCGATAACGAAAAGGAACAGATTGGGGATAGGTATTCATCGGGAGCTGGGAGACCGCGACTGCCAGGAGGGGGTGGGGGTGGGGGTGGTTTGATGGACTTAGTAAGCGAAGGAGTTGAGGCGTATGCTAGTGCTGGCGGAGGTGGAAGAAACAATCCGATTATGAACGTAGTGGGTCAAGCCTTGGGGCCACGCTTCAACAGAATGCCTGGCGATGAGAGGAACCGGGAGATGAATCCCCAAGAAATAGACGCCTATGGGAGGCTCCCGGAATCACGGTATGTAGAGGATGGAATGCCAGAATATGCAACAGAAAGGCCATACGAGAGGCGAGATCCAAGAGAAATGGAAGACGTTGGTTCAGGATATCCAGCAGGATATGACAGACGGGAAACAAGAGGGTCAGATGTACCGTACGCTGGCAGTGGTTATACTCAGAAGTACATGCAAAGGACACCAATCAAGCCAGCGACAGGCTACGCAAATTACACCTCGGATGTGAAGTACATGCATAGCGGAACTAGCGTTCCTGAGACGGGGTATGCTGAAAGGCCACTCGGATACCCGACAGAAAGGCCTGGAAGTTTATATGCTGCTGGAGGCTACGTGCCAGAGGCGACATTTGGGCGACCAGTGGGTGATGACTACGGTTACCCCCCACGCGGGACGTACGACAGGCCTGCAATACCTGGAGATGAGGAGTTTGGTTACCCACCTCGAGCTGGCGCATATGAAAGGCCGTTGAGGCCGGCTGACGATGATTACGGTTACCCATCACGCCCTGGCAGGTCCGCTGAGGACGATTATGGTTACCCTGCACGGTCTCCGAGGCCCATGGAAGACGACTACCGTTATCCGTCCGAAGGAGTCCCCCGGAGACGCCATGGAGCTGAAGATTCTTTCATTCGGACTGAGGAAGGCGCTTTTGACAGGTAGGTCCCTTTCCAGTATTACTGTGTTTGCATGGCGTACTTCGGTTGCTCCGTTAGCTCAGTCGTGCAGGTACGATGCCGGGTTCTACAGAAGAAGGTAACTACTTGGTCATTGGCCATCACTATGTGATCCAGCTAAGTGGTAACCTTACTGCTGATTGATTGCAAGTGTTTTCCGAAGTTTAGTTGTCCCTGCAGGTAGGAAATGCGTGGGCTAGCAAACTATGCTCTTATCTTCGTGTGGGCATGACGCTGTTTTTGTGAAGGTCACTAATGGAGCAAGCTCTTGTTTTTGCAGCAGGTATGGAGGAGAGCGACGCCAGACTTATGATCCAAGAGATGATGATAGGCGTCGGCCTGATAGAGAATCCTATGAGACGGAACATGAACGGCGAGGGAGATATGGGGAGGGGAGTTCATACGAGGATTCCTCTCGCTTTCCTGTCAAGTATCCCCCCCCACCAAGCGCTGGTAACTACGGAGTTTTTCCCGAGGCTGGTGAACGCTATGGTGATTACTCGCACGGTGGTGACCACGGTTATTCAGGGAAGCCACATCACACACCTTTGAAGAACAAGTCTTTGCCTATCCAGATGCTGATGGATATCTTGAGTCATCGGACAGGGGTGAACATAAGACCCGGCAACATTCACAGGACACTCTACGACTTGTTTGGAGAAGATGCGAGCCCAACGGTGAAAGTTTTTGTCAATCTGCTCAGAAATATGGAGGTAAAGACCATGCGCATGTTGAATTCCGGTCATGCTTGAATTGAGATTCACTGATGTGGCAGCTATTTCTACTTGATAAATTTTTCCTCCCCTTTATGTATCGTAGTTGGCACCTAGAATGGCAACATGTGCCCACTGTCGTTCATGTCTGTCAGGGATAACTTCCCCACATTTATCGGCACATAGCACGTTACTATAGTCGCTTATTTATTCAGACGTTCTTTGCGAAGGCGTGATAAGAGGTTTTACTATAACTTAGGCTGGTTGTTCCATCCATTCTGAAACGTTGAACTAATGAATGCTAATGAGTGATTGAAGGCTAATGCATTAGCTGCATCTTCCACAGGACAACGGAGGTGAAGGTGGCGGTCAGGGTTTGATGGGGAAAATAGGGGGTTTGGCTTCTCAGCTTCTGAAAACAAAACTTACAGATCATGGCTCTGACCATCCTGAGGAAGAGTACGAAAGATACAGACGAAGACGCCGGAGGAACTACGATTCTGGGATTTTGATCAGTGCCTGTGAGCCTCACGAGAATTCGGCTGATGCGAATCCCACGAACAATCTCAGGGATGCGTATGGAGCCCTCAGCAATGCGATACAAACCGTCATTGGCGAGTCTCGTGGGCCGCTTACCAACAGGCAGGTGGTTATGGAAGCTAGACACCTCCTCAGGCAGCAAGGGTACAAGCAACACCCATGCCTCTACTGTACTGATCGAAACGCCGATGCTATCTTCCTTGCCCCCATGATGTAAAGTTTCTTATGCAGAGTATGATACTGTAGTCGTTGTATATCGTTATAGGCCTACTGCACAAGGTGTTTTAGAACAGGTATTGAAAATCGTCTATCTCGCAAGGAAGCTCCTTTTACACATTCCAGACGATGTGTACGTGTTTCCTGGATGTTGAGAAGTGCGCACCTCATTTGGTGCTCGGATTATGATTCACTTTATTCCTTCACCGTTGTGTACAATAGCCAACTGAATGAGCACACCGCATCTTGTCTCGTGAATTTGTGGAATCCTGTGAAACAATTGCTCGAGGAATCCTTGATCCTTTCACTGATCTCTCGACTGATAATTCAATGAAGCACCATCTCACAGTGCTGAGCTTCAGTATGGCAGGACTGAAATCTCCTGGAAAGCGAAAATCGTACTGGCCGTGACTAGAATGTTGTCTCCTCGAATAGATAGCGAAGAATTTCCAGCGGCAGGTGAAACAGCAGTCCTGTGGCCGTTCTCATCAATCGACAAGGATGCCAGTTGCTGTGCATGTGCGGCGGACGTGCATCTTGTAGTGGTTGCAAGCAGGATAAACACCTGGCGAATGCACTCGCAAACTAGCGGCCCAAACCTGGCAACAACCCGCCGCGAGGATGGAGTAAAGCACAGCGACACTCCACCGCCAAGGCAGAACTGTGGGGACTACGCTTGCGGGCCGGATTGATGGAGAGAACAACTGGGTTCCGCCGGTGCCTGACGGGGCATGGACCAAAGTGGCGTGCAGGACGAGCCAACCTCGGCGAATCACAGGCTCCGGTGCCTGCCGCTTTTCCCACAGCCATGGTCACCGCTGCAAGCAAGCACAATCAGTAAACTAGCTCAGTAGTGTTGTGTTGTTCGTGCGCGTCTGCGTCGCTAGCTCAGCCACGCCCACTCGCGTCTTCCGTTCTGGTTGCGGTCTTCGTTCTCGTTCGCTTGACAGCGTCGGTTGCCATGGCCATGGCGATGACGGGGGGAACTGCTGCTGCTGCTGTTTGGACCTCGCCTCTTCCTTCGTCTTCTTCTCATGGCGCTCTGGCGCCTACTTTCCCTTCTCGTCCCCTAACTCGCAAGGCGACGAGATTTCCCTCAAATCCTCACCACGTCGCTGTTCGCGCTTCTTCTCCTGGCGGTGGCGAAGGTTGGTCGATTCTTCTTTTTAACTTCAGCTTACGCATACTACTTATTCTCTTCTGATACTGCTTCTGCGATGAATTCTCCAAGTTCAGAGCAAGTGACAGTAGTTTACACAATCTGATGTCACATAGATCGGTTTCTTTTCATTCTTGCCTTGGGTGTACGTCTTCTTCTGTTCGGTCACTACCAAAATACAAAATGTTTTTATCCGTGTGCTGTTTGTTGCTTCGGGGTTTGAGATGATCATTCGCATTGGAAACCTAATCGCGGGTGATGTTATGGGCGTGGGCTGTGCAGCTGCTACTCTCGATTCACCGGCTGACTGGAGAAAGAGGGCCAAGCCCATCAAACCTGGATCTTCATATCCTGCAAAGGATCACTGCAGGTATGGTTTTGAAGTTTCACTGTTGGTCGTGCCATGCCGTTTTCTGCAAGATTGTTCTCCTCACATTGATTGTGCTGGTTGGCAGTCAATGTGGACTTTGTGATACTTATTACATTGCTCACGTGAAGGATGCATGTGCGTTTTTGGGGGATGGCATGTCGAGGGTCGAGGTGAATTTCTTCTGAACACTCCGTCTCGACGTTTTAGTCATGAAAGTCATGGATCGGCCCGTTCCTGATTTTCTACATCGCGCTCTTCGTAATTACTGTGGCACTTGAACACGATGTTATGTAAAGGACCTGGAGCCAAAGGTGCATGGACGTGGACGCAATCCAGAATCGATGGATGACTTGTTTTTTGGCGTGCACGACGAGATGCTTTATGCACGCAAAACGGACCCTGTTGAAGGTATTCTAATCTTCTCACCCTTGTTCTTATTTGTTCTTCTGTACTTGCCCTTTCTCAGCACTTGAGCATGCATGCAATAGCGATAATTATGGCACTTCTGTTACGCTACGTTTGAGTACTGTTTTTTAGATTTTACTGCACAATTATTGTGATAGGAACACGATGGTGGAAATACAATGCCCTGTAGGAAGATTTTCAAGCTTGAGCAAACTAAATATGTGATACTTCTCTGGGTATCACAGGAAACGAAAACTTGAAAGTGGTATTACTAGAGTAGTCCATGGGAGGTGTGCTATTTAACCACGTTGTCACTTGCCTCAGGTGCTCAATGGACTGGAATCGTGACAAGTATTGCAATGGAAATGTTGCGACAGAATTTAGTGGATGCTGTCATTTGTGTGCAGAGGTGAAGTCCCTTATCCAATCTGATATGATTTTTTCGCTCAAGTGATTGCAACACAATGTGGTCATGTGACTGTCATAAAATGCATGAGTTTAGACACCTGGTGGTTAAGTCTAAGGTTCGGAACATTTCTTCTTGTTTTTTTCGATGACCGTCACGTAATTAGTCTTTGTCCTTGAATTTATTTGAAAGAATTTATGTTCATCACTCTGTGTTGCTATGCCATACCTGGATTTTTTTTGCAGTGACCCAGAAGATAGATTCAAACCAATGCCAGTTCTTGCTAGGTGAGATTCTATGATCCTCTTTCAGGTCGATCAATCTCTTTTTTTCTCTGGTTTACAATCGTTCGCTATCCTTACTTCTGATATTTGCCATCCGTAGGGGTATTTGATCAGCTAGTTTTGCTTTTTAATGAGGAGTCTATGATGATTTCTAGAAGGTTTTCTGTCATATTTGGAAATGAACGAAAGCATTTGGAATGTGGAGATTTCTCGGTTTGAGATGTTCACAAACCTGGTTCTTGAGCTGTTAACAGGACACCAGAGGAGGTACTAGCTGCAAGGGGGGTGAAACCAACTCTATCACCAAATCTTAACACTTTGGCGCTTGTTGAGGTGATATACCCTATCTTCCATTCGTGGGACTGAAATTATGTTCCTTACATTGTGCAAAATATGCTTCTAATATTTTTAAATTATGCTCGTTTGAAAGTGGGGTGGCGTAAACTGCACGGTCTTGAAAAAAGTAGTGAGAAATGCACACCAGTGATCCCTCGAGAAGTTGGCACTAGGCACATGTTTCGTGGATCAAGCTTTTTCACAAGCGAGTGTTGACAGAACCAGCTTGTAAATTGCAGGCAGCTGGAGTAAAGCGTCTACTCTTTTGTGGAGTAGGCTGTCAAGTTCAAGGCATGTCCCCCAACAAGATAAAACTGCTTATGGCTCATGCCAAGACTTGTATTTCTAGTTATTTGATGTCTAATTTGAAATCGGATGTGGCAGCTCTAAGAAATGTCGAAAAGCATCTGGGGTTAGAAAAGCTTTATGTCCTTGGCACAAATTGTGGTAAGTCTGCACAGAGCTTGCTTTGACATGTCTGGAGCCAGCTTGCAAGGATGTACTTTGTCTCGTTTGTCTCTCTTTCTCTCTTTCTTTCTTGTAAGTATTAGAACTACAGAAATGTACTTTTTTGCGCACAAATTTACTGTTGCTCGACTGATAAATAAGCTGCCATCCCTTTTCGTCTGTTTGCCTGGGAATAATTCGTTCCAAGATTATTAAAAGTTATCGATTGTATGATCTGTGGGAATGCCAGTGGACAATGGGCCCAGACAGGGACTTGAAAAATTCTTGAAAGCAGCCAGTGATGATCCGGAGACAGTCCTTCATTACGAGTTTATGCAAGATTACAAGGTACTCGACGTCAAGCCTTAAACTTTCTGACCTGCCTCCTCGTTACCAGGTCGACATAGGAGTTTTGCGAGTGAAGTTTTTACTGGCATGTCAGGCTTTATCTTCGCGTCCGCTTTGTTGTTTCTAGAGTTTAGGGTATGTCTAGATATAAACCAGCAGGATGGGCTACTCGGTATTGAAATTCTTTTGTATCTTGACAGGTTCACCTCAAGCATTTGGATGGTCGTAATGAGGAGGTAAGTCAATTACATCTCTTTTTCATCTGATGCCACAGGAGTTACACTGTGAAGGTGTTTTTTAGTTTTATTGTCCTACGCATGTCGTTTCGTATATTTTCCAGATCGCGAAGTCCAGTATACATTTCTGCCCCTGTTTCTTCTGCATCATAATCGTCAAAGATTGATTCTCCCTCTCCCTCTCCCTCTCTCCCACACACACACACAAACATACACATATACATGATTTATTTACTTATTTTAATGTATTTTTTAAGATTTAAACTTTGTTTCCCTCTGTTTTGGTCTTTTTGTTACTGTATACAAAGCGAATGTGATCCCATCGATTTACGTCATTAAAACTAGAAGTTTGTTCAGTTTATTAAACCCAAATCGTATCCAGGTCCCCTACTTCTGTTTGCCTGCAGATCAACTGACTGATGTAATCGCTCCCTCATGTTACAGGTAATTTTCTTCTTTCATACTGGGTAAATAAATACATAAAATTGGGATGGTGCTGTCAGTCTGTTATTGATTCCAACACGTAACTGGTTTAGTTTTGGTAATTCCTAGTCCTAGGACTTGTACACAGACAATTGTATTGATGATTGACGTTTTCCATTATTCTAAGCTCTCCTCTTTACATGCAGTTGCTTCGACTACACCAATGGCCTAGCAGTGAGTATTTTTTTCTCGATCCTTTTCATAGCACTTTCCTGTGAGCACTGTTTTCATCACAAGTCATTGATCATGTTGCAGCCCGTGTACAGATTTAACATTGATTTTACATCTATAGAGCTAGCAGATCTTATCTATTCATCTTTCTCTTCGTTAAGACCATTCGTTTGCATCAGTTTCTGCACCTTCTTTGGATGCTGACAGTTTGTATGGTACAGGACTTAGTGGTTGGGTACATGGGAGTGCCCAAATACCCAGGGGTGCCGATGACACGACATCCTCAGTATATCACTGTTAGGTTTGTGCCTCCAATTCTTCCCTTAGGCTAGCGTGAGGTTCAAAACATTTTATATGTGCTGATGATGTAAGCTTATGTACATTTTAAACTTGATGTTCAGGCTGGTTGCTCTCCAAAAAGTAATTTTGTATTACGTGTAAAGAAATGATCGTTGACACCTGACAAATATCTCTGCTTATGCTTGACAATTCTTTTTGCGATAATTGTTGACTGGTGCAGAAACGATCGAGGCAAAGAGATGCTAGACCTAGTGAGACCGCTTCTTGATATCACACCAACGATCAGCACTGTATGTCAATTATACTCTCTGAACTACGAGGAACCTTAACTCCAGTATTACTAGCAACATAAAACTTACTTGGTGAAAACTTATCACTATATGTCGGTAGCTTTCTGATCGGCATCATTAATCTGCAACCGTGACTTGTGATTGTCACGTGAATCGTGCTTAAAAAATGTTATAATGCTGATGATAATGTGTTACTTGTGAGCAGGGTAACAGGGGACCATTTGTGATGGAAACAGTGAAAGCCGATGATAAAGCCAAACTAGGTCAGTTGTTCATTTACTAGGAAATGGTAGCGTTCATGCCAATCTGGGCTGATAAATATTGTAGAGAAATCCTCACAGTATGTTATCATCCATTAGAAAGAGATATTGTTGATGTGGTATCTCGGCATCTTGGACTTAAAAACGCTCTGCTTGGCAACCTCGTCCAGATCTCAAAAAATGATAAATTATGGAAGCACTTTCTCAACATTTCTTTGTCTAGATATTCTCTTCAGGCCTAAGGTTGTTTGTTGCATGATATTTGTGGGCGATGATGACAGGCAAGGAGAAGACACAGCCAGCACCAAGATTTGTGGGCAACATCATTGCCTGGCTTCTCAACCTGGTGAGTATCATATTTTAAGCATGTGGTTTTTCTGGAGCAACTTTGAAAACTAAGTCTTGTGCATGATCATTACTAGATAAGAAGCTAATCTAACTATTATGTGTCCTGTTGGCGTAATATGAGTCGGTTATTATGATCTCTGTTCGAAGTCAGACCTTTCTATTAAGGAAACAAACCACAATGTTCATGTGCATGTAGGTGGGACCAAAGGGTTTGGAGTTTGGCCGATACTCATTGGATTATCACAACATACGCAACTACCTTCATGTGCACCGTGCTTGGGGAAAGAAGAGGTAACCACTTTCAAAATGCATTTGAAGGTTTCTTTTTCCATGCTTTACTGTACCACATGGGAACTAAAAGTGCAACACATGAGACTTTAATTAAGCCGTCTCATGTTCTGTGGATGCAGAGCGGACCAGCATATTCCATCTTATGCTAAGAAGTTAGTGTCTTTATACAACAAAAACGGTGAAATTGACAAGATTCTCAAGGAGGGTAGCAAGTGAGATTCTTAGCCTAGTAAACTGAAAATATTTTTTTCGTTGGACTTGGGTGTAGATACATTCTATTTAATAAAGAGGATTTGTTTTCAGCTGTAGCCTGAAACCGTGACGACCCTCGCAGGAGTTGTGAGGCAGATTTTCACCTTTTTCTATTGAATTTTCGATATATCGAGCGCATCATGAGTCACAGGCAGTCCTCACATGTTTACCACGTTGTTTTCTTGTGACGGATATGACATGAGCGCTAATTCAGTATTTATTGAGTAGATATTACAGGGCATCAAACTAAGGATGATCACACAGTAATTGTCTGTCGTGAAGTGCACATTGCAAACAACATTGGATTCCCTGTGAGTTTGGTCAAATGTTGCATATCATAATAGGAGAGAAGGAAACCAAATATTATCTACAACCGCCACAATATGACGGACCCCAAAATCAGGTTGGGATGGTACAAAATTGACAGAGGCATGAGCTATGATTACTATTGTGTGTGAAATGAAAAGCAAAGTAGAAATTGGAAAGAACTAGAGAAAGTGTTCACCGTTGAATGAAGCCTTCAGAATACTCTTCATTCTCGCCGCGGAGATCGATGGTATCCATGAGAGGCCCGTGGTCCGACGCCCGGCGATCGGTGAGCTTGGTAAACTCGGTGACTTCGCCCTCGCTGGCACTCTCGCGGCGAGATTCAGCTGCCGTGCCCCACTGGTGGTGCGCATGACTAGCAGCAGGCGGACCGTGGTGTAGCAGAGCCTCGCGGCGAGCAGCCGCATCGGGGCCTCCTCGCGGAGTCAAGGCGCGCGGGTTGAAGTCGTTGTCGACGTCGACGTCGCTAGAGAAATTAGTGGTACTCGTGCTGCTGCTGGCACCGGCCTGTGGGGGCTTAGCGTGCTCCATTGCGTTAGCGAGACGGGCCACCATCTGCCCAAACATATTGGGCACAGCATCAGTGCGAGCCTTTGCTGCTGGCGCTCGCACAGCACTGGGTTCCTGCTCCTCCCCGGCAGCACGACCACCAGCCGTCACGCGCGGTACCGGCTCATTGCTCCAGCTCTTGGTGGTGGCTGCTCCTCCTGATCCGGGTTCTGCCCACATGTTCACCGCGACCACATCCATCTCCTGGCCAGCTTCTCCCGTTTGCGTCGTCAACGTTGGCACCACTGTCGTGCTCACTCTGTACCGTTGCGGCGCGTCTTGGCTGCCATCGCTGTACAATACATACTCATGGTACGTCGGTGCAAACTGCAACCCGCCACCCAGCATGCATGCATGTCAGGCTTATTTTGTTCAGTTTCTCTCTGAAGCACTTGTTCCTCTGCAGACTTACGTCACATATTTCATTCTCATCATGCTATAATTGCTCGGCTGGAAATACTAGTATCATGTCGTAACTGCACCTGATGCATCGTGTCGTAGACCACATCTGAGAAGTTGAGTGCATGTAGAATGCTGTGCCAAATGCTTCCGGCTCGGCCATTGATGTTTGCATCTGCGTACGCTTTGTGAGGAAATGCATGGAGGTGCCCAACGGCTGCAAACAGCATCTCCACACATATACAGATGTTTTGAGCATCCAAGGCATCTTGCGCTGTCTTGATAACTCCACCGTTGCCAAGAAGTGCAATCAAAACTCCCTGCACACATCCAGCACCACCTTCTCGATTCAATACAATGTACTATGATACATGTCAAGCTGACTAAATTTCTGTGCCGAACACGAGCCGTGACAGTATGTGAGGTGTTGCTGTGACATGTGGGAAAAGTTTGTCGAGGGAGCAGACTTCTGCTATGGGCTTATCATTGGCTGACTGACAGTGGCGCATGTATTTGAATCAGCTGGCAGTCGTACTTGCCAGTAGGTCAAGAAGACAATGGATTTGATGATGAGAAACTTGGGAAGCGGCCGGAATGGCTGCAACATATGTTTGCATGCCACATAAAACAGCACCAATGCGGCCAGTGCCACTGTATATGAAAATGTGTAGACAATTGTGATGTATAAATAGCCGCTTGTGATGGAGAAGCTGCCATCCTCGTACATGCCTGACTCGTACAACAGCAGGGTGGCTCCCACCAGCAGTGGCTTCAATATCACAAACTGGAGCACCCCTCGTTTGCACCGTCTTATGAACACCCTGCCACCATGGGTCACAATGAAGTTGAGATCGAACTTCACCATGTTTTGAAACATCATTTTTGACGTTTTCTGTGAGAACTTGCAACAAAATCAAGGCTGTTGAAACAGTTACTAGGAAGATTGTCATGTGCATTGAAATGAGGTAGAGGTACATACCCATCAAGGGGGATGGCATCACAGCAGCAAGTCATAAGGTGCCAGGAGGGCTTTAGATATCGGCCTTGAAGGTTGGTGGCCACTGCTCCAGGACCCCCTATGTACGCAATACACAATGATAGAAAGTTGTAGATCACCCAAGACTCATATCTGTATCGTTTCCCACATTGGTTTTATGAATCAGTCGCACAGTTGAAGAAACTAATCGTATCTAAATTCATGGTAACACCTTGAACTGGGCAGGCTAATTCACAGAAGAATCATCCTAAAGCTCAATTGCATAATTTCAAACTCACTCAGCAGCTCTAAATCTATCGATTGAACTTTGAATTGTGTGCTCTCATCCAAATAATCCGAATGTAAATGTTCATGAATATTAATGGGTACTTGCATTCCACATATGCTATTGAAATAAATTGCTTCTCCAGGTCGTACTAATGCCAAGAATGACATGAGCCCATATACCTGCACACCAGTGATAAAACAAGATTTGCATGTAATTTCATAATGATAGATCGCCTGCTGAAGGTCAAGGAATCATTGGAGCAAACCGTCGTTGATCCTGAATGGCGGGCATATGCCTTCAAGAAGTCACTCTCGGCTAGAGATAAAATAGTCATTTCTCGAGCCATCAAAAGAGTGGTTCTAGATGAGCATTTCTGGGAGCGGTGCACGAACTTCCACGAGATGATAGCCCCTGTAGTGTATGCGCTTCGGGAATTCGATGCCAAGGAACCTTGCATGCCCAAGGTTTTCTACATCCTTCGCGACCTCGAGAAGCATGTCCTAGCGTTGCGTGATGAACCATTCAGTTTCGATAGCGATTTAGCGTTCATTGCTGAGGACGAGTTCTACGCACGGAAACGGATGATGACCACGGATTTACATTCCGCGGGTGCACTTCTCAATCCTTATTTACTCCATGACGAAGTTGGCCGATGATCCGGATGTCATCACCGCATGCAAACGAGTACTACAAAAGCTATGTGATCCTAAGATTTACCCGGACGTAGTGAACGAATTCCTCGCATTTCGAAACAAGGATGTACCATTCTATGACATGTTGGATCCTAAGGACCAAAAATGTTCTCCGTATGCTTGGTGGGATTTTGAAGGTGCTTGTGGAAAGCTCTTTGCACCAATTGCAAAGAGAATACTAGCGCAGACAGTGTCATCTTCTTCTTGCGAACGCAATTGGAGTAGCTACTCTCTCGTCCACGACAAGAAAATGAATGGGTTAGTACCGGGAAGGGCTGATGACTTGGTCTTTGTGTATACAAACTCGAAGTTGCTTGCGAATGCAAAGTTGACGGATGAGAAGAGGTGGTACGCGGAGAACTTGGATTTAGAGGATCCACAACCACGTGAGTTGGATGACCCGGACTACTCTGACGATTCAAACACCAGTGCCCTTGCCAATTACGATGTAGAGCATCTAGACGATGACATCGACAGCAGCCCTTCTCAACGTATGGATCATACTCGCGGCGCCCCAATCACCGAGTATGATTTTGTCGATGACGACACTCTTGCTGAGATAGAAGATGACTTGTTGCCCATAGCGCGGTACCTAAATGGAGACGGCATACTCAATAGCAATAATATCCTTTGTCGTGGACCGACTTCGCTTCCGGAAGACACGAAGGACAAGGGAGGAGAAGATTTCTCATCCTCACGTGCAACGGCACTACACGGGCAAAAAACGCAAGGGTCTTCAGTGAAGAGTGTTGACGAAGGCGTCCACGGTCTCGCACTTGCGGACAACCGCGAGCAAACAACGAAAGAGCCATTCCTAGACAACACGGTTGTTCTCGGGGAGAAAACTATGGAAGGCGGTAGTTACGGCGGTATACGGAGTCCCATTCACGTTACGGAGAAGAAAGCATCCTCCTCTAAGGATTAACCGTCCTTGCAAGGTCGCGCGTCGCGGTCTCTATTTGCAACCTCTCTTGCAACGGTCACTACAACCAATTTGAAATCCTCCCACGGTTTGGTGTCCCTTTCAAAACATGTGCGACCTCAAACGCCGCAACACCAATCCGATGGCCTACCTAGTGATGGCGATGTACCTCTATCTAAGCTCTTCATACATCACCCCGAGATTCAGGGAGGTTTAGGGTTCCAACCTAGGCGGCCTACAAACGACACGAGGAAACGTAAAGCTTCCATGCATCCATTTCTTCGCACGCGACCTAGTAATCCCATTGATGTCATTGAAACTTGTAAGTGATTCAAAACCGTTAAAACATTGTCGATCAAACGGAGAATCAAACAAGCACCCGCCACGGATAATGAAGACGATCCTTTGGGATCTAGTGGAGCTGAAATCAAAGATGACAGCGATTACGAACTTCCTACCGATGTGAATGAGTAGGAAAATTTGGCCCATTTACGTAGTATGCATTCACCGCACTTATTTTATATGTTAATATTGTAGTTCGAGTTTAGGATACTTTATAGTCGTTCTGCGTATGCATTAAAAGCTTCTATTGTCTCAATTGATTCTTGGATTTATTCCGAATATCAATAAAGTTTTTTCATATATGCACAAGTTTTACATCCATCTCTTTTGCTATTCTATTGTCTTGTGTTTTGTATATGGATTTAGTCATCCCATACGAAATGACTTAAACATGTCATTCTTGTTGTATGCAGAATGTAATTCGAGTTTGCAAACTTCTATTCATTTCACTGCTTCGCATCCACCTAATGCACCATAATATTTCTAACATCCACATACAATTAAGGAATTCAGAAGTTGACAAAATAAATTACAAATTGTAAACCTTTATTTCAAAAAGTATGCTCCACCATGGCATGCTTCCGACTTCTTGCCACCCCATTCCTTAAACAACAACTACACTAAGCTTTACATTCATCTACCACATTCTATTGCCTTGAAGAAGAAGGCTCATCGGTATGATCCGTTCGAGTGCTACTACGAGTCCGCGGTCTCTGGCTTGGCCTAGCAATCCTCCCCCCCTCTTCGTACTCTCGATCCACGGCTGCAATTTCCCTATGCATCTTCGACCACCAACTATCGTCGTTGTCATTGCCATCATCCCTCTTCCGCTTTCCGCCAGGATCCACCTTCTTCGCCACAAAGATTTCGATGCCCTTCTTTATTTGTTCCACAACCTTGTTCACAAAACCGTCATTTTCTGGGAATGACACCAATAATTCCCCTTCGGATTTCTGTAGCACGTTCCGCCAATAGCCAATGGTGTCCCCAATCCTCCGATCAAAAGCTTGCACCGCATCCCAATAAGAACACTCTACATCTTTAAAAGAATCATCTTCTGTTGAACTCCGTAGCTTTGCGGCCTCTTCCAACTTTGCAAGGACCAGGGCTCTTCCCACCAAAGTACAATTGTACTTCTTGTATTCATCTCTCAACTCAATGCCATCGTTTACCTCATGCCATACACCATCTTCTCCCTTCTCAGCTCTCCTTGGAGGAAATCGGAAGAAACGCTTGTGCTCAGTGCTCCAATGCCCCCCAAAGTTGCGGCAAAACAACTCTTGTTGCTCGCCATCTTCAATCTCTCGCGCCCGTATCTCCACCTCATAGTCTTGTGTCATCCAAATTAATGGATTAATTTCTATCCCATACTCCTCGTATAGTTGGTAACAAGATAGCTCACTATTCCACATAAGTGGTTTTCCCCACTCACGATAGTTCAAGGATTTCTTCGGAAGTTGATCCAAGGGGAGATTCCATCGGTTGAATTCGTGCCCCGGTGGCATAACATCTCTTATCCCCATCACTTCGTAGAATCTTGTATTAATTGGAGAGCGACACATAGGACACGCCGATTGTATCATAGAACTTGCGGAAATGCAAGTAATATGAATGTTATGGCCACATTGGCCCAATGTGTACGCTCCCTCCGGACCGAAATGATCTTGGCACAAGCTGCATTTGTCATTGAGGAATGCCGGGACAGGGTCGCAAGTATGGATTATTCTTCGCTCCGATTCTTGAAAATGTGATGAGAAGGTATTGTAGGGCATCCATCCTTCCTCCACTTCTAAAGCCTAGTCAATACCATGGCTCTTTCCCTTCCGATGATAGTTTGTGCGATCCATCGTCTCCGGTACATCACCCCAAATAGTAACCTTCGTGGACTCATGTCCACATTATCCAACGAATTTCTTCAATCTCTCCAATGAGGTATCCACGAATTCACATGATTCTTGTGATTCGGCGGCAAATTTCTTGAGATCATGTTGTGCTTTCGAGACCATGGTCTCCCTGTCCTGAAGGCGATGAACTCAACCCAACCAAGGCATTATGATCTCGTTCCATGGTGTGTCGTCCACCGATCTCAATGTCCTCCGCAGTGTCTCTAGTTCCGCTCGTGCCTCGTCCCTCTCCTTATTTGCCACCTCCAACTTCTGTGACATCGATTCCATCTCCTCGTCACCTTCCACTATCGCCTTCCTTTTTCCAGGCGCTGCTGGCCGTATTTGGCTACTCCCAATTGGTACTGGCAATTGAACAGAAGATGGCTCAGCTAGTCTGTTAGATTTGACCAGTGTGGCATCCTTTGCATCGTTCCCTCCAAACTTGGAAAGAGAAAGGTCGTCAGAAGTTCCGGCGCTGTCCTCAATGACTACCACATCCACCTCACGAACCTGCGCATTCATCTTCTCCGACATCCTTGTATTGAGTCTCCTACTGGACTCCAGCATACCTTTGTTATCTTCCAATTCGTATTTAAGTTGTCTAGTGAGCATTTCATTTTTATGGACCTCCTCCTCCATATCCATCACTTTCTGAGTTAGCGCGATGATGTCTTTTAACATTGGCGGTATAGAGGAAGCCAACGTGTTGAAGCCATCAGCAGCTCGTAGCACACTCGGAGTGATAGTTGAAAATATATGAGCCATATCTAGAAGATGAGGAGCCATTGCTGCAAGAATTTCGGCCCCGTCTACCAAATTACGTGTCACTCTCACTATTCCATGTACTTGTTCCCATTCGTCCAAATCACTTCGCACATCGATTGGATGACCAAATTTTGTTACTTGAGCGCATGCTTCAGCCCACTGAACACTCAAGTCGAGCAAGCCTTTCAACTTATCCTTGTTTGGCATTGTTCGAAGCATTTCTTCAATCTTGGAAATCATAGTACCCTTGTCAATGATCGGGTCATTGGAATTTGGTTCCAATGCTTCCCGCGTTGAAGTGCTTGGCCCGGCATCCATTGTCTTTGGTGCCATGCCTTCCAAAGTTTGAACGTTTGGAACAATGGTTTCTTCTCCATCCATATTCTCCCCCCCTCGTTCCGCATTACCATGGTCTTCACCTCCTACAATTACAATATTCGGAATATCTGATTGTACGGGGTCTTCTACCGTCGTTGTCTCCACACTCTCTTTGGGAATTGTGGTTGACAATATATTGTCGACCACAATATCCAAATGTTTGTCAAACTCCATCACAACAGCAACCTCCTCCACCGATGGTTGTATATTCGGCACGGTATCCACCACAGTCATCTGACGAGGCTTTTTCTTCAACTCCTCCAAAATAGCCTTGGTCAAGGTCGATTCAGGATTGAATAAATCAGGAATATGCTTCTGTTTTTGCCCAATCCTAAGCGGATATTGTTTTGTAGTCGGAAACGTGCTTCAATCCACCTTTCGTTTCAACACGACCTCGGTGTATACCATTGATAGAAGGCTATAATTGAAAAACCCTTTGCTTCTTGGGTGATTTCCAAACAAAGCCCGCCAAACCTCCTCTGCACGATAAATGAAATGATCATCTTTGCACATCCACGGCTTGCAAGCAAAGTAAGTCGTATGACTTATGTGGCAATCTCTTGGCCAAAGTTTATCGATGTGGTACATCTTCACGTATTTCTTGCATGTCTTGGATACCCAGTAATCCTCCATTTCAGCCTCCCAACCTTCCTCCGCCTGAATGTCTTCATTGTCCAAAATCTCCCACCGTAGATCATGAGTACCACCTTTTTGTTTGAACCGTTTCTTCGACTCTCCCGTTCCAATTTCACTCACATCTTCCACCACAATCTGCTTCTCCGTCGCCATGATAACGCTTGCTTTTAAAAAAACAAACGCGGACACTCCGGTATTAATTCGTGAATGAATGGTTTGGGAAATTAAAAAACGGTTTATACCGTCACAATAAAAGGACCCCCGTCTCCTCACCTAGTAAGAGCAACAAGTACAGAAAACTGTAACTGCAGCACATCCGACTCGGCATGAGAGGAGAGGAAGTGAGGAAAAAAGAAGTGGCCGTCCGCATGTATATGCGGACGGCCGCCTAACCTAACCGGGCGGCCATCCGAACCGGCGGACGGCCAATCGGTCGGCCAATGGGCCGGCCATCCGAACCGGCCGTCGGCCGAGCGTGGCCGACCGCGCCAGCCGGCCGCCGGGCTCGCGTCCGCCTGGGACTGTTTTTTTTTTTTTGGTTCTTTTTCCAAATTTTTTTCCTTTTTTTTTCCTTCTTTTTACCATTCTTTCAACCCCCCAAGGACGTTTAGGGGTTAATGTTAAATTGTATTTGGATTGAAAATATGTTTGAAAAAGTAAAACTAGATTCGAAATCGGAGATGGAAAAGAGCACCCTTAGGTTTAGGGTTAAGGGTTTAGTGTATATGAAGGGGCTAGTTTTTAAGTTATATGTAAGAAATATGCTACATTACACCAATTCTTTGCCATGTGAATGCCACGTGGAAATTGTTGAAATTTTTGGATTGAAACATTGATAAGTTTGTAATAAACTTGCTTTAAAAATGGGTCCATTTCAAACATGGGTGACTTTGAAAATCTACAAAACTACAATTCAAACTCATCTTGCCATTGCGGACCTTTATCGTTCTAGGATTCGAACCGGATACTGCATAGAATTTCAATAGTGGACCAATTGAATTTGTAATTTATGTGAAGGCGTTTAGGGTCGTTCAGTTTTAATGTATACAGTGGCAAACAAAACTGAGTACAATTTTTACTCACTTCCATTCAAAAAATCATACCATGAGTATAGGTGGGCGGAACCGAAATGTGTACAAGTCAAAGTTATAGTACATGATGTATTACACAATGCTAAAGGGTTTGAGGTGGAGTTGAATTGTGGTTTGGAAGATATCAAATGCCCAAATAGAGTATGTCTTCATACTCACTTTTGTTCAAGATTGGTACGAGAGCTTTCAAAATATACACAATTTGGAATGAAGCCAATTTTCTTTAGTGTTGTCTTTATGGTATTGTAAACCATCATCTTGAACATGTGTAGGCCTTTCATCAATAGAAATCAACCTTTGTGTGCTTGAGATAAATCTCAAATTGTGGAAAAATAGATGTTTTCTTGTGAAAATGGCATTTGAAAATTCTTTGTGGAATTGATAGCATGGAATATTAGTGGGCATCATAAGTGACAAACGTGAATCAATGTTGGCCATTATTGCATGCATT